>WBNH01007415.1:0-85333 GCA_013401255.1 Urocolius indicus
ATCCTCCCTTAGTCTCCTCTTCTGAACATATATAAGAAAATACAGTTCTTACATGCAACATGTACATTAGTCTTTCTACTGATAAAAATGTTAATTATGTAAAACCTTCCTTTTGTTAGCAATAGCTTATCAAGCTTTTTAACACCTCTCCTAAAACCAAGCTCTTTCACAACTTATGATGCTCTCCTTTAAATTATCCTCAGTTTGTCAATACTGGTGCCAGAACCTGGTGCAATGTTCTTGAGGCAGAGTTGGAAACAATGAGATAACAGGTGAGTCATGATGGTAAATCCATTACTGCTCATGAGTTTGAAGATTGTGAATTGCAAGTGTTATTTTTAATCAAAATTACATCTTCAGAGACTGGGTTTCTGGCCAGACCGATGATATGATAAAGTAATCCCAAGAACTCTTACAAAACTGTCCATGACTGTTTGCTGTGGCTTTGTACTCCTCCTGACAGACTGTTTAATTAACTGTGGGATGCTGTCTGTCTGTGAAGTTTAGTGGCTTTGGAGACCCTCTACTCAAACGCAACTTACAACTTTTGGGTTACCAGGGAACTCAAATCTAGAAGACGGTGATCCTGGGCACTGAAAAATTGCCATCTTAAATATACAATCACAACATTTAGTTAACCATTTCTGACTCTGGGGTAATCGGATGAAGATACATACTTTTTAAAAAAATTGGTTTTCTGACTTTAAGGAAGTTCTTTTAATGATAGAACAACTACTGTAGTGAACCTCTGTTATTCAAACAGATCAAGCTGCCAAATGTCCTGTTGGTTTTTTTGGTCTGGGAGTTTCCTTTTTGAAAGATCATGTTGGCTGTCCACGGTGACCTGATGCAGCCTGATGATACCACTTAGAGGGAAGACTGAGATCTGACTGTTTCTCTTTCAGCAGAACTTGGGCAGCTGTTGGCTGCCAAAGACCCTATTATGGTGCTCTTTCACCTTCCCTCCGCCTCTCATTTTCTTCTAAACTAGCTATCTTCTGGAGCCAGGAGAATATCTCTTTCAATCAAAGAACCAACCAACCAACCAACCAACATTAAGCTACTCTTCCTTCCAAATTCACTATGACACAGACCATTTCCACTTCTTACTAAAGAGATAGTTACAGTGAAAACAGTCCTGCATACTAATAAAGAAGGTCACATGAAACCCAGTGTCATCTTTTCCATAAATACTAACTCTATGAAACATTTATCCTATCATTCTTTAGATTACTATATTATCTCTTCTAACTACTAAAATGTTGTTTACTTTTCACTCCTGTTTGTGAGAATGCAGACTGGTTTCTTAGTGTATACTCTTCAGATAGTAGGCAAATTACTTCAGGTATAAGCTGTTGCTCACTGCAGTCTTTTCTCGTGCTTGTGCTAGGTTTTCCAGGCACGGATTTAGCAGGAGGAGAGGGCTTGTCTTTTGCTATCCTCAGGCAGTACACCTTGGGATCCCACAGCACAAAACATGTTCTCAGATGTGAAAATGGAGAGTCTTATATTCAGCTGGATCCTTTGGCTACAGTTTGAGCAATACTTTTGATAGTTTTTGTCAGTTGCTGTTTCCAGGATGAAGAGACATATATTCAGAAAAGCAGGAAAAAGTAATTTAAAAACCCTATCATTCATCCTGAGGCAGCAAAACACTTCCACTTTGCAGAACATGAAAGGAAAAAGATTTTTCAGTGCTGTTCCTCCCTTCTTGATGCCTTCCTCACACTCTTAATATCTTAAAACCCTATGTCTCTCGGAATTTATACTTTGAGGAGTATTAGCGAATAAAACTTAGTCTCTGCAGATACCCAGGCAGTGCAATTGGCAAATACATGGAGATCTTTAAAAAAACCCTGCTGGTTTATTAAACATCCAGATGCATCATGACGTGTATCAGTTCTTAAGACATTTGGATCAACAAAAGGTATCTAAAGAGACACATAAACTATCAATCAATTCAATTACTTTGCAATTGAAGGTCTCTATGATTTACAAATCCACCACACATTAAAGCAACAGACTGAGAGTAAATTTGGTTCCTACTTGAATTTGTTTCTTTCTTCACGTTCTATTCTTTGCAACCTTTCTTCTCTCTCCTGACGTCGTCTTTCTCTTTCTGCTGCCAAGGACTCCTGGTGCTGCCGAAAGGATGATGTAAGGAGACCACCCAAAGTTGGCCTGTAGAGAAGGAAGATCAGATTTCTAAGTGTCACTTTTATTGATTATACTGGCAAAAAATTAGTAGCATTCAGCAAGTAACATAAGCTCAACTAACAGAATGACACGGCAGTATTTATGTACACACGCTTCAAAGTGCTGGCTAAGTGTCTTCTTGCTGAATTGACTTCAGATCTGTGATGCGCTTAAGAATGGCAGACAGGGTAGGCTTCTTAAACTGCCAAATTTCTGAAGCCCAAATACAGTAAGAATTCTTCAGTCTACTTAAACTGCAATATTGTCTAAATTATTTTTTTAACTGTATAGTCCTGATAACTGAAAAGTTGAAACCTTTACAAGATTTTTGAAATTTTAAAGAGAAAAAATTGCTGAATATTTTTCAGCACTTTCTTTAATGTTATGCAATGCAGTTAAATACAGATGTGTCACAAACATCTGAGAACCCTGTACACAGGAAAACAAATGTAAAAGATGTCAGAATCACTCTTCAGAATTTGAATGCTCTCTTAAGTAGGGGCATACTTTTCCTTTACACGTTAACAAATTCTGTTACCATGTTTCCTCACTGTATGTGCTGCCAGAGCAGAGCAAAATGAATCGTTTATAGGAATGTATCAGTAAAATACACAGGGACAACACAATTAGTTATAAAAATCATTAGGTGGCATCAAAATTTTTAGTAAAAAATCAGAGGAAATGGAGACAGAGGATAACAGATTATCCATCTTTCCAGGGCATGGTTTAGTCTTCTCAAACCATTATTGATAACTGTCTGACCTACCTTAAAAATCCTTAATGATGGATGTACTGCACCCATCTAGTGTTTAATCACCACTGTCAACAAGAAAGTCTCTGCTGTTTAGACTAAATTTATTTCTTTGCCATTTAGACTCATTTGTTACTGTTCTGTCCATGGTGATCAAAAAGAGCAGTTGATTACCACCTACTTTATGGCTAAGCCAGAAGTAGCCTGGAAAGGGATTTTCTCTGCAGTCCTCTGACCATAACTATGAACTGGATGCTCCATGGTAGATTTCTGTAATGAAGAAGGCTCAATGTCCCCATCAGTAATGCATATCAAATCATAGAATCACAGAATGGTAGAGGTTGGAAGGGACCTTTAGAGATCATGTAGTCCAATCCCCCTTCAGAAGCAGGTCCATCTAGATCAGGTTGCATAGGAACATGTAAAGGCGGGTCTTGAAGACCTACAAGGAAGGAGACTCCACAACCCCTCTGGGCAGTCTGTTCCAGTGCTCTGTCACCCTCACAGTAAAATAGTTTTTTGTTATCTGTAAATGGAACTTTTTGTGTTCCAGCTTCATCCCATTACCCCTTGTCCTGTTGCTAGCTACTATAGAAAAAATTGATGCTCAAATCTCCTGACACCCACCATTTAGATATTTGTAAATATTAATAAGATCACTCCTCAGTCTCCCCTTCTCTAGACTAAGCAGCCCCAGTTCCCGCAGCCTTTCCTCATATGAAAGATGTTCCAGTCCCTTGATCAACTTGGTGGCCCTGTGCTGGACTCTTTCCAGAAATTCTCTGTCCCTCTTGAGCCAAGGAGCCCAGAACCGGACACAAGACTTCAGATTAGGAGGCTGTTAATATGGATAAGGTAAGATGAGTAAATGTCCAGCCAAAAAAGTGAGGCTTTTTTATTGTCAGAAACAGCAGCCTCTATGGGCTAAGGACTTCTCAAATATGTAAATGTTTTTTTTCGATGAAATAGCTTCAAGTAGCAAATACACTCCAAAAAAGTTACATTTATATTCACTTATAGTTTGATCTTGTCACAGATTTTAAACTTATTTTACTGCAAGTACTACTTTGTCTAGAAGAACAGCTCTTCTCACACATCTTTTGCAGAACATGGTGGCATTGTTATCACCAATTTCTCACATGGCAAGTGACATCAGAGTAAACACGCCCACCTTTCAGGTTCTTAGGAAAAATTGGTATCAATCAGGGTAGCTTTATATAGATGTAAATTTATCCACACTGATTGAATTGGGCTGATAAAGTAAAAAAGATAACTCATGTAGAGTGGTTCCTGTGCATTGTTGCAATGTGAGTTTTACAATGAAAGAATTAATGAGAGAAATAGATACTACCTTTTTTTGAAATGAAACTAAATCCTGTCTGAAGGAAGTTTTCCAAACTAGCAATGCAAACGTGAATAAATTTTCATTGTTAAGAATGAAGACCCTTTCCCTTACTTATTTACATGCCTACACTGTAGGCAATTAATATAATGGCAGCAGTTCATCAATGAAAATAAGTACAGAAAATAAAAAACATCAACGCAAACCTATCTTCCCTGAGTGTCTATGTCTGTGCAAGCAGAAATGTCACAAAACATAGTCATTTCAGCCCTACTGGCAGCAGAGCAGTATGAATATAATTTCGATAATTTCCATACATTGAATTTCAATCTGCCACATCCCACCCGCATAAACATTATATAAGATGGTGTAAAACTTGATATTCTGTAAACCTCCTTGCTGGCACTCCTCCAGAGCTACAATATCACACTCAAACTCATAAAAATCTCCAATATGCCTAAGCACTAATAAATGAGGGAAAAAAAGTCCTCAAACCCTGACAGTCTAGTGTGTGTGGTGAATTTTCCCTTGAACATATTTTAAATTTATTTTAACTTTTGACCTTTTAGTGCACACTGCAAGAGAAAGCTCTCAGCAGAAATAGTAACACCACTGTACTAAGATTCAAAAGCTAGAGCTCCATCCCTGTGGTAGCATGAAAAATCATGACAATAAGTTTGGATATATCGTTAGAAATCACTCTCGGAAGGAGAAAATTGGACAGTGTCTCTACAGTAAATAAACATTGTTATCCAAGGGATAACAGAGGAATCACATGGAGATGCACAGTTTAGTTCTGTGACAGGATTCTAACTTGACCCTGGTAGTAAAACACCTCCACATGCCAAAGCACTTTGTTTGGAGGTTTGATCTAGCACAGTTTGGCTATCATTGCTCACTCAGTTGTATGAACAGCAGCTTCACAATCTAAATGAGAGATCCACAAACATAAAGCCAGAAAAAAAAGCCCATGTCTAAGACACTAAAGATTCATATCCATGTAAACAAATCATTAATAACTAGGCAAAACTTGGTATTTCTCACTGGTTATTTTATGAGTCCTTCAGCTGAGTTACAAGCTACAGTATGGCATGCACACATATACCTGATTAAATTCATTTGTCCTAAATACAACCAGTGTTGAAACAGGTCATAATTAAACAGAAAGGAATCTGGCTACCTGACTGTTTGTGTGGCACTGACTTCTTGAAACAAAAAACTGTCACGTTTTGGGTTTTCAGTCATATTTAGAAAAAAAGAGGCAAAGAAAGAGCTTTGCTATTGCTGAGTAAATGCTTGCTTAGTGGTTATAGCCTGCAGCATCCAGTCCACCTGACTGGACACTTCTCAATGAAGACCACACCTCATGTCAAATGCTGAGACTATTTGCCTTATGAAACCTCATAAACTCACAGCTTCACTGTTGTTACCAAACACTGTGTAACTCAACTAGTATTCTGATACATCAATCCCCCTTTTAATGCAAACTGCAGATTTAACACATAGTAAACTCTGTACTTAATTTTCTACATGTGCTGGAGGGAACAGGTGTTACTTTCAAGGTGTACAAACCTGTAAAACAGCCAGAAGGAAAAGCAAGTGATAAGAGGTATTCCTCAAATATTCTAAACAATTTGAAAAGGGATTTGTCTATGCTTGGTTTGTCTGCAAAAATCTGTATTTTTTTTCATATTCTGCTGTAAATAATGCTTAAAGTAAACATTGCCTCTCACTGAACTCATACTTGAATTGTAAATGGCAGCAGGAGTGGTCAAACCAGCCATCGGGAAGGCTTGGGCTGAGCCTTCAGGTAACTTTGGTGCTTTGATGCTGTTTAAAGGGTGACAGTACCTTCGGGCTTCAGGAATATTTAAGTCTTTCTGCTGTAGGCTACATTTTAAAAACGAGTAAGGAAAGGAAAAGGCTAACAAAAAAAAAGTCTAGCGTTGAATTAAAGGTGGTATGAGATTTTAACAGAAAAGAGTATATGAATACTCAGTGAAAGCATAATAGAGTGATCACTCAGGGAAAAGGATTATACCTAATATACGCCAGCATCTTAATGTTAGTGTCACATGTTACCAGCTGGTAATATCGATTATTTGCTCAATTCCACAAACACAATCCAGAAGAATGTTTACTCTTACTACTATTTTTAGTCTCATAGAGAGCACAAGGATATTAAGAATGCACTGTTAATATAAAAATATTAATAAACCATTCTCCTGCCTGCTGTTCAAAGCAGCAAAAGCTAAACAAGGTATGCTATTACACTCTCATTCCAGCAATTAAAAACACAGCAAAAACACACCTAAATCTGAAGAGTCCTGATTATAGCTTCACACATGGCACTAGAACATGGGGCCAAAGAGGTCCCTAGTTACCTGTCTCGTTGGAAGAAGATGGGAAGGAGCAAAGAACAGAAGAAAACCAGAAGGAAGAAGAAGGCAACAAAAATATACAAACGGATGAGGATACAAAGCCAAAACATTGATTGTAGGCCAAATCTCTTCTGCATAAAAATTCAGCTAATCTGACCTGGTGCATCTAACACAGTGGTGGATTAGTAATCACTTCTAAAAGCACAAGCTCGGGGAGACACATGGTCTCTCACACTTGTTTTGCAAGTACTTACAGTTTTCTGTCAATACTTCATCAGGGACTATATATTGTGAGTGGGAATATGTGAATTATCTTGAATCCTGTTGAAAACTAAAGAATATATTTCTCTCTTGCTCTGAATCCCTTTGTTACAGCAAAATTGCAACTATGAACTTCAAATGTTCTTCACATTAACTCTCAAATACTCTTCTGTGGCTGTGTTTTCCTCAGTTGAATTTTTAGAATTTGCTGAAAAGATATCTCTAGCAAGCACATAAAATACAAACGTATACATTCAGGAGCTAAAAAAAATAGCAGATGACTTATGAGAGGAAATCTCTTTAGGTCACAAGGTTAATATTCAGGATTTTCTTTAATATAACAAGGGCCAGATTCATTAATAACCTTAATAAGGAAGCACTAATCACCCAGTATTCCAAATTGCTCCTGCTCCAGCAGCTATAGGAATGCTACAGAGAGGGAACAATAGTCAGCAGCTCCTACTCAGACCTTCCATAACCCTAAATGTCTCTTGGCTTTAACAAAACAAATCTGCTCTCCAGCTTAGAAAGAGAGAAAATTGGAGGCAAAGCTGCCAAGAGCCATATTGCTTTTCACAGTTAAAGAAACTCTCATGTGTTATGTCTCCCTACATGACAAGGCAAATTCAAAAGCATGTTGATGTAAGATTTTGCAAACAGACTAAACACTACTTGAAGAATCTTTATAAAAGTCCTCTCAAAAATAAACACAAAACTGAGAGACAGAACTACTAACTACTGCTGCCTTTGAGAAAGAAACTTGAGAATGACCAAAAGAGGAACTGATTAAGGTTAGGCGTTTAAGTGGTCTGAGAGGCTACACAGAATAAAGCTACAGCAAGTAGCTGTAGAGCCAGGGCAATGCACAAGGGCTTTCTACACACATGTTCCTCTTGCAGTCTGGCATGTACAGGTTTTACACTGCTTTTTTGTCTTTATCCAACATGCAGCTTCTTATCCTTTAGTAAGAAAAAAATTCCCTGTAAGCAGCTTGCAGAATCCCTCTCCCCAGCCTGTAGATCCAGGCTAAGATGCATCATGGCACACTGCACGTTCAGCCAGCAGCATGTTGCAGTCTGAAACTACAACCTGGCTCATGCTTTCTGTTTAAACATATGCCCTATGATGAATCCTACAAAGCTGCAATCAAGAATACTGCTTACACAGTAGTTCGACAAGCAGCTAAGCCAGCATAAGCCACCGCTGCTTCCCAAACTGTAAATCATCGAGTAAATCCTAAGGTCTTCTTTCCTCTTAAAATCTCAGCAATAAAGTTGAGGCTTTTGCCCTGGGCCACTATTATCAACTACCAAGTTATCCTTTCCTCATTATGTAATTCAGAGTGAAAGATGTGCTTGGCGTTTACCACAAGAGAAAATAGTCATGGTCTCTGGTCTTAGAGGCCAGAAGTACGTATTGAGACACACAGACAATGGTCTGTAGGTCTGTGGTAGAAACAGCAAGAACAGTAAGCAAAGTCTTGTAAGAACAGCAGCCTTGTAGGTTGTACAGTGGGTTCTGTTTCACAGGCTCCTTATTTTTCCTCAGTGCTTAACAGCTGGAGCAAGGTGACTCCAGAGGGCAGATTAATCATAGCTAATAAAAAAGAAGAGAATCTGCCAAGGAGTTCATCCAGCAGCACCTCCCTGGAGTTGTCAATTACAAAGACATTTAATTCTAGCAGAAAGTCTACCTGAAAAGTTGCTTGGCATTCTCAAGCAGTTATTTTCTTTTTTATGTGTGTTTTGCTTTTGAGTGACACAATTTTGAAAAAAGCACCAGACTGACAGAAAAATCACTGTTTCAGGCACTTGGGAGAGGGAATAAAACTCACAAGAAGAGCATTTGTAAACTTGTGCTGTTCTTCATGTTTATGCTTCAGGTATGGTGCTGTGAAATGTGTCTGTGAAATTCGGAAGAAAAAAAATCACCTATAATCTAGTCATGCTAATCTCAGTGTCTGTGTGCACTCATACAAATAAATGCTTGAAGGTACATTTCTTTTAAAATATGTATAAGAACACTGAATGAACATTCAACATTCAAAGCCCTGCGTCATGAGAGCAGAAGGTAGAGTACTGCCACAAATCATAAAGCAAGACAGAAAACAGAGTAAGAGATGTGGAACTTATTTTTTCTTTCTCAAGTCTGTTTTCTAATGGTATGAAAAAGCTGGAGAATGCAGCAAACAGGAATAATTTTAGAACACTATAGCTTGCCTTTACCAAGCTTGAAGATCTGGAAGAACATCAGAGGGATCAGCCAGAGGTGGAGACTAAGTTCACAGTGACTGGTCAAGAGGATCCAAAAGTGGAGGTTTGCAAGATGAACTTTCTGGCATTCAACAGACAGATGTAAGAGAATGGCAACTGTGAACTCCCGTTCCCTTGGCACACTGTGCCCTTAGAAGAAGGTCTTTTGACCTTCTTTGACAGGCTAACTATAGTACTTTTTGACCAGTGGGAACTGTCTTCTGGCAAATATATCAGAAGAAACCTAACTTGGCAAACAGCCCAGCAGGATATTTTTCTGGCAAAGTAAAGTTTTCAGGAGCTCTTGTCTTAGATATTAAGACTCCTTCAGGGTCTCCTCTAACTATAGCCATGATCAACACCACATACACTTCACCACCAAAAACACACTGTGAGGGGATATGGAGCTTTGCAGGTAATGAGTTTGCTGTCCAGCTACAGATTCCAGGCTGAGTGACTGTCTTAGATTTGGAGTCTGAGAAGGCAGCCTTTGTCTAAAAATAAATATTCTAGGTGAGAGCACAAAGTGTCAAAATACAGAAGATTTTTACAACACGTTTTTTCACCCAGCAAAGCGGCAACTCAGAGGTACAGAAAAATGCTTTACTCTCTGGTATGCTTCAGCCATGTCTTGCTATTCTTGTTTGTTACCAAAGTTTATGACGTTAAGAAATCAAGATTTTTTTTTAGGAACTGGGGAGAGCTAACTGGTGATTTAAGTCATGAAGAATGGTAGCAGTATATTTATGGAGCAAAGCAGTTGAAAACAGGAGTACTGGGTTATATCTCTTCTGCATTAGGAGTAACTTTTACAAGCAGAGAGATATGAGAGACTGCTCTTCTCTTCCATTGAAGGGGTGAACAGAAAGTGCCCTGCAATTTGCCCTCGAGCTTCAGCAGGATTGCCATGGCTGCAATATGTGCCTCAGAAACATGTCTCTCCACGGGGGATCCAGAGAAATGAGAGAGAACAGCAGCACTGCAAAGAGTTGGCAAAGGGCTGCAGCTGAATTTAGAAACCAAGAAACAGTCAAGTAAGCCTTTTCTTCTGCTGTACAATCAGAAATATATACATTATGTTGATTTCAAACAACAAAATCTAGTTAGTTTTGTACAGAATTACACTGCTTCTTTGGATTCCCTACTAATCTTAGTCAAAGAGGGTTTTAAATGTAAAAATGTCAACCACACTGCTTCTTTCTACCTTAAGTTGTAGCTCTTGTTTACGTAAGCAAAATGCAGCCAAGAGTTTGAAAGGCCTATCAGGGTAACTGAATAGAGCATGAATGATTTTGCTAGGCACTGCTCTAAACGTTGCTGCTGCTTTCCTTCCCATTCTCAAGGTTAGATAAACACTACCAGGAACTGCATCTGAAGCCTTTCCCTGCATGATAAAAGACAGGAATCTTTCTGTTGAGGCTTTGGATAACTGTAACTGTAAGCTGAAAGCAGCAAACTCACCTTGGAGTTAACCATAGATTGGCATCTGCTTCTTATCAAGTGTCTTCTCCCTCCCTCATTTTTGAACTTTTTCTTGTGTTTGAATCCATGTATATTTTTACCAACAGGATGTATGAAATCATGTTTATGTAATTTATGGCAAACACTATTGATAAAAGACTGTGAAAACTTCCGCCATACTTTCCACTTACTTAGTGCTGAGCGTTGCATCATGTACTACACAGTTTGTTGATCCCTGCACAGGCACTCCCGTAACCCATGTCTTTCAAGATAACAAAATAAAAGCAGGCTTCTATCCTTTTTCCAAGCAATTACTTCATTAGAGTGTGCTGAACCTTACACATCTGCAGTGGCAGCGTGCTCAAAAAGAATAAGATGATACAAAATGACATTGGGACCTATAAATTTAATTATCTCTCAAGAAACAACTGCATCCATTCTGCAGGTATCACACGTCTGTGGCACACACAGAGTTCTCATAATTCTCAGAGATTAATACATTAATTAATACGCAAAAAGCATCAGGCTGTAACGTCCCTTAAAACATAAAACTGCAGAAATCCTGGTGACTATAACTACTCTGAATAGCAAAGTGCACGTTTAAACAAGATCAGAGATATTTTTATATATGAAATGGAGAGCAGCAAATGTGACCTGAAGAAAAGAGATGCAACTTTAAGCACTGTGTTCAGACAGTTAAAACACACAAGAGAGATCTGACAGTTGAAGGCAGAGCACTTTTCAGTTTCACAGAGAAAAGCAGCACAAGGTGTAACGGCTGAAAGATGCTACTAGATAAACTGGCCACAAAATAGTAATTATTTTCTTAGCAGAAATGATAAATACTGGAATGTTTTCTAGGAGAAGTCATGTGCTGCCCCTTGAAAACACATAAAGGTACAAGGGTCTTTCATTTAGCTTCCGTAGGACCCGTTGAGGGTCGCAGCAGATGATAACAGAGCTCACCTCTGGCCCGACTCTCCATGAATCTGCAATATTTACAGCTTCATCCTGTGCGGCCAAAGCATTTTGGCACTGAATGCACATGTTGCAATGAAAGCTTGCTTCCTTTACTGGAGCAAGGCCAGAGCAATCAACCTCTTGTAGGATAGGCCTAATGATCTCTAGCTATCTCAATGTTCCACCACTTTGGGGTTTCTTTGCTGCAGTAGCAAGCAGAAGCTTAAAACAGCAGAGGCTTGGAAATCTAAATCTTCAAAAGCAGTGAGATACTTTTAATTCTTACATATCTGGAATCTACTTTGTTGAGATAACGGGGTGAAAATGATGGTTTAGAGTTTTTTATTATGGTTTGACTTGGCAATAATTTAATTTAGACCAGAAAAGATGTATTTAGGAAGATGAGCAAATGAAAAATGACTCCTTTCTCCAAAGACAAACTTACTATGATTACTCGCTGGAAGAACCGAACTGGAACCATTCTGAGTATTAGACCGAAAAGCATGGGTGGCATTAGGCAAGCTGAAAGATATAGATACATTCCTACAAAATGAAACATATGTCTATTTCTATACACATATAGAAGTGTATATAAAATATAAAAATATTACTTATAACAATATAAGTCATAAAAATTATTTGGAATACATACAAAGGATCCTGAAAAAACCTTCAGTTCAATAAAAGGGTGGAAGATGGAATTTTTATGAATTAGAGGCCAACTTGGCAACAAACAATCCAAAGCTGATCTGGTCTAATTGGAAAATATTTTATTAATTATAATATTAAATAATATAATTAAATTAGCTAAAATCTTCAAATTTTCCTCCTTAAAGTCAGTGTAGCATCCTTTAAAGCTGTCATTTACTTTCCAGTTGTAATAGTCAGTTAATTTGTGGTGGTCCAAATCCCTCGCCAAGATGAATTTCTTCCATGTATCCATAACTTTTTCCTATATTTTTTTTGCCCCTTTATTTTACATAATTTAAAAAATATTTTTTATTGTTGAAAATACTGGGTTTTTGCTGCTGGTGTGGGGTTTTTTTCCCCTCTTCTTCTTAAAGTGAGCTGATAACTAGTAGGTTATTATGATTTTCCTTTACCTACAGAAAAAAAATGTTTTGCTTTTGATGAAAGACAATGAGATATCTTAGGCATTTTTAAGGAAAGACAAAATTATGGCCTAGAAAATTCTGTGATAAGCACATTTCCAAGATTTGATAGTTGGTTTAAAATGACAGAAGTGAAAACAGAAGAATCTAAATTTATTTTAAAAAATTCAAAGAAATAAAACCTGCTTTAATTCACTTTTTAATACTTACAACAGGATACACGTGAAGCAACTCTGATTTATTCATTCCAGTGGAAGAAACAGAAGTGGAATAGAAATGCATCTAGCCTTTAACACCAGTCAGAAACAGGCTTGAGGGTGAGTGGGAAATGAACACACCTCGATTTTTGTCCATTTTCTTTCCAGTGTTAGTAAAAACCTAGCTAGAAGATATTTCCAGCATCCACTCAGAAGAGATTACACTATCTCCTTCATCTTGTCTATAAAATGACTGTTTTTAAAGCTTATTAATTTACAAACCTGTCAGATTTGGTCTCTTGAGGCGGCGACAGAGTTGTTCCATAACGAGTAGTGGGTGTTGTAGGGGCACTCACACCAGAGTAAGGTCGTGGGGAAGAGTAAGAGCTGCTGCCATAGCTATTATATCTGCAGAAATGGGAGGAAAAGTAGGAGAAAAGGAGAGACAGAATCTGTCAGCAAATAGGCCCACAACAGTAAACCCTCTTGCTTAGGAGGTGGTGGTGATCCCATATCCCAGAACTTCTCAAACATCCAATTTCTGAAATGATTCCCCTAATCCCAGCTTCAAAATATGCAAACTATCATCACATTTTGTATCAACCATGTCACGGACATACTGGAATCAAACATTGAGGTATGGAAATTAATGAGAGATTAGAATTGTGCTCCCAAGTGACAAATCAGAGCAGTAACTTAAATCACTGCTCACTTACTCAAAATTATTGGCTATTTTGAGAGCCAACACCTGGCCATTAGAAAAATGACCAAACCAGTCCCAGTCAGCAATATTTGTTGTCTAGTGAGGTTCAGGAAAACAGTGCCATTTCCAAGAGATGATCTGAACATGGACATCCATGATTTGTGAATGTTTGTGTTACAAATAGAAAGCATTCACATTCTTTTCAGTTAAAGCAGATGGCATTTTCTTTCACCTCCCTCAACTTAAGTCATAGCTTATGTGCCACTTCTTATACTACCTGTAAAAAAATCACTGTGGTTAAAAAGACTTGTATCTGGAAGCATGGCTTTAGAAATTTCTATCAGCCATTCAATCCATTAAAACACAATCCCAAAACCTGCTTGACTTCAATGTGAGCTTGCTAATCAAAAAGAAAACATTTCCAGGACTCCTGGAATGGCTACCTCTCCAGAGTCCCTTATCAATATTTCAATTTCATCCTGGCTCCCATACTGAACAGGAAAGGCAGTTCCATTGCTTTGTTGTGCCTTTTGGGAAAGGTGACTTTGGAATGCTTGATTTGGGGATATGTTAAGATTTCTGTTCACAGATGATACCATTTTTCCAAGTGGAAAGTGTATGATGCGCAGTAGTTGGGTACTCCACAATGCCAACTCATCCGAAAGACAAAATTCACTTCAGGAAAAACAACAGCATAATTTTCCTTGATTTAACACTCCCTCCTTCACTGTATCTTTTCTCTGATGCTGCTTCTCCCACAGACATCAGTACTCAAATAATTTCACTTAGCAATCTTTTTTGAAAAGGCTGGTTGGTTTCCTTCAGCTCCATTTAGCACACTCATGTGGCCATACAAAACTTCAAAGTTTCAAGCTTCAGTCCTTACAGTACAACAGCACTGCAGGCCCACGTTAAAATCAGAACAGATTTCAGTTAGGGGTTTTAATAACGGAAGGGATCATGTTTTAGAGGACACGTCTCATTTGGCAATAATTCCAGGTCTATATTTTAGATAACACACCACCACCATCACGTACTTTTGAGCCATCATGCTGACTGCCCAGAAACAGGGGAACAATTTTGGAAAAAAATGCCAGCATGCATGTTTCTGAGCTACAAAAGGAATTTTACAAGAAATAGCCGCCTTCCTGGCATTCTTGCCCTAGAAGAAAATTAACCAGAAACTGGACACAGTGGTCCAATGGAGAGTGGTGTAGCTGGACCGTGTGAGGCTTCTTTGGTAGCAGACCTGGCACAGGTTTTCTCTTTGGCAGGCTCGGCTCAGAAAATGTTCTGCTTCCGCCCACACTGAGCGAGCGATGGGAAAACTCTGTTGTCCCGAGAACAACTCGGAGCTCATTTGGTATACTCCTGACACTAACGGAAACCTCCACTGCCATTTCAATCAACTGAAAGGAGGTCTTCTTATCCACCAGTACGTTTGCATTTCTTCTCCTCTGCCCCATGAAAAAGTAGCCACATTGCAGAATCCTTTTTCAGACCAAGAAATTTCTAATAGTCCAAAGATAATTCTCTTTAAAATGGAGAGAACACATCTGCTATAGACTCAGACCTGTAAGTTTTAACAAAATCAAATTCAGAGGGATTGGCTTGGTGTTGTCATCCCTGTAGATTAAATTTAGAGGAAGACAGATGCTGGAAGAGTAACAAGACAAAAACAGCACACCAGGGTAAGTCTGTACGCAATCAATATCTTTCTAACTTTCCTCTGGTAGTGCTTATTACTTCCATTTTCCCTTCTTGTCTTATATACCAATGCAGATGCAATGGCCTTGTCACAGAAGCTTTCACTCCAAAGAAACCACATTCAATTCACCTTTTTAATGAACTCATTACTGCCCAAATTGAGCAAGCTTTACGTTTCTTTTTATATAAATAAACCCAGCACAATCTTATCTCATACCACGCCCTTGATCCTATGTGGTAACTAGACGCACAAGAACAGTCAGAGGAAAAAAAAAAAAGCTGCAGAAACATTAAATATTGCAGGAACAGCAGGTATTCAGGAATCTACTCCCTAAAAAGTATAACTAACAGCAGCAGAAATGAGATGGCAAAAAAAAAAAAGAGTGTGAAAGGCCTAAGGGATAATTGCACATATGCAGAAAAATGTAAATTTAGAGGAATCTCAGAATTCAAGCTGCAGGTAAGGAAAAACATGTGAACGAAATGCCTTGTCAACAGCTACTTGGGTTTACAGGCTTCTCAGCAAAAGGAAAAAAGTGACAAAAAATCACCCACCTATTAGAAGATAAAGATCGAAAATTAAAAGGATCAAAGGCATCAAAATATCTATTCACATGCAGAAACTCGGACTGTTGGACAAAGGAAGAAATGAATATGCTGGCAATATACACGTATGTTTTCAGCACCTAGTTGAAGAACGCTGACCACTGGGAGAGACAGCTAAAAATCATCAACCTCTTTTTCTCCACCACTGTTTTTACTGCTATCTATTGCCAATCTCTTTTACTATGAAATAGATTGAAATAAAACAACTTCTTTTTGTTTTTAAATGAGTGGGATGGGAAATTAAAAAATAAAATAAAAACTAAGAGAAATGTATGAGGAGAAACTGAACTGAGAAGATGTTATGGAGGGAAAATTGAGTTCTATATTCTCTTTATAGGGTTTAATCCACTACTTTTATTCCAAGAATGAGTCGAAATTACACATGACGGGGATATGCACTGAAATCTAACAACAAATTTTGGATTTGGCAGGTCAGTGTTTGAAGCCAGGATTTCACCTCTGAATGCCAATTGCTGATCTGGTCTCTCTTACGTTTTATAGCAGAAGTTCATTAATTTCCATTATATCATGTTTGCAAATTACGTTGTTGCAAATGAGAGCAAAATGCTTCTCTTTTCTGTGATCTCCTAAATCACAGGTTATTTTTCTACTGCTGTACAGAGGAGGCCAGAACACTCATTATCTATAGACTTTGAAGAGGGGTAAGATGAAACAAAGACAACAAAGGCAAAGGGAGAATATCAATCAAATTAAAATACAGGCTT
Source organism: Urocolius indicus (assembly GCA_013401255.1). NCBI lineage: Eukaryota > Metazoa > Chordata > Aves > Coliiformes > Coliidae > Urocolius > Urocolius indicus. The sequence continues at coordinate 16,655 of WBNH01007415.1, forward strand.
ACAGGACTAAAACTAATACAGTATGTTCTGGAAATATTACATTACGGAGAGCACTATAAAACTCCTGAAAGGTGTTACTAATTTATCTAAAAATTAATGTCAGCTATATAAAAACTACCTGTTTTCCCTCATCCCTTCTGCTTCCTTTTCTTTCACAGATGCTGGAGACTCTTCAAAGTCATATGAGAAGAGGTGAAAAGGAGTGTGTGGTACATATGGTAATTTCTCCACCGTTGGAGATGCTTTTGGAGTAATGGATGCCGATGAATTTTGAGAAGAGCTTAGCAATGCTGCTGCAGGTGAGGATGGTGATGAAAGGACAGAGTTATGATGAGAGACAGATGATTCAGGCACAGGAGACCTGCTAGAAGAGCTCTCTGCTTTAGAGCAGGAGAGAGGCCTCTCAGCTGGAGAAATGGCACTGAAGACGGCTGAAGAATCAGAACACAGTGAAAGGTTTTCGTTCACAGCCTCCCGCACACCTGGAACCCCACTGCAGGAGGAAAACATCATGAGAAAAGGAAGGGAAAGGAAGGAAAGAAAAAGGGAGAAAAAACAGAACAATAGATGGTACTGTTTGGAGAAAAATAAATTAAGTCAATGAGAGTCAGAAAAATAAAAACTTCCCAAATTTAGACAATCATAATCTTTTTTTTTTTTTTTTAATAAATAAAGTAAGAGAACTTAGATCTTTGTATCCCACTGGGATTCTTCTTGAGGTTGGAAATACTGAGGAATGGAAGTGACTCAGCTTAAAGGAAAGGAAGGGATTTAACCCACAGACTTCAGAACTAATTTTCATGAACCTTTTCAGAATCTTTTTCTGACCAATTTTAAAGTGTTTTATTAGGTTGTAAGCATTTTCAGAGCAGTACAAAGCAGTCTCATTACACTGGATAGCACTGTGCACAGAGCACAGATGCTTCAAGATCTGCACGACTGTCTCTTGAAGGCCAAATATTTGATTATCAGCCTACCTGGTGATTTGACCTTTTTAGTAAAACTGCTTATCCACCAAAGATGAAAATAAAAAAATTAACAGCTCTGTTCTGGCAAAATTAACACTTAGAGGGATTTCAAAAGTAATGCCTTACCAGATCATTTGTCTAGGTATGAAGGCACAAATTTCTCTGAGTATCAGGATCCCTTGTTGGTGTTAGAGACTTGCACAGTTACATCAAATGCAACAGAAAACACATCTGCTTTGTTTTAGTGAAGGTAGGTGTTGGTGAGTGACCGAAGCAGCAAGGCAGGTGAAAAGCCATGGGATCTGCACTTCGGATATACATTTTCACTGTTATTTCCAGCATACACACTGTGAATGGGCTTTGTGCTGTATCACTCAGCAGGTGGTTGATTTTATTCTCCTGAGACCACCTCTGCAATCCACCTAAAGGCATGCACTGCATGGCCCCTATCTCAGGAGTGTGGGTTTGGCATAGCATATGCAGTAAAACCATAATGTATGTTTTGTATGTTAGGATATTACAAAGTTAATCATCAGGTACATACCAGATAATTGTTCTCTCCACAGAAGCACAATGGGCAAACTAGCAACCTTCACCTATTCCACTAGCTGTGCCTGACAGGAGTCACTGAAGCCAGGTTAGTTTTACCCACTCTCACAGCATCTAACACAAATGGTCAGGGTACAAATAGTTTTTCTTATGCTACAGTGATATTGAAATGAGGTAGTTAGAAAAGCCATGAGAACGTCACCGAGCCGTCTCAAAGTGACTATTATTTTAGAAGACTGATGACCTAAGAGCATGTCATGCCCTTTACACAGTTCTTCCTCACTTTTTAAAAGCAGTATTTTAGTATATTCTTGCAATCTACAAAGCTTGTGTCTTAGCTTTGACTTTTAAGAATGGGATTTGAGGAAATTATTACTTAATTTTGAAATTTCAGGCAGCAATTGGCAAGATTTTCAGACTGGAAGATATTAATAACATCAATACAGTATTTTCTTTGGAATTCGTACATTAAACAGTTTCCTTCCTTCCTTCTGTGCTGTATAGAGTCTGCATGAATGTGGTTTATTTAAAAAAAAAATTCCCATCTCATTTGCTGAGTTGCAAAGCCAAACAATTTAACTTAAATTGAATGGCTGTCTGGAAGAAAGAACGTATTTTCTTTCTTCCAGTTTATTAGGATAAAGTTGCCAGATACCAAATCCATACATACGTCAGAAATAAGTGGAAAATTTTACATGAGAATACTGTTTTGATGGGTGGTTTGTTTATATCCATTTATAAACAGATGGGCAGGTATGTATAAAATGATATATATCAGTTTTGCCTCAAAGTACTTCTTTCTTATTCCTTTGCTCTTATTGAACAAAATTGATAAAAATCTTAGGCAGCATTCAAAAAATGTCAATCTTCAGAGCAAGAGATATTGCTAACAAGGTCCTATAATGAAAACAAGGATGAAAACTTAAGAAACCAAGCAACGCTCTTAGCAAAGCACTGCCATGTTTCACCACTGTCTTCATTAAAAAGATAAACCTAAGCCAAGCTTAGAAGCTATGCTTTCTGCTAAAGCTTTTAAGATTTGTGAACGTTATTCATTTTGTACAAAGGGATTGAATGCAAACAGTTCACAGTGCATTCTGCCTACATAATGAAATATGTTTCCACTAACATACCCCTGCCCACACCTCATAAAAGCTGCTCAAGGCAAAAAGATTTCCTTGAGGAGTGGCTTTAACAGGTGATCTAGGAACGTAAGTGAAAAGTTAGATGCTGTAGCACACTGTGCAGGTGAGTTCATGCTAAAGCCTGAGGAAAAGGTGGAGGGACAATGCTGAATCCTGGTACCTGGCTTTGACCTGCCTATTGGCCTCTTCCTCTCCCTCATCCTCAGTATTGGGCTCTGTGATTGGCTGTTCTTCTTCCTCCTCTTCATACTCCTCCTCCTCTCTGAGGTGAGATCAAGGAAAGAGGCATGCAGTGGGATGGAAAGAGAGAAGGGGGAAGAGAAAATGACATGAGTCCCCAGAAAAAGAAATGCAATGAAGTTAGAAATGGAAGGAAAACACTGAGCAGGGGGGAGTTATGGCCCCCTTATGTTAGACCAAAAACCACATAAATTTCCTGCTAAGTATGTGTTGGCACAATGGTAGCAGCTACCAATACAAAATTTTTACCCTCTCTCCTATTTACATTTTATTTTTAGTCTTCAATTTTTAAGACCGCTAAGATGCCATTGTGTTTTCTCGAGCCTGGCTTTCCATTTGCTGCTGACCTACCTGCAGAGGCATTAATGGAAAACATTCATGATAATACCAGTGTTCAACTTGTTAGTTATGAAGCTGTGTCTGCCTGGCTTAAAGGGCAGTACACGCTGTGCTGGTATGGGACAACTGGCATTGGACACCACACTTCCTAAATTAACACAAATAAACCATTCCTGTTAAGCAACTAATAGCTCATTTAGGAAACAGAACAGGGTAAATCATTAAGTTAGAAATAACAGAGACACCAAATAAGTTCAGGACTATTTGCAAATAGCAATATTAAAGTTACTAGATGCCAGTACATGAATTTCCGTAAAGCGTCATTAGTATGGTCAAAGCTGGCTTCAGTTTAGCAGTAATTCTGGCAGAGGACAACTTTAAGTCATGCATAAAGCTTCCATAACCTACAAAATACATAAGTAAAAACAAAAACTCTATTAAACACAACAAAAAAGGTTACACTGTCTGCCTCCCTCCCCTCTCTCCCATTTATGTCTCCATCTCCCTCTAAACTAACAGAGTCATGGAAGATGCAGAAAATATCCTGTCTTTGAACTTCGCATTTTCAGTTGATCCAATTCTCCACTTGATTTGACAATGTACACCATTAGGCTATGTTCCATGAAAAAAATAAACCATACAATTAGTAATAAAGTTTGTAATACATTCATACTCTTTGCATTTTCCTGAAGGCTGGTTTTCTTTTCTCTAGTTCTAAAAGGATGTTCTGTGCTTTTTTTCCCCATTTAGAATTATTTTCCATTTTAAAACAATAATGAATATTTACAATGTGAGATTAAAAACTCATCATGTGCGGTGCAAATTTTCAATCCAAAATTTGTTGCATTTGTATGGAGTTAGTTAAAGAATAATCAGGAAAATGGCAGCACCTGGAACTTTTCCAATACTCTGGCAAAGAGCTAGAAGGTAAACACTTTGAAGCATTTCTAAAGTATCATAGTGACATAATCAACTCAGTTTCAATCTCTCCATCTCTCTGTCCTCTCCAGAAACATGTACTACTCCTACAGAGTCACACTTGACTTCCACACATATGTATTGGTATTTCAAAACAAAACAAAACAAAAGAATAAAAATTGACCAGAGAGCATTCATATAATCCCTTCATCACACTAGTGAGCAAACAGCTCAAGATTAGCTTTGCTATTATCTCCTGTAAAGGACAGTCCTACAGCGATCACATTTGGGAAATAACTCATGAAGCTCTGAGGGATGACAGTTCTCTGATGAGAGTGCAATGTATCCTATAATGCTGATAGCATGACTCTTGCTTATATGAACAAGAGCTGTCCCCTTACTACCGTGGTTTAAGATCCCACCAGGCTTACAGGCTTTGGGAAAAAACAGATTCCCATACAAATAGTTTAATTATATATCAGAAAACACCAGAAATTGAGCCTATATGTGACTTCATAAAATTAGGATATATGACCAGTCCATCACAAAAATATTCAGTGCATCTTACCCTGAAAGGACTAGTTGTCTGCTGAAAATCCTGAAAACAAAGCAGCTTTCAGAATTACAACAGAAATATCCATATAAACTCAGCTTAACAGCTGAAAACCAAACCAGACAATGGAACTGTGACAACTCAACTTCCAGAGCCATCAATGACATATTTTCCATAAGCACTGGTATTTACTGAGAAACAAGATTTAAACAGAAATAGCTCTTCAGAATACATGAAAGACAGCTATGCTTAAAGGATCTCAGCTTTTTACATATATGCTTCTTTCTGGTAAGCTGTGCAATATATCCACGTGCTGAAGGCTAAATTATAAATCTGGAAAGTATTTTAAGTCAGTCACTGTACTGAAAACCACTGTCACATAAAGACCAGTTTGAGCCCTGTAAGGTTTTGCTTTCAGTCTATAGGTAGAGACGCATTCCTGTCTACAACCAGAGGCAGAACTATATGGTATAAGTGAAGCTGAAGGGAATTTTTAGCCCCTGCTGTCCTTCATGATGGGTCATGAACTATTAATAATGTCACATGAAGGAAATATTTCTGTCTGCTGTGATGTTTATCTGCAATTTCATCTTAGGAATCAAACATTTCAAAAGAACTATGCATGTACAGGAACCCTGTGTGGCACGCTTGCTTTTACAGTTTATAATCAGACATTAACGCATTCCTAATGGGTACGGCTTCCAAGCGGAATATTTTGTTGGAAGTTAATCTCTTACTGATTTTTGCACATACATCTGAACTGCGGATAATAACAAGGAAAACAAAATTAACTGGATGGGCTCTAAGAAGTAAACATAAGTAAGTTGTACACATGACCCCTCTACTCAGAGTTCGTGAGGTACACAAAGTACATGCTACATGCCTATTAGAGACTGCCTTGGTGGACTGGCACTTAGGTGGCTGCACAATAGTGCCTGCTACACAAGAGCCGGTTGCTGAGATGAGAAGGACAAAATAATAGAGGTTAATTTACTTACTCTTGACCCAAAAAGAGGACCTGATTCAGTTTTTCTTACAACAGAGGTTGGAAGTCAGCCAATATCTTTGCTTCACTCCAGCTGTCTAGAAACAGTGAAGTGACTCTGTGGACCCATCATCATATCTTTACCGGTGGATTAATTCTAAAGACTTCAGTGAGATCATTCTTCTGGTAGGCCAAGAACTCTTTCCTCAAATCTCATTGACTTCCTGATCAAGAGCTTAGAAGAAGCTTTGATTGGAAAGCTCTCTTTCTCTGCTAATGTTAACTCTAGGAGGACAGCAGGTCCTGGAAAAGTCAGAGGAAGGAGCTGGCTCTGCATGTGTTAGCTGCAGAGATAACTGCAGTGTATAGAGGCAGGTACACTCCCCATCCTGGGGGAGCCAATTTTCTCAAGGGAAACTTGCACAATGAAAATAAGTGTGTGCCTAGGAGAGATGCTCAATGCTTGGAAAGCTCTCTTTCAGCAACTAATCTCAGTTTCAGACTCCTGACTGTCTCCAGAAAATGGATCAGATCAGAGGATAGAGATCAGCTCACAGGCAGGAAACAAGTACACTCTTCTTTCAACCAAAGCAATAGTGGAAGTTGGTTTTTGGTATTGTTAGAGATCAGGTATGTCTGTCTTACAGTAGGATGCTCAAGAAGAACATCAGAAAGATTTGTGAATTCACCTGGATCCTTCAAGGCTATTTGTTCATTTTTGTGTGTCATGGAGAAAGGATGATGTGGAAAAGCACACTTTCCTTCTGACATACTTTAGATGTCAATGTAACAGTAAAATTAATATACGAAAAATGATTAATAGGGAAGTTTTTTATTAAACTAGGTTGCAGAAACCAGTATGCGTTTCAGTAGCAGAGTGAAACCTATTCTATTCAACCAAAGGCAAATATTTATCCTGCAGCAAGGAGGATAATGTCAAAAACTCCAGCTAATGCCGAAAAATCAGATACATTCAGCTAACTTTAAGACTATTGCTGGCTTACTTTAGTTGCATGATATCAATACCACATTAGAGGTATTTAAACAAAAGCTTCACAGTAGTGAAAACAAATTTCAAAATAATCACTGTGTTTATTTTCATCTTTAAAATGTATTACTGCTACAGGCTAACACACCCACCAAAGAAATAAAAAACAGAAACCCCACAAATCTTTACCAAGTATATCATCAGTCATGGCAACTATCAAGCATCTACTAGGGCATACATTTTGCTCAGTTGCTGCAACTAAAGTGTGACACGAAAGTGCTTATAGCCACTTGAAATACGTGCATGTTTAAAAAGAGTATGAAAGTGCAGTTTATGGATAAAGAACCACTAGGGCATCAAAGTGAAATCTTGGCAAGAGGCTTTAGAAGTAATGGATTAACCTTTCTCCTTTTGCAAACAAATAAATTTAAACAGAAATAAAAAGAGTGCCAACCAGACTTGTTCCACTGATATTAAGTGGCTACTCAAAGCTGCAGAGACACAAAGACTAACAAGCACAGATTGATGAAAGGAAATGATAATCAAGGGACTCATCTACAAATTTAGCTGAAGGCAGAGTTTAGTGGTTTTGCCTGGGCCAGGTTTTTTGGTAGCAGGGAGAGCTACAGGGGTGGCTTCTTTAAACAAAGATCTGCTAGAAGCTTCCCCTGTAGCCTATAGGGCTAAGGCCGGTCAATTCTAAGATGGATCCCACAGCTGGCAAAGCCCTGGCCAATTAGTGATGGAGCTAATGCCTCTGTGAATAATGTATTGGAGAAGGGGAAGAAGTTGCTGTGCAGTTGCCAAACTGCAGCAACAACAGGGTATGAGAACATGAAAACATCTCCGCATACACCAAGGTCAGTGGAGAAGAAGGGAAAGGAGGTGCTTAGGCCCTGGAAGAGAGACTCCCCTGTGACCTGTGGTGAGGACCATGGTGAGGCTGTGGTGCCTCTGCAGCCCATGGAGGCCATTGAGGAGCAGAGATTCACTCACAGCCCATGGAGGAGCCCATGCCAGAGTGAATGGATACCTGAAGGAGGTTGTGACTCTGTGGGAAGCCCATGTTGAATCAAGTTCCTCGCAGGACCTGGGAGTCTGTGGGGAGGGAGGAGTCCACATCAGAGCAGGTTTGCCGTCAGGACTTGTGATCCTGGGAGGGACTCAGACTGGAGCAGTCGGTACCTGAAGCACTGTTCTCCTGGTGGGTGACCCATGTTGGGGCAGGGTGTGAGGAGCTGCCCCGTGGGAGGGCCCATGCTGGAGCAGTTTGTGAGGAGCTGCAGCCCATGGGAAGGACCCACGCTGGAGAAGTTCATGAGGAACTGTCTCCCGTGGGAGGGACCCCACAGTGTAGCAGTGGGAAGTGTGAGGAGACCTCTCCCTGAGAAGCAGCAGCAAAGTCCATCTGTAATGAACTGACTGCAACCCCCATCCCCTGCACTGCTGAGGGGGAAGGAAGGGGAGTCCTGGGAGGAGGGAGGGGTGGGGGGAGGTGTTTTAAGATTCAGTTTTATTTCTTATCTCCCTGTTCTGATGGTTCATTAATAACTCAAACCTTTTTTTTCCCCAAGTTGAGTCTGTTTTGCCCATGATGCTAATTACAGAGCGATCTTCCTGTCCTTAATTCACAAAACTCTCATTATATTTCTCTCTTTATTTTTTTTTACTCATTGTATTTCTCTCTTTCCCCTGTCCAGTTTGGAAGGGGGAGTGATATTACAACTTGGTCACCTGGCACCCAGCCAGGGCCAAACCACCACAAAGTCTGTAAGATGCTACGCATCATAATCAACACATGCCTAACTTAGTCACAGGTAGGTGATTTTAAAACTAAGGAACCACTCTGAAGACAGCAGTCTCCTTAAGAACTCAAAGCACAAAAAATGCTCTCCATCTTACTGGACCCCAGAGTTGAACGACGTGTCCAAGGTTATGTAGCCTCTGTTATCTCCAGGCTGCCCCCACATTCTTCCCTTTGCAGAGTTTTGATGAAGGCAGTTTCTTTGATTTCTTTGTTCTAGACAAAAAAACCAACAAACCCCAAAGATACAGCTAACAGAAAAAGCAAAGGCTGTGCTGAAGGAACAATAAAAGCCAACCCAAAACAAAACACAAAACCAACCAAAACTAAAAGCCAGAAAAGAATCATGAGCACAGAACCACATTCATCTCTGCTTTGTATTGAAGGAAATTTTTGAAGCTTAAGATATGCTTTAGATCATTTTAATTCAGGAAGAATTTAACCACTAATTTTTGAATACAGAACAAGAGAAAAAAGGATAGTCTTGTCATAATTAGGCTACCAATGTTTTGGTCTGCATATACACATAACAGTCAATTAATGAGCACACTGAAATACCTACCTTGCAATATATGATTCCAATTTGTATAGGGTTCATTTAACCTTTACTAAAGTCCTACTAAATATTTCCTTCTTAAATTTGCAGGTTATTAGACAAGGCCCTAAGTATATTTCTGAGAATTTTGTGACCATCCATGGAATTATATAGAAACTCTCAAGAAATATGGACATTGGATTTCAGTGTAGAAAGGGACCTTGGAGTTATGAAGAAATCCAGAGGGGAAAGGACTGAGGAACTGTAAAGCTATCAACCATTATTCCCATTTCCTCTGAAAATCACTCTATGTGCTCTTAATTACTGATAAGGAATTTTCTCTTGCCCTCTCTTTTTGTCATTAAGTGCTTTGCAGTTTAACTTCTTTAAATTACTTTCATTTAAACTTTCAATGCCTTTGAGAGAAGCAGCTCCTGACTAGGACTACAGACCACATTCTGTGAAATAAGTGCACTATTAGCCCTTTCACAACATTATTCTAAATGAAATACTACAGTTATCTCACAATTTTTTCTTTCACACTGTTTCCCCCCACTTGAAACCTCTGACCTGTTTTACTTCTTTTACACTTTAAAAGCTGCTTTCCTGAACCCTTCAGATGAAGAAATGGAAAATGAAAAATGTTCCATCAAGCAGACATCTTTACAAACCACAGTGACTATAATTTTAGATTCTCTTGCAATTGTTTGTCATTGTTCTCAATTTATGAGTGGAATTCCACTTTTGTAGGTTACACAGGACAATTCATAGCCAAATTCCTCAGTTCTTCTAAAACAAACAAATAATTTGATGCACTTCTGCTGCTTGTTCCTTTCTTCTATCCTAACTGACAAAACAGATTCAACTGGTTGTTCATGTGAAGGCTGAAAGTAGTATTAAACTAATAATTTATTACTCTGTATAAAGATACAGCAATAGGCTTTCATCTTTCATTAAAAACAAAACTAATGAAAGCACCTATTAACCCTCTCGTCCATTTCTATTCCACTGCTATGTGCGATAGGCGACCACCATTGGTGTAGTTATGTGAAGACGAAAATACATTAAATGATATGGATAATAAGTTACTTGCAAAGCCTCAAAATTTGGCCTTCTGCACAGAAGGGAAACTAGAAATGCATAACTACAAAGGTCAAAAAGAAAATAATCATGATATTCCTGCCCTGAATAAAGAAAATTTCAGAAAAAAAAGGTTGCAGAAATGACAAATAATGTGTAGTGTGTGTATGCATCCTGCCTATTCAACTGACAAGGGGAGTGTAGAACACCTTTGGTGGGTATCTGGTATACAGCCAGGGTCAAATCATTGTACCATTGCTTTAACATCACATTTCCATTTTCTTCCATATAAATCAAATCGTGTCTCCTCCATAGCTGATCAATGTGCCATTCTGTTTCAAAGCCTCCCCAAATGCCAGGTAGCTCAGCTCATACATATTTGTATTAAACAGATCCTTAGCATATCCACATAGAAATAATGTCTTGGAAAAAAACACATATTTTCTTTCTATTACAATAACAAAAATGAATTAATTTCCTTTGTCCTCTATGTCTTTAAAAATCCATATCACAGCCTGAGTCCTGCATTAAATGCTGTTTTTGAGTCTCCTCACTTTGCTGTTTCATACCTATCATACCACTCATCATATTTGTCACAGACAGTAGCTCTGAGAGATGTGGAATCTACCCATTCTAAATAAAATAAAATAAACCCCACCTACCACTGTAACCAGCAGTTTGATTTATAACCATAAGTATTCACATAATAAAGCATTTCACGTAGTGGAAAAGTCACCAGAACTTGAAACATGTCAAAACCTAGAGTTTTGTGACTGTAAATGCTAGAGAAAAAACAAAGATTAGTTATGGTTTAGGATGTCTGAAAACATGGAAGATCATAATTAAAAAAAGTCTCAGTTGTGTTTTGAAAAAATCACCCCTGCAGGCCTGGTTCTTCATGAAGCAATTTGAAAAATTGGTTAATGGGGCATAATAGCCAAACTAAGGTCTATGTTGTTGGTTAGAAACTTGACAGGAATCTGAAGTTAAGCAGAAAGAATGCTTAGAATCAGAGGCTCAGCTGTGATCATTGTTTTCTGGTAAAACCAAAATAGCGTCACGATCTCTTCTTGCATCTTGGCAATCCTCAAGCATCACAAACATCTATTTTCTAACAAACAGATCCTTATGACTTCTCAGCACATAGACAGCAATTTCCCAATGTTTTTCTAGGATTGTAATGGGTGTGAAATCCCTAGTGAGTATCGTGCAATGGTGCTGTGTTCAGCTAGCCCAGAAATTTGCAGGAAACTTTGGAATTCCCTGTGTTACTCTTTGCTTAGAGGAAGAATTGTAATAACCATCCAGACAGGACCCTAAAAAACCCCACAATTCATTGAAACATAATTCCCTGTTTGGCCTTCTACTGTTTTTGCCTTGTCCATACAGTTCTTCTCGCCAGGTTTCCTCAGGCTGAAAAATCTGAAAGCCTCAGGTGAACCTGAATAGTTGGCCTTCTTCATACTCTTTTAGGTTCATGGTCTAAATATGATAGTTTGTTAAATCTGGCTTCAGTCATTGATTCAGAATGATGGCTTTGCTCTGATGAGTTTTTAAGTGGGCAGTCAGCTCTTCCGCTTGTTAGGTGTCAAATGGGAATACAAGACAAAAGAATCTTGAGCAAGGCCTGTTTATCTCTAGATAAACACATATCATGTTTATGATCAATCTTAGCAACTTATTTTGTGTAATTTTTTTCGACATTAATCAAATCAAGGCTATAAAAAGAAGAAAAGTTTAAAGTGAGGTAAATACCTAGTCCTAGCTATTAACAACTTTATAAATCTCAGTCTTCGATTGTAACTAACTCCACAAAACTTTGACAGAGCCTTCACTCATATGATGGTAGGTAAGATGAGTCAATGTAAATCTCATAGAGGCTCCCTTGAGTATATTTGCTAAGTCTGGCTGACACAGCTCTGATGAAACATGCAGGGAGAGAGACAGAGATGGTCACCATTCAGTACTGAAGAGAGGTAAATGCACAGAAAAATGTGAAATATTAATTTTAAAAACTGAGAGAAGTACTTGTTTATGGTTTGTATGTATAGGGCTTCTACAGAGCACCTGATCAGTGCTCAAGACTGAGAAACTTTGAACTACCCCTCTACATCCTCAAAGACAGGCACGATGGACTGAAAGACAGACAGATAGTAATTTAGATTTTTAATGCTTATATAGCCACTGTATACAATAACATCAATCTAGTGCAAGTTCTATGCCACTGCTTACATTTTTCCCCGTACTCTATCCATTGTGTGGTTGGAAAAAGTTAGCTTCAATTTAAAAAGAAAAAGCAAAAAACAAAACCACACAGAAGAATTTGTTTAAAAGTCTACCACTTAAGAAACAGCACACTAGTCTACAGATTGAGAGACCTCAATTTGGACCAGGGCAGAAAACCTTAAAGAGGTTTTAAATTGTCATGTTAACAGGACTGAATTTCCCCTCAGGCTTTTTGGTGCTCTATGCTACCTTGGTAAAAGAGTTTTGAGCAAAGCGAACCTGTTGGTGGTCAGGAGCTGCATTTAAAAGTGCACTGCAGCAGCTACATACACTGAAATCAACCTTCAGCCCTTCTTAGTAGTCTTATCAGCTCATTTAATTATTTATTTATTAACAGACACATTAGTCTGGGTTTTACTATCCATGAAAACTATTTTAACACAAAGCAGATTTGGGTCTTTATTTGCTTTGAACCACAAGTGAAAAAGCAATACATTTAGTTAGGAAGAAGGTTGCCAAATGGATGAAAAAGACCTGTGAGTTTTCCTTTTGGTTGCCCTTAGCATTTACAGTCAACTTTTCCCAGCTCAAAACCCAAAGTCTGCTCTCAATCAGCTTGGCGTAAATCAGAGCAACCCCATTGACTTCAGACAGCTTTTCTGGATATAAAGCATTGTGAGGCAGAACAGAATTTGGCCAATATTGTCTTTTTTTATTTTACCGGCACCAGGGATTTTTCTCTTTTTGGGAAGACTTATCAGTTGACACAAAGCAGCTGACTGTGGACAACCTGTTTGATGTGGTAAACAAAAGAAAAGTAACAGCCAAACCAGCTCATGTAGTTAGAAAGAAAAGAAATATGAACACTGTGGGAACAACATTGAAGAAGAACTCGAACCTTCTACTGATTTTGGTAGTGAAGTCCAAAAATAACCTAGAATATTGCCCCAAATAAAATTTAGTACAGTATAAGAGTGTGACTTTAATCTCTAATCGTGTCCATCAGAAGCAATTCCACTGAACTTGATGGTGTTAATCTGGACACAGACATTTGCAACCACACACAAAGTTGTGACACTAGCAGAAGCAACATGTTACATGTTTACTATTGGTAAAGAAAATGTAGTGAAGGAACAAAGAGACCGAAACCTGTTTTTCAGATTATTTTTCACAAAATGCAGCACTGCAAAAACTTCTTGCAAAATTTTTGCCTTCCCGGAGAAGTATTAGGGATTATGAATCTAAAGAAGATTATTAGTAGAGGACAGATTGTTCCTAGATGAAAATAAGTTACTTTTAGTTTGGAGAGGCAGTTAAGTGATTTTCACGCATTTGTACAGATTCCTCTCTACAACATTATTGATGGAAACAGAAAGGACACAACAAGCATTTCTTTTGACAAAGACAAGTGACTGCATCATACTTCAACGTATGATTTCAAAATTTCATTACAAATTGCAACAAGGCCTAAAATGATGATGCTTTATTAAAATCCTTTAAATCACTCCATTTTTCATCAGAGATCACATGCTCAGATTTGAAAATATTATTCCAGTAGGAACAATGCAGAGAGAAAAATCTCTTTCCACTTCAGGTTAATTCAAAAATTCAAAATTTATAAATGTGTAAAAGCTTTGTATGAGTCATTCAGCTTTGTTATTTTCTGTTTAAATGTTAATGAATAGAAGCCATGAAGCTTTTACTTTCTTTTTTTACTTTCTTTTTTTTTAATCCCAGTATAGAGATACTGTTGCATTCATCTGGACTATTTCAATGAAAACTGAGAGACTCACTGGGATATGATAAAGCAGGAAGACTGGTTTTCCTCTTCCTACCACAACTACAGACTTGGGCAGATGATGAGACTAAAAATGTGAAGGATGGAACCTGCTTTTCTGCAAAGCTTGTTTACCAGAAACCCAGCAGGACTTACAGAAACGCTAACAGTTGACTAGGTTCTTGTTTACTTTAAAACTTTAACTGGGCATAGAACTTGCATCTTTGGGTACTGAAACACAGCCTGTGGTCTGTAATGTCCTACAGGAAAAAAAAAATCCTAGGTATAAGTAACACTCCCTGTTTTTATCTGCTGAGATAGTTGGAGAATGGTGGGGAGGGTGAAAGGATTTTTATTTAACTAACGTGAAAGCAAAGATCAGTGTTACATACATTCATAACTGAATGCCTCTTTTCTTACAGATGCAGGTTAAATTACAAATGGACATGAATAGAATTTGATTATTGTCCTACAGAACATTCCAAGGACAGTTGCAACATGAAATTAAATTTGACTGCTTGAACTATGACTTCTTTCCTGGATTTTAACTTTAATTATGCTTTAAATTATGTCACTGTTAAAGAAGGTATGGAGCAGAACTGTGTATTATAGAAATTATGCTATATTGGTAAAAAAAACTATTTTAAAAAACCTTAAAAAATGAATCTGCCATATTTTTACTCTCCCAATACTAAAAATCAGCTCAAACACAAATTCATTAGGAGTTACTGAACACTGCAAAATAAAGCTAGTAAGCAAACTTTAATAGTGAGAAAAAGTATTGGTAGAAGTTTTGTCCTGCATGACTTGTATGTGTTTAAGTGCAGTAAGAGAATTGATCATTTCTGTAGAGTTGAAGCATCTCCTCACTTCTAACCTAAATGTGTTACTTTAAAAAAATCAGTGATATCTGCTCCACATCCATGGATATAGATTCCCAATCATATTGGTAAGTCGTGATGCAGGGCTCAAGATCAGGCACAAAGCATCCCATGCAGAGCAGCTGAAGCCCCCAGCTGTACTCACACTGAAGATGCTCTAAACTCAGCCTCAAATGTACCGTCATCGTTCTCGTCAGTTTGTAAGACCATGAGGCTCTCAGCTGCCAGTCTACTAAAGACCAGGCCAATAGAAGATGATGGAAAAGAAGCATAAATTTGTTGCCAAAGAAGAAAAAAAAAAGAAAAGAAAAAAAGCACGTATCTTTATGCAGTATACAACATGCAACTACTGTTTAAATTATCTGGAGTTTTCCATTTTCTCATTGCCTAAATCCATTAAATTTACTCAACTCAGTTTGCTTTGCAAGATGGTCTGCTTTACATGTAAGGTAGGATTTTTCTAAGCTTGCATCCAGTGCTAACAAACAGAAAACTCAAAAAAACCTTCCAAATGTTATAATCAACTCAAGACATGCTCTTCACAGAGCACACTTCAGTTTTGCAAATTGCACCTTCAGCCATGATATGACATTGTCCAGCTTTTGCTATCTGCAGCACATGTATCTTCAGCTGAGCTGGTCAGTCCAATTCCCTTTATAGTCAACAGAGAAAAACAGCCAGCTTCAGAACATGATTCATCTTGGTTGAAATTTCAGGCATGTAGAATACGTTAGATAACTGAAGGCCTACAACTGCTTGCTGCACTCCGCTGACATCAAAGGGAGGTGAGCTGATCAGACATCTAACTTAGGCAAAATTAATTCCAGCTCTCTTATGCAGTAGTCAGACATGTTGAGTATCTGCAGCTCCCTTTTTTACCTAAGCATGCATAGCCCAAGCCAACTGTTATGGGGCTGGCAGTGACACTAACTTTGACTGACTCCAGTGTTGCAGACTGCTACTCTCTCTCTTACTAATTATAAAAAGTTAGAAATATTTACTACTACAGTGTAGCCTCAAAGGAAAATATTAATGCTGGAATGCTCATTGCAAAGGAGAAAAAAAAAATCCCCAATGAACTGTAACCTATACAGGACAAATAGCTGTGCATTAACGTGATTATGCTCTTATTTGAGTCTGTTATTATGTGGCTATATGGAATATAAAATCTGATAATAGATGAAACTATGCTTGGTTAGTTTCCATATCAAATGTTCTACGTCATGTAGTTTGGGATCATTTACTTAGTGTAGATGGTGCTAAAGAACATAAGTGTGTAGATAAGTTACCTACAAATCCATTTATTTTTGTTGGTGGTGTTTGGGGAGTTTTAAATTTCAAGATGCGTTTTTTTCTTTTTTTAAATTCATTGGAAGAAGGGAAATAAAGAAAAATCTGTCAGATTAATAAAGTGTGGCGAACCTAATGGAAAGCAATAGGGGAAAAGATAGGAGTATTCCCAGCTCATACACTTACCTCTCAGTGAGATCTTCAACGTGCTGCCCATGGCCTAGCATGAAGCTAGAATTGGACTGTCCACAGGGACTGGCGGGGGCCGATAAAGTGCTTTTGCCATTCTGTACCGAGTGCCTGCGGCTCCGCCGCCGCTCTAACCCCCTCCGCTCACCGGCACCAAGGCTGGCCCTCCTCCGGTCCTTGCGCCCATTGGGAGAGGGGTCTGCACTCTCGTCTCCATCCTCGTGCCTTAGAGTCATCTGTGAAAGAAAGGACGAAAGGCAAGGCTCCCAACACAGATCCTTTAGGTTATACACTGATAACTTGCACAGAACACTACAGGACCTGTAACAACACAGTAATGTAGCTACTAGCTTGTTTGGGGATTTTTATGTAGGATTTAATTTTCAAGGAAGCTGAGTAGTGTTGGACACCTAGCTCTCTTTATTTCCTTTCAAAATACTTGGTTGATGTCTTGGCTCTAGTGAAATAACAGAAAAAACTCTCTTGCATCAACTGATTAACATTTCCTCACATTCAGACATGACACTTCTCATGATCAAGCTTAAGTTACAATATGCTACTTTAAAAAGTGTGAATAGTGCCATCATTTCTGCCCAGCCAGGAAGAGATTAGCAGATGTATATGTAACTGTACTTCTCTTAAAAAATCTCCATTTTGACAAATCTCCCTGCAAAGTAAATGAAGGAAAACACCCTAGTGAACAAAACTATTTCTATGAACTGATACAACGAATTAAAAGAAATAAACACAGACCATATACCTCTTCTAATTCTCCTAGTTTTTAGCTCAGCATAATTACTTTCACGTATGTCTTTCAGTGGAAAATTCAGTATTTCCTGCCAGTTCAGAAGCACTGTCAATACAGAGGAACATATATATATAACATCAGAAAAGTCTGATGCTAAGAATAGCATGGCCACAATGACATTTGACAGAAACTTCTGACACAGGCTGGGAGCTCATCACTTAAAAATATTAGAGGAATAAAGTATGGTTGCGCCACCTAGTACCTTAAACTACAGCAAGCCAACATTACATACCTCTAACAGAAATAAAGCACGTGCTACCTTAGCCTATGTGAGGAGATATATTGCTGGCAGAAACAACAAAGTTACTGGTGAGTCTCATCTGAAATGCACATAACATTTAAGTAATCTTTGTATGAGAAAGTTACATTCAAATAGGCGTTACTCTCTACAGAAGAGGGTGATGTGGGTTATGAGAAGAATTCCTATCTTCTTGTTTCTATTAGTTTTGTTATTCTGATAATTTTTACCAGAAGTGACTTTAACAAAACAAAGGCAGGGGGAAGTGTGATACATCTGCTTAGGGTGTAAAATCTATTTCAGTGGGGAAGAAGGGATTTTTCAGAACAACATTGTCAGGAAAAAAAGGAAGAATGTGCACAGGCATGTCTAAATTTAGTCTAAGAAATTTAGAGAAAGCTGCTGCTCAACTAAGCCACTGCTAATTTTGCAATCAAGTCTTTCAGTAGGCACAGCATGAACAAAAAAAACCCTGCTTTGAAGATTAATGATCTTCATTTATGAGCTGATGCCTCTGACAATAGAAGAAGGAAGAAGAACATGGAGTCATCTCATTCTCATGTTTCTTTTCTGGCCTGCCTCTTCCTGCAAATTGCAGTATATAAAACTTCAGTTAAAGTTAGTAAAGTGACATGGGTGGAGAGTTGATTAAGGAAATCAAAAATCAAATCTATAAAATATTTTGCTGGATTTGGACACAGATAAAGTAATTTAATTTCATCACACCAGAACATGAATTCACTCTCACATTACACTAACTTTAATCTAAATCTTCCTGCTCCAACAATTCCCAAAGTCTGAAAAAAGGCCAATTATTAACAAACTGGGAAACCTACACTGACATGTAAATACTCCAGAAGTAGTTCTTTTATAACTAGGTGGTGAATGTGGAGTCACTTATTACTCCACTGCTGCAAACTGTATAGGATCTGGTCCAGTGTAAACTCGTAAACAAGGACATGCTGCAGAACAAGTTGTATTTCTGAATCTGAGCTTTTTCATGAGCTGAATACTTTTGCATACAGAAAGAACTTCTGCTTACTTCAGGATGTGTAACTAGCAGTTTGAGAAAGTTTTAATTGCAGGCAGAACAGCCTCTAAGGAGTCTAGTAAATGTGAAGGTTTGACTTGGAGCGTGCCCCATGTTTAATATAAAATGCATTTGCAGTAAATGCAGCTATGTGCTGTAGCAGGTCACATATACAAACGTGTATAATACTTCTAGCAACCAGATGTTTTTCTTTTAAAGTGAAATAGATAACCAAATTTCACCTAGGTTACATTCCCCTTCTCCTCTCCTCTTTGAAGTTCGCACAAGCTGTAAGATGCATAAAACAGGGCATGTTATGTTACCTCATAAATGTTAAATTGCTCAACTAAGTCCAAGTCTGTTCCTTTCTTGTTCAAATGTCTCTGTGAAATAGCTTCAATGCCTAGCTCTTCCAGACAGTCCACCACGTCGTAGAAAGAGTCTTGATCTGGCAACCCCGACAGCGTCTAAGAATCAAAGGAAAAACATTTAAATCTGTTTGTTTTGAAAAGAATTAAACAAAGGTTTTTAAAAGCGGGTGGCAAGTGGTGCTATGTATGATTTCAATAAAGCAAAACCCGTGATGTGGGATTAGAGACACCACTAGAAAATAAAAAACAAGTGGCACAGCTTTTAACAAACAACTCTGTGCACTGTGTAGAAATATGAATAAGTGGCAAAACAAATCAATGTTGTTATTTCATACAGAGAAGTATGGAAAATGTTGGTCTTTAAAATACACAGTTGGATTCTTCCTGGCTTCATTCTAGTACGGCTTTAAAAAACAGAATATTATAGCATCAAACACAGGGATAAAAGCAGAGAAAGATTAAAAAACGGTTTAGTTAAAAACAGAGAAGCTGATTTCCTACTGATTCCTGTAAGTTTGGCCTTAAGAATAAAAAGTTCAATGCACAGCTGTGTGATGTCAGAACAGTGGGAAGCATCCTGTGCCATGTGTCTACTGTCCTCCACACCTGCAGCAGAGCTCATCCTTCCAGTGCACAAATTGTTTCCTATTGCAGAGATACTGACTCCTCACTTTCTCCTTTTTCAACTTGAAAAGTCTTATTAAAGGTACACTAGTATCTTAACTCCTAAAAAATGTTAAAAGAGTTACTAATTCCTGATTATGGGGTACGTTATGACCAGTCACACAGGAGATAACCTTTTACATGCTAGAAAATAAAGAGTGCCAATAATAACATCTATTGAAAAGGAAGCTTTCTATAGCACCTGCTCTGTGCTCAAGAGAGTGCATTTCTCTTATGATAGCCATTTCCCATTTCTTTCCTATGAATTCAGAAAACTGAGAAAAGGAAGGTAGTCTTCTGCAGTACACCATAGTATGCCACTGTAGTGTGTGCAGCAAGAGGGATTGAACCAAGCCACGCACAGCTTTACTGCAGAGTGTTGTATAGGAAGAGGACATGACATAAGCATTGGACAACTTTGTTCAGTGCACAAGGGAACTTCACCCACCAGAGTCCTGTAAATGTTCACAAAACAACAGAAAACATTATTATTCAAGTTTGTCATAGATTTGTACACAGCTTGTGGTGATTTGTTACTGCTCTTTATGGACGATGCAAAAAAATTAGTGTAATCTGTGCACATTGAGCAGAAACTACTGAAGATACCATGCAACCAACTTGCAGAGCAACATACATCTCATGGCAAGAATCAGTCTATACAGACACATATATGCAAAACACATGAGGGTGCACTAGAAGCAACACAGTTATTCTGAGTTAGCTCACCAGAGTAGTTTCCTCTCTCCTATTTAATTAGAAAGTAACTTATCTGTGCTCACAGTAGAGCAGGGAAAGAGCAAGAAATAGGGAGAGCACACACAAAAATCAGGCCATGTCCAGGAAGAGTTTAATCTTCCTGTGCCCAGGATGGGATAAATTGTGCTCCGAGAATACTTGTTTTCTGGAGCCTGGCTTTTTCAAGGTCAATCCAAACAGTAGAGAGCAGACATTCTGAGCTGCCTCCCAACACCAAGAAGCCTTACATTCAGAAATAATTGGTCTGAATTACATGGCTAACAAGAGAAAAGAACAGACAGGTGACATATCCTGCCCCGCTGCAATATCTCTTTTCTGTGAAATGAGGCACTGGAAAACATGCACCATCAAGGTACTTTAAATTGAATTTAATTTTAAACTAAACACAGCACAGCAACATTTTCCTCTTCTTCCATCACAAAAGTGTTGCCTGATGTTTGTTGAGGTCCATCACAACATGAATGCATAGTACAAACATGAGTGAAGTGGTAGGTTTATATGTTTAGGGTTATATGGTCAAGTTCTTGTTGATGGAGCCGCAATCTCGATAAAAAAAATTATCTACACAGGAATGTAGATAAGCAGGCACTTCTTTATTATGCAGCACTGGGAAACATGAGGATAGCTCCTCCAGCGTTGTTAGTTACAATTTTCAAGGTTTTTATACACTTCGAACAAACAACTACATTTGCCAACAAAAGCATGCATAAAATGTCCATGTCTTAATTTGCCCTTTACCTTGATTGGTTCCTAACTATTATAAAATTTTCAATATCATAGTGATTGGTTAAAAAAAAATATCACTCTCTTTGTTTTAGTAACAACTAAAGTAACAGCTAAGGTAAGCTAACAAATACATATACCAAGGTCTTGTCTGAACAAGTCCCAGAGTCTTGTCTTAATAGGTCCTCCTGAGGTGTGGTATGTAACTCTTGGTCAAAAATAAAAACTTGTCCAGGCAATTAAAAGTTAGCCACTTGGAAAAGCTTGTTACAGCCATACTCTGTGGTTTGCTAACTGAATTTTGTTTTGTTCTTGCTAGCTTAGACCAAACCTGGGATTTCAAATCTGAAACTCTTCAGAATTCAGGTGTAGAAAGGAAGCACAAATGTGAACATCAAGACTCATTCCTATGCCTCTATCTATTTTGGGTGTGAGGAAGCACCGCTGAATTAAGATTTTTTTGTTTGTTGTGTGATTTTTCCAGTTGGTTTCCTAAGCCTTTACAGGAATGCTTGTGCAGCTTTGAGTTTTTCCCTCTCAAGCAGCTGCTTTGGAATGGTGAGCTAGATTAAAACCAAAATCAATCTCAAGACTTTTGAGTTCGATATATCTTCTCAACAACATTTTTACCAAAGCCTAAACAATACATTTTACCTACTAGAAACTGTAACAGTTAAGAAAAAATAAAGAAAAAGAATAAATAATTTTATGGGAGTGTAACAGCCAAAGTTTTTCCTAGATGATAAAACATGTTAGACAGCATACTCAATGGGTGATGGCACAATATTCTTATGAATACCTGTCCTCAGTTACCCTTATGTACAATCTCATTAATGATGAGATTTTATAGTGGTTAAATAGAAAATGAACTGAATGTAACATCGAATTTTCTTTCTGCATTTGATAAGTTTTTTTTTTTTTTATATGAAGGAAAAGGCTTTATTCTATCCAGACTTCAGTAGTAAAAATGAAGAAAGCAGAGATTAGAATAAGATCTAACCGATCATAGGAACCAATCAAAGGAAGATAAAAAAGGTTATACTGGAAATATACATAACTGGAAGTATCTTAATTAGGGTTAATCTCGTTTAAGGAATTAATTAATGCCTAAATCCTCCCAAATTAAGAGAATGTTAAGGAAGCGTTAACATAGAAAGAAAAAGGAGTAGAAGCATGCTTCCTTAAGACAAATTCTTTGTGAAGACCCTGTCTGCACTGGAAACTTGGACATCTCCTTGCCTAGAAAAGCTGAAACCATCTGAGCCTTCTTTGTATTCTCTGCGGGGGAAAAAAATTACAACTGTGACATGCTGCTTACTGTTTTCTCTATAATCATGAAAAAAATCCCATTAAAAACATCATAAAGCTGTCTGTAAGCCAGATCATAATTATAAGTGTGGCATTGTGGGCTTCCTCTCTTCCTTGATCTTCATAACTGCCTTGCTCCTTTGACTGTGAGATACTTTTTCTTTTTGTGTGTTTTTAAAGAACTACATCCTCCTAAAAATAGCTTAAAATATAGTGAAAAAACTCAGTGTAGAGGATATAATTCTGTGATTCTGTGATATAGGATAATAGAAGAGTCAATAGAGAACAACATTTTTTAAGAAGTCAAACACCAGGTACTTTACAACTGAGCAAAGGATGAAGAGAATTATCTCAGAAAGGAATCAGAAACAATGAGCTATAAAACGGAGATGTTAAAATCTTGTTGCCTCAGCTTTAAGAGCAGTCACAGACAGAAGCAAATAAAGTTGGCGATGCTTTTCAGAATGAGTTCATCTTTGAGATAAGATAGTCTTTTAAACTCAAGAGGATCCTTTCTCTCATAGAAACAGGAGCAAGGGCAGCGCTAAGTTCAGTAACGTCAGTGAGGTCACCAGGAGAGGTTAGCCCCTCTCAGACGTCTTTGCTGGACAAATCTACCATTAAGAAATCATTTTGCAAAAAAAACCACAAAAACATAAAGCAACCCACAGCTGAAGAAACACTCTTACTAGCACTCAAGAGCTATTAAATTCTTCTTATTTAGTTTGCAGTAAAAGAAAAAAAAAAATAACAACCTTAAACAATCTGAACTAGGAAATTGTGCACAATGCAAGCCTTTATGTGAATATGATCTTTTTACCAGCATTTGCTTTCTCTCTCCCCTTGGATAATGTGTTGAGCTAGTTTGTTAAGTTTTGTTTTGCGTTACCTTGTCAGTGTTGGGAAAGGAGCCATGTCATAACACTTTTCTGCACAGTATCTAGCAGAATAGCTATTCTGCATCAAGCTGCTGCCTCTGGCTGACTGCAATACAAGTAACAAGAATGTTCTGACTGATTGCAGCTTGTCCTGCAACTTCTCCAGGACAGGTGTCCTTTGTCATATCCTCTCAACAGAGAAGAGCATTATACAGTTGAAAATACTAACACGATCTGCACCAGTCATGATGACAAAGTCAACCAACCTTGTTAACCAAGGTCATTGTGTAAACCAGTAGTTCGGTATCAACCCCATCCTTCTCTTCCAGGATCTCCATGATGTTGGACCATGGCTTGGTTCCTAGAGGAAAAACAGAAACCATTTGTGACAGTGATCAAAATGGGAAGCTATAGCACCAACATTCACCCAAGAAGTAGAACAAGTTAGAATATGTGGCCAGGTGGAAGATTAAGTGGAAAGATTCAGCTTCCTCTACAGTGTCCTCTGTTTCACAGAACGTGAAGTTAATGCAATGAAAGCTACAGTGCAGAGATCTAAAATAACACAGATAGACTTTCCCCAAAGGTACCAATTTGTCTCCTTTGATAATGAAGCTTTTGATAATGAAGCTTTTTAGCCCAATCTCAAATCAAGTGGGAGGAATTTATCACAGGTTCGCATAGGCTTAGATAAATCTTCAACAAAGCTCATATGCTATGCTTTCAATGCACTTGGTGCTCACATTCCTAGTG
This sequence comes from Urocolius indicus, assembly GCA_013401255.1. NCBI lineage: Eukaryota > Metazoa > Chordata > Aves > Coliiformes > Coliidae > Urocolius > Urocolius indicus. The sequence continues at coordinate 40,650 of WBNH01007415.1, forward strand.
CTATTACTGAGTCACACTGCATTAAGATAAGTCCTGATAACAAAACCTTAGCAGAAAAACACAGTTTTCTCAAATTACAGGCTGTGTTGCCTTAGATCAAAGAAGTGATCAATGTGGGGAAAAGATTTTTTTGCTGTGGTTCTTTCTCAAATGAATACAAATCCTCTCTACATAACTTTCAGATACATTTATCTCATTTTTCCACTAGGGTCAAAATTTGTGCTTCTAGTTATGACATATTTGCCTGATTTTCATCTTGATATATATTTGCATCTTTATCTGATGCCTAAACCCAAGAGGCTTAGTAAGTTATTCTGCCAAAAAACATCTGAGCCAGCCAGACTCAAGATAACCTCTTGTGTGAAACTTGTAAAACCATCCTATTTAATTAGCTAAAAAGCAGATGATTGCATTTGCTAAAGAAAAAGCCTCACATAACTATTTTATCTAGGAAACTGAAGCAAATAATGAAAGACTATAGTTCAGCATTTTGTTTGGAGTAAAGTTAAAGGTGAGGTGGACAAAGCAGGGAGCTAACCCTAAGTTAGAGTACTCAATTAAACTACACATACATATCTGCAAGAGTCTTTGAATATCAGAATGAAACATGCAGAGAATTCGAACAGTTCATATTCCCTAAACACTATAGGGATGACCATTGTTTGAGTGTCAGTAAAATGCAAGTGTTTCAGCACAACCATCTGTTGCTAACTGATCAGTAATCCTGAGGTTAAATATCTGTATTACTCTCACAGTGATAACAACTCTTGCTTATTCATATTGGTATTTTATATACATTTTATATACATATACTGCCACACAGACATCAGATCTCTGCCAACCAGGGATCTCCATTTTCAAGGTGATGGAAGTGCATTGTGTGGAAAAAAACTATTAATGAACACACAGACAGTGGCATTTCTTCTGTTTTCTCTCTCCCTCTTTTTGAGACAGTTTCTGATCTTTACTACTGAAAAATAAATCAGAACTTCCCTATGTAGAGCAAAATCAAAGGAGGGAGGATTCACTATCAGGTCTCTAGATGTATTTATGTGAATTACTAATTAAATACTAATTCAAATCCATGGCTGTAATGAAAATACACTAGACATTTCTTTACCATATTCTCTATATTAACAGACATTTTGTGCAGTACATGTTCAAAAGACATGTGGAAAAAATTCACTCAGCTCACAAATGATATATGATCAGCAGGAATGATATCCTCACTACAAAAATGTCTTCCTGTGGTTTCCAGCAAAAAAAATAAAAATGGAAGAAAATAAGCAAGAGAAATGAAATAGGGAAACTATGCAAGTTTGACTTAAAACAATATCATTTGGAAAAAAGTGAGTTGACAATAATATATAAAGATAATTATTGACTCCACTGCATTATTCAGTGAGAGTCCTTCTAGGGAACCATGCCTTTATTTTGAAGGCAGGTTTTATTCTTATTGGAACAATCTTGTTTTGTTTTCTTAAAGACTGCATCCTAGTATTCAGGTTTTGTTTTTTTTTGTTTTGTCTGAAGGTTCTAACACTTCTCCATTATCATAATATTATCAGGATCACTTTGCTGTTTTCATAGAATTATCATGGTCAGAAAAGATCTTTAACATCATTGTGTCCAACCACTAACCTCACACTGACAAGTCCATCACTAAATGAAACCATATCTATGCATCTTTTAAATATCATTAGGGATGGGAACACCTCCTTGGGCAAGGATGATATATCATTTTCTTCCAAATATGCTGCTTTTCTATTTCAGGCTACATTTTAATAAAAAAAATAAAAAAAATGATAATCAGGCATACTAACTAATAAAGCCGCACTGTAATAGCTCATTCATCTTTCAAAGGCTTTAACTAAGGTGCTACTACTGAACTTGGGCAATTTCCAAAATCCAGCTTTACATTTGAAACTGTTAACCTATTCCCTAACTAAAATCAAGAGAAGGTAGTACTACCCATGACTTTGATAGAGCTACTCTGATTTGTACCAGATTAAACCTTTCTTTTCAAATGTTGTTTTCCTCATTATGATCTCTAGCTGAACAGACCATGAGTGAACATGGAAATAGCCATAAGGCCATCTATCCACCTGGTAAAAAGGCAGGTATGGAAGATGCACCAAGAACTTACTGCATTACTATCCTTGGGTTAATTTTCCTTGATAATATATAATGAGATCCTGCCATTTCCAACTTACGACAACATGGCCTATGGTCAGATCTAGAGCAGGTGTCTGCTCTCATCCATTCTCATGCCCTGAGCTTGGATTTCCAAATATGTTGTTCCTGATGAGACCACAGGCTGAAAAAACTGGTTTTCAAGGCAATATTCTTCTAATGATAGGATGATAGTGAAACTAATTCTTTGCCTTTCAAGCTGCATAGAAAAACTTTGTGAAAGAGATCTTGGAAAATCATGCAATTAAAAAAGCGTTGACTCTTCTAAACTCATTAGATGTTGTAGTAAACCAATGGTACTCATATAAAATATACGACGCATATCATGAAAAACATGATGCACATTTGTACTGTGGATAATATTAAAAGCTCTCCATATATAGATGGAGAGAAACCTTGGAGGAAACTTACACAGAGCTAAAATCTGTATAATGGTCAGAATATAACAAATCCTGAAAAACCTAAACTCGGATCTAGGATTGGCAATACGTATGTATTTTTCATTAAAAAATGTAAATCCATTTAGTATTTGTGTATTATGGATTTTATTTTTTAAAATTGTAATGATAATCTTTTACACTTGCCGATTCTCAAAAAGGTTTGCTTTTTTGCCTGTCTCCACCACCTGATCACGATGTAGAAGAATGTAATGATGTAGCATCCTAGTGATTCTTCTGGGAGCAAACTGGCATGTTCCTGTAGGTTATGACTTCCATGCAAGACTCTTGGCAAAATTGATTGGAGTGATGAAACAAGCTCACTGACATAAAACAGCAGAGGTCGAGTTTTGCATGTGTCTCCTGCCTTCTAATGGGTAAACTAAGAAATGCTTGAGTGCCTTTCACAGGCTTCTCACTGGTAACGGCTCATTATTGTGGCTACTTCCACAGGAAGGCCAGAGCCTCAACCCTGATGCTACTTACACCACTCCCGAGTAGTCACACTCAGTGAATAAACACTTGGGATAACTCGGGGTTGGAAAAATTTGCATTGCAACAATTAAGCCTGTATGAAATTTATACAGTCTATTTATTGAACAATGCTGCTCATTGTTTTAGGTCTCAGTCTCTTTTCAGTTTCCCTTTAATCATTTTTATGTATTTAATTTAATGCTGTAATTCCTGTCTTACAGAAAATGTTGACATCACATCTACAAAGGATGTGCACAACGTACAAAGCACAGAAAACCTTGCATCAGGCCAGAGCTATGCATGAGGACTGACATCAAATTAAAAGAGTGCCTGTCTCTTGTAGTCATAGGATGGAAAGGTGGTAATACTTCTGGAAACACCTCAATGTGTTGTACTCCTGGCCATTTAAATATGAGTGAACATAACAGTCTTCCATCACAGACAGTGTATGAGCATTAATTTAGTGGATATCTATGCATGAAATAGCAGGAAAAGCAGAGAACTGATAATGTGGGCCATTTACAAACAATATAACAAGTCAAGTAGCAGAAACTTAAGTTACTAACAGTATGTGACAGTGTTCACATCAGTCACAGGGCTTCAATCTCTGTCCTAAAAAGTGTTCTCGATAAAGCAGCCCCAGACAGCAGAGTGCCAGCTCTATTTTCCAGAGCCTGCACAAGATCAAATTCCTCTGGGGCCCTGAAACAAGAAAGGCTGGGGGGAAAGGGGAGCTAGATAGAAGTAGAAACTACTTCCTATATGATGACAGCCATGTAGGTATTCACTTATGGTCTGCTTGTATCTGAGAGTAAAACTGGCATTCAGTGGGTCTCTGTACTTCAGTTTGCATATGGATGTCTTCTCACATAGAAACCACAGATGGGATTGCTTTTAAACCAGGCTGAGTTAATATAGAGTTCTTTATGTTAATCATGTGTGGTACACATGTTGAAGAATTATGTCATATCTCATCACCTTGTATGTACATGAAACATTGGACTTTTTTCAAAGCAGTGCTAAACTTAACTATATACCTGCAAGATTTATTACAACTTTTCAAAAAAAGAAGCATTGCTTTTTTTTTTCTCTGCAATTTTGTTTCATTAAATCACTCATTCAAGGCAGGTACTGCTCAGTTATAAGCCAGTAATTTCAAAAATACAAAATTTCAAAATATAAATGAAAACACTGGTAAGCAAAAAAAATGGATTAAAAATAAATTAACAGCTACACTTTTGTAACAAACTGCAACTGCTTATCAATATTTATTAAAGAAAAAGGAAAGGAAATAAGTCTTGAAACTGGATATTTGGGACTAAGTTATTTGCAAGAGTTCATGAGACAATCTGCCAACCCACAGGTATGAGAATTCCCATAAACCCTCTCCTCATGCTCATAACATGTATCCATCTAACTGCATGCATTACTTTTTTTCACATTTTATGTTGCTACTTAAGTTGTTTTATTACTTTGGGTCAAGTAAATGTTTGACTAAGGCTATTCTACAGATATAGAAGGGAATCCATAGCACATGGTAGTGTGTTTAGACTCCTTCTTTCTTTCTCTTTTTTCTCTAATAAGGTTTATGAGCATGTGAACAGATGTCGACTTCAACATGTTGAGAATACCAGTGAGTTCAGAGAGCTGAGAAAATACTACGAATGGCTGTAAAAATAAATCATAGCAATCACAATTAAAAGAATATTGTAATTACACTTTTGCCTATGGCATTGTGAAATTTACTGGTTTTAATTCAAAACAGAAAATCAACCTCAAGAGTCTACCATTTCAAGTGTTACACTGTTTTTGAACTGCCCTTGCCTGCTCCACTGCCATGAGAGACAATTTGCTGTGGTTTTTTTTTCTTTTCCTTTTCAATGAACTCATTCTGATAATAGAAAGCAAAATCTGGCTACCTGCTCCTGTTTCTGGCACTACCTTTCTTCCCGTCCTCCAATGTTTTTTTGTTTCACTTTTGCCATATCAAGTCACTTGAAAAAGTTCAGCATGGAGGCAGTTGCTCCAGAGAGGGGATCTTGCTTTCAACTTCCATATGTTTGAGACCACAACAATGGCGCTCTCAACCTCAAAATTTCTCCTTGAGGCAAAGGAATGTTTTGCATCAAAAGAGAATGCCCAGGGAGCTTAGCAATGGCTTTGTGGGAAGAACAAGAAAGAATCATTTTTGTTCTATTTATTTGTAAAAAATACAGTATACATATTCAAGTATTTTTCAAGAGCCTGAAGGGTAACAGATTTCATAGTATACTATCTGCTCAAGGGCTTTATTTTAATGTAATAACAGATGGTTTTACTTTTACTATAAAGCCTGTACTATTATTGACCTCGTCTTTCTCTTCAAAGGGATTACACTGATTAGATATTATTTTCTCTTCTAAATCAGACTGCTGCTTCTCAGAAGAAAGTGGAAAGACGGCCCAGCCTGAATGAGTCTCCAAGATCTGAAGATGCAATGAAGCTCACTTTGTACATGGGTGCAGGGAAAGGGCAATGACTGCAGTGCCCAGGGAGGTAGTTGAGTTCCTCACATTTTCACTCTTTGCTTTCCCACTCTAATTTATACCTTAAAGCAATCTTAAATTGCATAAATACTTAAAATATGCTTTTAGTCAAGAAGCATAGAGTACTTCTCACAAAGCAGACATCAGGACAAAAATCTTAGGAACCACAGAAATCAGTGATGAAATGCCATCCTGACATCAGTGGTGCTCAGATTTTGCACCCCCAAAGTAAAGCTACTCACCTCTCTTTTCATCAACTGTAGATACTGCCTGGATTAAAAGTGGTGCGTTGGATTCAGTGTACTCCACAAACACCAGCAGCAGCTTCAGTGCTGTCTTTACCACCAAACGGAACTGGAAAAAAAGAGTGTGACTTGTCATTCAGCAAACCACAGAATTTCCAGATGTGCTAAATGACACCAGGCAAGATGCAAGCAGAATGATTCTGATCCAGTAATAATGCATGAATGGAAGAGATTAAGCTGTGCCAGGAGCAAAAAAATGAAAGGTAGTCAGTCGGCTGAAAATTTCATTCACCAGACAGTGCCCTCCTAGGGCAGCCTCAATAGTGAATGGATCCAGACGAAAGCTTAATGCTGCCACATGTAATAAAAGGCTGAACATTCAAATTATGCATACACATATGCATATCCCCAACATTGCTGTCCAAAGCTGGAGGCACATAGTACCTACTGAGCTAAGAATGCACGTATTTCTCTATTTTTCAACACAACATTCATTTCTTCTTTCCACTGTCAGCTTTTAGTGCTCTTAAATCTCTGTAAACTGGGATGATTTTCTACTCGTGTTTTCTTCCTGTCTTATTATGTTACTATTGAAAGTCTAAATTGTTAAACAGATGAGTCTTCACTCTTTAACACAACTTGGTAGAAAGTGTATTTAACCTCTGACTATCCCAGCCTATCACGAAATGTGCAATTTACTGGAACTGAGCATTCTGCCTGCAAGTTTTCAAACTCATTTTGTTGTCCATTCCACAAAGTGTGAGCTCAGTACAGACTTAATAATAGTAAAATGGACCTACTGGGAATCAATAGCCAAACTCTATCAGTTTCATCAAAGATCTCCCATTTTTAGAGAGATAATTTTCAAAGCGCTGTATAAGAATATTTTCAGACTTGCTTGGCATGATAAGGCATATAAAATATACTTAAAGGAATAATTAGAGTTTTTGTAATAACAGCATATGTGAAAGAGGAAGACTTTTTAATAGACAGAGCTTTACACATACAGTTGAGAGGGCTTTTACTAGGAGAACTGATTCCAGGTCAAAATTTTCTATATCCTCAATCCAAATCATGAATTTAAAGCCAAATCAAAGATGATACCTTGCTGCTCCCAGCAGCATTATCACCAATCTACTGTGATCGAATCAAGCTCCAGAAAAACAGTTGTAAGTTTACTGTATTTTTCTGCTACTTTGTTCTGCAACAAATTTATCCAAAAAGTGCGAGATTTTTAATGAGATAGCTATAGTAATGTAGTCATTATTCTCTCCTTTGCCACTGATAGATTTTTAAATCTATTTTAGGATCATTAATGTAGAGATAAGCCACACTGTAGAAAACCCTTGTCTTTGTCTCATTACATGGGTAGGCACTCTGAAACATAACTGCCTAGGGGAAAGAAGAAAAAAAGAAATCATTATACTGTATTGTTAAACTGTTTCAGGAATCTAGGTACAATTTCTGTCAGTATTAGCTCATTCCCATTCCCATGCCTTCTCCTAAGAGGCAAAGAATCACTATTCATCATTTCATAGATGCACGGAAAGACAGCAACTGTGTCTATATTTTTAAAAAGACTGCAATTGCAAGAGGTACTGCATTCACATGGCCTCTCACAAAGAGGTACTAGAGCTCACTTCAACCTCATGAGTTAAAACACAGCTTGCAGCTTGTTGTTACAAACACAAGTTCAGTGTGAACAGTGATTATCTATTTCCCCAGCTTCTTGGCTTTTACTCATGCTGAATTGAGCTTAATGCTCAGCAATGTTAAACATAAAATCTTCTGTTACTAAACCTGGACTCTTTCAGGCTTGACATATCATCAAATCAGATACTTTTAGGACCAAAACCCTGTGACAAATCTGGCCAAGTCCCTTAAGATGCTTGTTTAACCTAATTTGCAGTAGTAGTGCTGCAGCGATACATGGGGTAGTAAAAAAAAATTGAAATCTGATGACACACCAACAAATCACTTCCTCACAATTTTCTTGTCAGGCCAATACCACACTGTTTCTACCCCGCAATGACATTTCCCTTAGCAATCAAGTTCAGTTGTTTAACAGACATATTGAAAGAATTTCCAACAAGTCTCCACTTGTTTTGTAAAGTTACTTTATAAAATAAGAGTTACGAGATTACTGTAGACATTAATATACTTCCCAGATAACCACTTCTCTATTACCTACTGATCTGATCCGGATCCTTTCCTGAGAAAGGAAATCTTGGTTATCACTTTTGATGGTTCTCAAAGCTTCAAGGCTTGGCCACATTGTGACAATGGGATGCATTTACACATAAGTACTCTATGGCAAAGTTCCCACAAGTTTCTATTGGACAGCAATCAGTGGGGTATATACTGGGTTTATGTCTATAAATTTCTTTTTCCTCCAGAAATGACTTTCTGCAATACCTTTGCTCTAACTGCTGCCTGTTGGCCATGGCAGCTGCCGTAACATGGAGCTCGTGCCTACACACCTTCTATTTGCCACATTGCAGAGCCTATGAAGCCTCAGGGCAGCCCACTGCAGTTGCACCAGACCAAAGCTCAAGCCAGCTGATTATTCAGGTTCTATCTTCAGGTATCATCTCCTATGCTTAACAACCTAAAAGATGACAGCTTTAAGGAATAAATGTCACTCAGCAGCACTCCCAGAGGAAAGTAGTGATTAGTAAAGCTGTCTTTTCTTGCCATTTAGCTAGTAGAAGGACATTGTAAGTTCAGCGTCTCATCCTGCAAACCTTCAGGTTCAACTCCTCACAAAATAGTCTATCAGACCTGGGAAGTGGAGATTTTTCTAGGTCAAGATACATATCAAGGCAGCTTTCTGTTGGTAATCAGCATGCACACTACCTTTGAGAAAAACTGCATATAAAATATGTGTTTTCTGCTCAATAGGAAATGGCATTTGAGACCCCTGTGAGCACTTTTAAGCCTGCATGCTGCTTTGGACACTTTTGGCAAGTACAAACTTAAAGTACCACAATCCTAGTCTAATTCACACAATGCCTACACCAGGGACCTACTATCTCTCTGTGACCTGCACAGCTCTTGCACACATCGTGCCATTGGGCCTTTTAATACTGCTTTAATAATGCTTCTTGACAGAAGCAGGCAATCACTAAGTAGCTGCACTGCCCCCAGGGGAAGCCTTCAGACAGCCAAAGCCCCTTGAAGATGTCACTTCCAGACACAAGGACAGTCCAGAGCCTGTCATACTCACACTAAAATCAACCCTAATTATCCACCATTCAGTCTCCAGGGATACTTGCTGCCAAGATTCAAGTGAAGCATCATGTATTTTCTTACATTTTCTTTACCTGTTAAATGATCCCTTCACAATCTGCCTGTAACAGCTTATGTGTGCTGCTGCTGACACATCAAGTGTTGAGTGTCACAATGCGAAGGGTTTCAAACAAGACCAAGAATTATTGTTTCACAACTTTCAAAATATCAGTACTGTTCAGAAAGTTTCCATTTGTGATTAATCATGATGACTGTCAAAGTGGGAGATCCTCATATCTTTGTAAGTAAACTACAAAATGTACTTGCAGGGCACACCTTTTCAGCTATTTAAATAGTAGACAGATATATTGCAAATAAATCAACCGTAAATCTTAAAATGGGGAGATTGCTTAGCAGGAAAAAAAGAGCAGCATTTCATTGACTTTCTTGCTTCTCTTTGTGAAGCCATGGGATTTTTTTCCCTGTGACTGGTATCGTTTTATTTTACATGATATACTCAGGTGACACAGCAATGGGAGCAACAGAAAAAAGTTTTGTATTTCATATTTCGTAGTAGATTCATTTGAATCACTGTTAAAAACTTCATGAAGGATTTTAAGGCTATTTCTGGGATTTACCAGGCTCTCGTTTAGTATTGACTGGCACATCTGCATTCTGTATCAGCTTCATCAGAGTCATAGCTCTGTTAAAATCCATGGGGCAATCACACTATTACTTCAAACAGGACTAAATGTCAGAAGAGCAATAAAAGAGGTAGATGCATGCTGTGCTAGCTAAAAAAAAATGCCCTGGTATCATCACCTTGTAATTGCTGAGATTAATGACAAAATTCCATCCTAAATATTACCACTCAGTCAAAAAAGAAGGCTCATTGAGGCAATACACACACACACACACAAGCTTGGTACCCCAATGTTTTAACAGTTCTGAGATTAAATCAGGACTCTTGAATGTCAAAACAATGAAGTATCAAAACTTTTATTAAGTTATATCACATATGAGCCAGTTTACAGAAAGGAAATTACATTAGCATCTTCTGGCTAAAGATAACACGTAGCCAGAAACGCTAAAGGAAGAAGAAAAATTATAAACCTTTTCCCTCTGAGTTGCTTTATGTTATGCAGTGGAGTCTGGCAGTCCCATTCCTTTTTATCTCTTTATATTTAGACAATCGGAAATGTGTTACAGACCCAGCCAAAGAGACCACACAACAGGCTGCAAAACTCATGTCTCATGGAAGGGCCTGTCCCAGTTGTTAATCACTTGCCAGGAAAGGTTTTAGCCTGTATGAGGAATGTTGTCAGAAAGTGAACTGGCTTAGAGACCAAATCAATATTTGAAAAGTTCAGATTTAGAAACAGAAGATTTTTTTTTTTAAAAAAAGGAATTAAGTGAAAACAAAACTGAATAGAAACTTTGTATGTCACTCATGGGGATGCAGCTGCTTTGAACTTGTTTTTTAGCATTTAGCATTTTTAGTTGGTATTCAAAATTAAGGGAGAAATAGACATTGTTTTTTTAACTCAAGATTTACTACAGGCAAATCAAATCCTCTGAAGCTTAATCCAAGTTTGGACATGGCCTCATAGGCCTTGCATACTCAACCTGTTGATACAATACAGCCAGGCAGAGCTGCAGCTAAGGAAACATGTAGTGTAACTGGTGTTCAGTCTGCCACGGAGAGGTGTAGAGGAATGCTGAACCCCTTCTTTCTTGCGAGATGTAAGGATGCGCCTGACTTCAGAACTAGCACTATGGGAATACCCAACCAGTGTCCTGCCAGCACCTGCAATGCGGCTCAGTTGCATGTGTCATAAGGGGTTAAAATCACTTTCTGTTAACAAGAGGAGAAAAGATCTTCCTGGAAGATCTTTATATTTAAAAGGAAAAATTATATCCATAAACCATTAGTTATAATAAATAATAAACATAAAATCTAAATGAAATATATACTAATACAATATTTAATGGAATACTATAATATTGTATTATTTTTCTTTGTAGTAAGCAAGGAAAAGGAAACACAAATATTGAGCTTGAGAAAACCGTAGAATAATTTAAGCTGGAATGGACCTAACACCACTTTCCTTCTCATCTTAAGTGAGCAAGCCTAGTTCCCTCTTTCTCATGTATCATGTTCTCTACCCTGTTAACCATCACAGTGAACTCCTTTGGACTCTCTCCAGCAGATATATATCTATCTTGTACTAAGGAGTCCAAAATGAGACCCCTGAACTCTCAACAAAGTCTTAGCAGCATCAGACAAGGAGATCCTGTTTGATCCAAGTCCTTCTACTTGGTAGCCACACTCCTGCAAACTAAGCCTTGGACGTGTTTGCCCTCATTTCACACAAAAGCACACTATTAACTCTCTTTCATATTCTTTTACTCAGAATGACTAGACATAATTAAATGGAGTGATGATACAAGAAACACCTGTAATTTTCCCAGATTTTTAAGAAGAGTTACCAGGACTCATCACTCTTACAGGGTAATTTTCAAGGAAGAATCACAGGCAAATGAAGAAAAGAAGAAGAAAAGAAGAAAAGGAAGACATATCAAAAATGTCAGTTACAACCTGCCATGAGAAAACTTAGTCCTAACAACATTCACCTTGAGCTTGCAGTATTACTGCCAAGGACATCAACAATAAGTACATGTTTACTTTATCTATCAAAACATGTTTATCTATCAAAAAGTTAGACGTGCATAAACAAAAGAGCATTGAGATTCTTCTAAGATTTCTTACAACATCACACAGTCCATATATTTTCGTATCTGTTGTTCCCAACTTATCTTGCCTGTTCAGACACAGCACTCAGACAAAGTGCAGCTTTGGCTTACATGTCTCTGGATGAATCTCACAAGATGGGAAGGAATACAATTCAAATGGAAAATAAAAATACAGTACTTTGTAGCAGAACAGTGATGAAAAGTATCTTCTAACATTTTCAAATTATAATTTGGGATTGAGAGCTTGTTTCCAGCTCTTTGGTTTCCTGTCATACTTGTTGTTACTAATAGTTTAAAAAACTTCAGCACCTAGTAAAGCTAGAGATATATACTCACACAGACTTCCACATAGTCCACACAGAGACTAGTACATAAATGACAAGACTACATGTACTAGAAGAAAACCTTGTTTTCTCTGTCTACTTGTTTGCTATTGGTTCACTGTTTTAGTGTTGGTTTATGTGGTACTAGAAGCTTCAGGATTGTGCTTCAACTTGAGCACTACTGGGTACGGGCAATGAGAGCTGTCTGTTCTTCATGAAAGAAGGCTTGCCTCTAACAACACAGTCTCATCTTACTAGTACTCTTACTGGCATATTTTGTGGCAGTTCCCGGAACCACGCCGGATCCTTTGCTTGCTTTCTTTCCCTAAAAGATAAAAACACACCTGGAACACATCTGTCCGTGTTCTCAGTGAATATCTAGTCTTGAAATCAAGATAGAAATCTGAAATCTAATATTGAAAACAGATGATGATGATGATGAAGGACAACTTGATAATCATATGTTGGCATCCCTTTGCCTAGCAAAGCTTTGGTAGAAATTAAGGTATTTACAGCCCATGAAACAGCATGTTTTCAAAAGTAGAAGGAGGATAATCTTATTTCTCAATCAAGCAATCACTGCCAGGTATGTGCACACATGATGTACGAAAGTCTTTTGCCAAAGATGCGTATCTGTATCCAGTCTTTCAGAAACATAATTACCTGACACATACAATGTCCCAGTGTTTTCTGATCAATATGGATTTTATCAAATCTCTGGAACAACATAATTTTAGTATTTCACAAGCTAATCACATGTATTTATATAACAAGGATGTCTCAAATACAGCCAGAATCTTACTGGACTTTTTCCCACATCTGCATGGCAGAAAGACAACCAAAGAGATTCATCACCAAGGTGCACAAGCAAGGGAGAGCCACCTCTAGCACAATGACTAAAGACCAGCTATCTCAGAAATATGCAGATCTCGAAGTACATGTGAAAGAATTGTAAAACCTACAGCAAAAGTAAAACATTCTAGATACTGAACATTGTGTACACTTGTGCATTTTACATCATTAGGGCAGTCACTATTAACCAATTTATGGGCTGGTATACCAGTAGAAATACCAGTGTCTGTGATGCCATCCCTATATTTTAAGCATTGAGATATTTATTAGTTGGAGTATATTTATTAAAAAATGCTAGACCACATTTTAATTTTCAGTCATTTTCACTCAAATCTGCAAAGAAGAATGCTTAAATAAGGCAAATCCACTGTTATTAAATGCTTTGCAGGCTCAGGACTGAAGGTGCAGACAGAAATGAGAGTTAGATTCAGATGAAAAATCCTACATGCTTAGGTGTGAGATACTAAACAATTATCAATTAAATAACAGAATTCTGAATATTCTTTTAAACATTTATCATAGAATCATAGAATGGTAGAGGTTGGAAGGGACCTTTAGAGATCATCTAGTCCAACCTCCCTGCAGAAGCAGGTCCACCTAGATCAGGTCACATAGAGGAACGTGTTCTGGCAGGTCTTGAAGATCTCCAAGGAAGGAGACTCCACACTCTTCCTGGGCAGCCTGTGCCAGGGCTCCCTCACCCTCACAGTGAAATAGTTTTTTCTTATGTTTAAATATAATTTTTGTGTCCCAGACTCATCCCTTTACCCCTTGTCCTGGTGCTAGATTCCATAGAAAAAAGGGATGCCCCAACCTCCTGACATTCACCTTTTAGNGACTGCTGGCTTACGTTTTGTTTATTGTCAATCAGGATTCCCTGTCTCTCTCTGTAAAATGTGTAATGCAAGGAATGACAGAGAAATATATATATTTACTGCTTTAAGAATAAAGTTTCTCATAACTTTGTAAACATACTGGATAATGATTATAAGGTCTGTGCACTGTTATATATGTGGTGTGTATCTGTCATCTGCAGTGATTTCTGACATGAAGAGAAAGAAGGCCATTAAAAAGAAATTCATCTGGCTTAACAACAAAACGTAGGGATGAACAAGTAGTGATTAGTGACTGGTCAACAGGAAAAAGGCTCATGCCTGGAAATGATTATTTATATCATCAATCATGGTGCAGCAGCAGAAGGGGGAAAATTGAAGAAAATCTGTACACAGAAGCAGGCAATTCATACAACAAATCAAAGCATATCACAGGCCAAAGCAGCTCTCAGATAAATACACACAATTCTGAGGGGAACTTTAGAAGAGTATGTTGGGAGTAGAAATCAGCCCCATATTAATCTTTTTGCAATGAATTAATGTTGTAGCTGCATTTTCCATGCAGCAGTCACGACATCATACAGATATTTGAAAAACTAAGCACTGCAGAGTCTGGAATGAGACAGAAGATGCTACTGGGTTTTTTGGTTTTTTTAAAATGTTCCCTCCTCCACAGTTTGGAATATCAATTATGATCTTCCTATGAGGAAGGGAAGTGACTTTCTCATTCCATTAATTAGTCTTTGTTTTATGACAGGATGAATGAATAAGTTTTCACAGCTTTGCAGGACCATACACAAAGTGAGAGCAGTCTTGTCTTGTTTTTTCTACCCTCAACCTGACCAATTCCCTCAGTTTCTCCTGTAAGAACTGATCTTAGCATCAAAATTACATATAATTATTCAGCCAGCAAGCAGGACAGGGTAGAACCTTGAGATTATAAGACATTAAAAGTTCAAACCACAACCAAAGATCTCTTAGGTATTCCCCAGTTTTGTGTGCTTTACTCTTTTGCTCTTTCAGAAATTGCTGAATCAGAAGGGTTTGTTTTCAATTAAATTTTTAGCTTTTTTCATTGCAAAACACAAATAAAAAACATTTCACTGTAAATTTGCCATCAGTTTGTTTCCAGAACAGGAATTATGTTTTGCTTGTAAAGATTTACACTAAGATTTTATTTTCTTCCTGTCTTCAAATTGTGCAGTCTCATTGTATTCAAGTTGTTGCTTTTATTAACCTTTCCCAAAAGCTGGTATCTTCTAGGACTCCTGCCTAACGAACATCAGAATATCTAAACCTGCCTTCTGTGTCTGGATAAAGACTGTGATTATATTATCTCAGATAAGGTCTAAAACACTTAGCTTGAGAGGAACTACAGTAACCTGAGAAGTAAAACTTGATAAATGTAATGTGCTATCAAACAGCTTTTGAGATGGAGCAGACCTTTTTCTTCTCTTTTTTTCTTCTACAAACACGCACCTCGGATTGTTTATATATAGCAAGAGTTTTCTAGCATTTTCATGTTACAGGTCACAGAGCAAGATTGTCCAGTACAGTCTGTTTATTGTATTAGATAACATAACCTTGGTTGGGCACATACTAAACTAACCTTGTAGAAAAATGTTTAGTGAAAATTACAATAGTGTGTATAATGTCATTCTATTGCAACTTAGCATCTGGTAACATACTGTCTGACTACGTCTTTTTGTCAAGTAGTTATTTCAAATGCGTGATCCTAAGTTCTATAGGTCACGCTCAAAGTAGATTAAGGGTATGTGCCATTGCTTAAACAAGAGGGGTCTTCAGGAATTAGTCATATGTCAATGAAACAAAATGTACATTTCTGATGAGTACAATGAATGAAAAATAACCTTGTCTCTCTTGAACACTACCCTGATGATCTGTTCAGCAACAAACTTAACAGTGATATTTCATATTTTAGTAACAGAAAGATAAGTAGATAATAAACAACAAGATATGAAACCACAGAGAATTAGAATTGCACACCATAGATGAATTTCCAAACTAGAATGGATCACAAGAACAGGGTGTGTGTGCCTACACAGGAGACATAATTAAGGCATTTTGTACCTTGTTTTTTTTCCTTCTTATAATCATAAAAGAGTTGCATGCCAAAGGGCATGCACCAGCCCTCTACATTGATGTATGATGTTAGCCTTGAACTACACTGTCCTCCACAGATGGTCATTGGGCTGAACCTCTGGCAACAGGAAAGGTTTAGGAGAACGGCAGATTCAGCAACTTGTTTTTCTTGGGCAGGGCCAAGTTGATATTTCCTTAGCTGCATTCAAAGAAACTAGGAGAGGAAAAGAGTTTTTATGAACTTAATTGTATAAAGTACTTCAGCTTCATTCCCCTCTCCAAAATCCCCTTAATTTTAGCTTTTGTTATGCAGCTGAGTGACATCTTGGCTTGTGAAGGCATCTAATTGTAATACAACATCACCGTACTCAAGACAAAAGGCAATCGATTTTAAAGAGAGAAGGGGTTAAGTAACTTGTTACTAAGAGTTACTGATCTCTATTACTTACCTGATGCAAAGTACTTAAAGACTTGAAAGGCACACAATTAATCAAGCCATGTAACAGTTCTATGAAGCGTGTTGTAAAGCCAAAGTACTGTGAACTTCAAAGGTAAATAGAAGATGTAATATTGCATCTTTTGCCTTTTTTTTAAAGCCTCCAGGTAAATATTTCACTAATGTGTGTTTTTAGAAGTATTTTAAATTCCAAATGCAAGCTTTGGATTTAAGATTATATCACTACTGTATCACTTCCTTGAGCTATTAGAAACTTTGTAGAAGGAAATCCACTTGCTCCACATCAATTTTCCATATCAAACCATTTTCTGCTGAGATCCACCTCCGATCAGATCTCTGATTTATACAAGTTGGACTGTAGGTGATGCAAAAAAAGAATTTCCTCATGACACCAGCAGAAAGTGCTTCAGAAGCTTCAGACCTGCAGTACATTTGATATAGAAACTGAGTGAAAATCAGCATTTCAAAACTTCAGCATCTTCATGAATTTAGTTTTCCTCCTGGCCAATGCACAGAAGAGTTCAGGTGCAGCATGACAAAAGACCTCACATCAGCTTTATGATAAGAGAAAAGGAATTTTACAGCCATTTTTAAAGGGAACCAGCTAGTTGTACCAAAGACAGGCGTGGGACACATGGCAGAACTCATGACATCAAGAGCATGTGGAATGAGAAGGAAAAAGTGGGGAAGAAAGAGAACAAAGATAACAAATTGCTTCATTAGATCTACCGCTCATGAAACAAGTTGCTATAGTTAGCGGCCTTGACAATATCCTGTTTAAATAATATCAAGGTTGAGTTCAAGGGCCCTAGGGGGAAAAAATATTTGAGTCTGCAAGTACAGTGGAAAACTACTCTGTTATTATTCCGTGGTTTTATGCATGTGAAATTTGTTCTTTAAAGAGTTCCATTAAAAAGTACTCATGTTAAATACAAAAACTGTGGTTGGGTTTAAGTAACTTCACCTGAAAACCCCTGTAAGTGTAATGATATGGTTGGCAGTCCTTTCCTGACACTGTGCAATCTCATAGACAACATTTCAATGACAAAAACTCAAAATCAAAACTATCTATGTACAAAATATGTTGAAAAGTTTGAAGATGGTGTGTTAACAAAGAATTCAAACTATAATACATTACCTATTGCAACATCTTTCTTAAGCAAATAATTTTTAACAAGTTTCAGGCACCCTGAAAGTAACATCCTAGCGGATTGAACTACTGAAAGAACAAAACTTTTGAAAGAACAAATGTCATACATAAAACCATGGAAAAAATCCACCACAAACTCCTTGAGGGAATAATTAATAAAGAGAGAGAAAGGATATTTATATCTGCTTATATGTATGTATACATGTATATCCATATGTACGCATCTTTTGTTGGAACAGTATTAGTATTTCATTGTATGTTTAGATTGAAGATTTTTCTCTACTTACAAACTTCTGAATATTTTCAGGCACAAAAAGGACCTCAGAAGCAGTGATCTGACTGCAAAACCAGACCTATTTAGTTACCTTTAAACAACTCACCAAATAAAGTTAATGAATAAAGCTGTTTCCTGAGAAGCATTTAAACATAATGGAAGCAGTGACATTTCTCCAGCAACCACACATTGGTCACAGCTTTCCCAAGTCTGGAAAAAGTTGCTGTCCTCAAATCCAGTTCACACCACTGGTACGGTCTGGATGCTTGCTTCTAAATTAACAGGATTCCATGATGAAAACAAAAATGTAACTGAGCTCAGGCACTTTACCAGTTTCTCATGTGATGAGTTTCTGAGATGAGTCAGAATCTTGCATGCAGATTGCATTTAGAAACACAATTTATGGGGGCACAAGTCACTGAGTATCAGCTAAGACCATGGTTAAATGCACAGCCCTAGCAATTTAACATTATTCTAACTCTCCTTCATTGAAAGAGAACAGAGGTGGAGATATTTCAAATTTAGTTCTTCCTAAATGCTAGCAGCTATATAACTTTTGCATACAGCTGGAGAATGGCAAAATTATGATGATGCTACGGTAGGCAACAATACTCTTGTATCACAGTGGTAACTATTTTGTAAGAGATAAAAAGCTGGGTGTCCAAAGAGATGATGTAATTCCTCTATCTCAAGCTACCTCTTTCCTCTGACTTTTATCAATCAAACTCATCATACTCATCCTCAAATTTATAGCCAACCAAACATACAAACTGTAAAGATGTGTGCTTGGGTTTGTATTACAGACAGGAGAAAGAGGTGCAAAGAGACCCCTCAGACTCCTGCTTGGATAATAAAAATGGAAGTGTTTCTATACAGCACTCCTCTTGGTAATG
Organism: Urocolius indicus; assembly: GCA_013401255.1. Classification (NCBI taxonomy): domain Eukaryota; kingdom Metazoa; phylum Chordata; class Aves; order Coliiformes; family Coliidae; genus Urocolius; species Urocolius indicus. Next base: position 59,391 of record WBNH01007415.1, read on the forward strand.
CAGCAAAGGCTTTCAAAGCCCAAGTCAGGATTAACTCTAATCACACTCAGGTTCATTTGTATTCCATAGGTTTGCAGATTAGATAATGTCAATTTTGGATTTGTTAACACCCCTGAGAAAACTCTTAATATTCAGATTCATCACCATGCCCAGATCCCAACCCTAGTTTGACAAAAAGCAAAGTTCTTTGTTGCAAGTCATAAAAAAAGGCCTGGATTTTATAGTTTTCTTCAAAGTATAAGGCACGTATGTGGGTACTACTAGAGCAGAAAGAGAAGGAGGAACTTTAGGTGACTCATGTTACTTTCAGCAGATCACAATGATTACCTAATTTTGGTATAAAAGAGCAGTCCTACACATGTTAAGATTCAGATGCCCACTTTTCAGTTCACAGACCACTTGAAGACAAGACCTTTATGCAATGAGTTTCTAGTAATTCTCTGCACACCAAGTGTGATCTGGGATTAAAGAAAACATCTGTAGCTCAAAACAATTTTTCCCAAGCATATAAGTGAATATTGAGCAGCTTGCTGAAGAGCCTCCTACACAGATTTTGTGTTTCAGTGTTTCAGCAGTACCAGAGTGATAACAATTCTTAGTTTCAGTCTAGTTTGATAGCCAACTAAAAGGGTTAGAAATGTGCTTTCTATATAGCGGACTCAGAACATGGCTATGACAAGTATTAAAGGCTTGGAAACTTATTTTCCAAACTGATAGGTCCAGCAGGGGTTCTGAACTCACACATGTGTATGCAGAAGTCTCCCTACAGCCTACTTTCCTGGAAACCTGAATATGCAGCTTAAAATTGAGCCTGGACTATGTTCCTTATCTCCCAAGTGAGATAAAAGAGCTCCAGATGTACCACAGATCATACTCCAAACTTACCTGAAATGTGATCATTCTTGTCATAGGTTTAAAAATACCAAACAGCAACATACTAAGACAACTGAAATCAAATATATGCCTGTATATTGCTAGGAGGCTGTAGTTACCAAGCTACAGGTAGGTTTGCAGCAGTGGTGACCAGGACAAGAGAGCAGTCAGCTGAGCAGCAGAATCCAGATTTCTCTTCATTTGGCCCTTCTCAATACCTTTCTCTGAATCTGAGAACCAAACACATTTGACCAAGCCACTGCAGAGTCAGATATGTCTTCATTGTAGGATTATTTAGTGTGCATTTCAGTTTTGTTAATGTCAGAATGAAGCATATTTGAGATGTAGTATTTGACAATTATTCAGCTTGTAGGACTTTTTTTTAGCCAAGTAATTGCCACAGTCATTCAAAGAGCTGGACCCATGAAGCCTGAGATCATAATCAGCAGTGATTTGACTTGCATCATAGATCAATTTTGGGCTGTTGTTTCAGTTCTTTGGGAGCAATACAGACAGAAAGAGGGAGCAAGAGGAGAAGAAAACATAACTCAAGCCTTTCTTTTACCTGAAATAACCATAACAGACTACTTTCAGGTTTTTTTCTGAAATCAAGAGTAATAGCAGGCAAAATCAGTAAATGCAGGGATGCCCTAACAAGGGACAGCAGTTCACAAAAGCAGTAAAAGAAAGTGCTGCAGAACATGATTCTTTATATCCCAGAAAGCTCAGCTGAAATGCATTGCAGTAACTGTGTAATGTCTGATAGGACAATGGATTTAACTAAAGGCAACTGAAATTGAGATTGGACCCTTTCAACTCAGTAGAGTACAATTTTTGAAGAGGTGAGTTTATTGAGAGAACTAAGATCTCACTGAACTCCTAATTTTGATGTTATTTTTCCCGCTTTTAGAAAATATTTCATGGTAGGCTCAGGCTCTCACAACACTTGGCAACAAACATTTAATTATACATCTAAAGAGTTCCATTAAAGAGATGAGAAGTATCATGAAGCAACTGTGTGAAGTGCATAAAAGATATTACTACAGAGATCATGGAAACACCATGGTTTGTTTTTTTTTAATTTTCCAAGATAATGCACAGGCACATTTCCTTTCATAAAAGTAAAATGTCTCACAACATCTGAAAGAATATTTTAGGAGTCCACACATGGATCTAGTCGTACAGTTCCTGGCTCTGAATAATAATGAAAAAAAAAGAAGTTTTCTCAATGCTACAGATCAAAATAAGGGTCTTGATAGCCGGTCACCTGCTTTAACCAGGAAAATAAGATCTCAGAATCTGGAAAGAACTGGATTTCAGTATTGCTGCCAGAGATCCCTCTGTTCTGCCTCTGAGTAGTAAAGCAGATCTGCCTACATGCATAATGCCAAATCTTTGCCAGCTGAAAGTTCTACTACTCCTTCCTAATGCCAAGAGGTGTTTTCCTTTAATCCACAATATATTTCATAGGAGGGCCAGTGGTGGTCCAGTTCAACATGAACAACTACAGCCTGTGGTCCGAAATCTTCTTTAATGGTAGCCTTGATTATTTCCTTTGAGCTCCTAGACAGCTTCCCACAAGTGGTACTGCCAGAGCCTGTTTATCCATCTGTTTAGGATGTCAGGGTGGAGGCTAAAAGGCAATCTAAGGTACAGAGATGAAGGAAGTGAATCAGGTAACAAAGTAAAGGCTGCTATAGTTTCACAAATAAATACCTACTTGCAACCCAAAAGCAAGTTTGTGTTTTGGCCTCCCTAGAAAACATACATGTAAAACAATTACTTTTAAAATTGAGACAGCCAGCAGCTGCAGCTTAACTATTTTCTAACAAGTCTTCCCCATCTGCAGGGTGGGACAAGGCAGAGCTCATCAAGCTCTTTGAAATCCATACTTTGGCAGCATTCCTCAGCAGACTGCTGGACAATTCCCCGCTCCCTCACCCCCCCCACACCCCATTGGACTAAAGTAGACAAGAACATAAATTGCAAGACAATTAATGCAATCACCTCAATTCATCTAGAAGTGTTAAAAAAAGATGAGGCCAAACAACACAATTCCAGAGTACAAAAAACCCTCTTCAAAACTGAAGATGTTTTTCACAAGATATGCAGAGAGATGAATTAGCTGCACCAGCAAACAAATACTTGGTACTAAGGGGTAACAGCTGCAGAAGGGAAGGACAGTACAACTCATGTCATAGGTATTAGGTGTAACAGCTGTTTTAAAGCACATAGTCCTGCTCAACATCATATCCTCCCAGTAGCATTTTGCTCATCTCATCCTCATATCTCATCTCTTTATTCATATCTGTGTCTGCTAGGTGGTGCTGTGGGATGGCTTTTCTAAGGCAGAAAAGGTACCTTGCTTCTTTGTTCCCCTCACTGAAGGTTTTTGTTTTACATGAGAACTGATGCAGTGTTTTCTGCATCCTGGTTTTACCAGACGTGTTCTGTCCTTGTTCTTTACTTGCTGCAGACATGCGGTGACCACCACTGATAATGCTGCATCTCCAGAGCAGTCAGAGAAAATAAGTGTATGTCAGCATCAATCTACATGCATCCATACCCATGGAAGAAAGGGGGAACCACAGACGGAGGCAGGACGCATTGATACTCACTCTAAAAATTCCCAAATTCTCATTTTCCTTTTCTTCTAAAGATATAGAACATTTAAACAACCTATATTTATTGACATAAAGGGTTTTAAAATTAAATCAGACACACAAATTAACAGCATGTCTAAAATTTCCTGAAGCTGCAATGAATGAAAGAAATGTCTTCCTTTTATTCTCTCAAACCACAGGTCACTTCCATGACGAAAGGTAACCTACTGCAAAACCTTTAGAAGCCTACCCTCTGGACAGATAGGCAATGGGAAAGATGTTTTTTTAGGTTCCGTTGTTGTTCAAGAACTAAAGAGTAACTGAAATGTGAGGATGCTATCAGTGCTTTAATATCTATAGTATCATAACTGGTGCAGATTGAGGTTAACTGTTCAGATCTGTTAAAATATGTTGTGCTAATGACTTGTAGGTAAAAAGCAATCTGGTGATGTCCATCTGTTCCACATCACTTCATGTCAGTTTAGCCAAAGATGACAAATAATACTAACCCACCCTTCTGAGCAAAAGGGAAGAAAACCAAAACAATCCCCTAGATGGGTAATTGCAGTATTACTACATCAGATGATAATCTCAAGAAAATCTTGCATTCAGTTTTCAGATCCCAACCCATGACTCAACACCTTGGGACATCTCTGAGCATTTGCTGTTCCTATGCAAAACCCACCCTACTAAATGGCAAGGCCATCCCTTTTGACATATACTGCAATTTCCACTTAGTGAATTGACATTTTCTGTCTGATGTTCTGTTCTGAATGTAGATCTTGCACTGTCAGAAACCGAACTTGGGCATTCATGTTGCATCACCACATCAGAAGGGGACGATAAGGAAACAGGAAGGGATATCATGCAGGCCAGTGATGAAAGTGGAGTATATCATGATACTAAGCAAGTTTGGCACAAATATGACTATCAGATGCACAACTAGTACAGATGTCCATCTGTTCAAATCAACAGACAGTGCAGATCTAGAAGCAAATCTATCTTCAGGTGGTCTATCATGTTTTTTCCCTACAGCCAGGCAGAATCCTTACTACAAGAGGCTCCAAGGTTCTCCTGTGCATGGAAGAGTGGCTCAGCTGACATCAAATACGAGGAAATCATGTATATGGGGAAGCTGGATTGCAATGAGGAAGACAAAAAGAAGCGGTGATCTGAGAGCGTAGAGCACTGAAAAACACCAAGAGTGGTAGTGACACAGAGAAGAAAAAAATATGAATACATCGAATTCTGTTCTCTCTATTTAAAATAAAGCAAAGTGAACAGAAACTCAATCCCTATGGGATTAACACACATTAAAACCTGTGGGAGGTCTCTTGTCCCATTTAACAGTCTGCAAAAATGGTTGTCACATGCAAAAAGCCTGACTGGGGAAGCATTCAAACTGCAAGTTAGCAAAGTGTTGCATTTTCCTCTGAAAATGCGAACAATAACATGCTTAGGCAACCACACTATGAAATTTAACAATGCAGTAAGGAAAAAATGGCTTCTGAGAGGATGCTTCAATTTTATTACTAAAGAAGGAAGCAGCTACACACTGCTGGAAATGAAAAAGACAAAGCATACATTAGCTACAGTTCTGTGTCTTTTAATAAGAGGAAATTTAAAAATAAAAGGGACCAGTCTATAAGAATTCCATGCTGGCTGAGATACTAACATGATTTTTTTACACTGAACATCACATCCTTGTTTTTCATTAATGTGGTCTTCGAAAAGGGAAAGAGGTGTGGGGGGGGAGGCATGAGAGGCAAACCAGGAAGCATCTAAAGTCCTTGTTTAATCTCTATGATCAAAGAGGACTGGAATATGGAAAGAGAGTACACAGCATGTCCAGATGAGACTCATTTCAGTGTGTCAGGGGAGCCAGCTAGACAACCTAGTGGTATGCTGGAAATTTTTCTGAAAAGGCTTTATATGGTAGAAACTAGTAGAGAACTGTAAAGGGGAAAAAAAAAATCAAACCAAAAACATCCAAACCCAAACTCTAAACATATCAGAGAACCTTTCTTTTGATCTTACAAAAAGTAACTGAAGTCCACAACATTTTACCAGACATCTTCCTTTCTAAGGACTGCTGCTGTTACTGAGGAGACCAACATAAATATCTCTATGGTAAGCACGAGGAGTCCTAGGGCAATAAACTAATGAGGGATCTGAGCTGGTTGTAACTCAGAGGTTCCTTGGGGTGCACTACATACTGAATATAAAGCCATCATATATGTTTTTGGTAGTTTCCATTTTTGACACAGCATATTTTTTACTGTTATCTAAGTACCTTCAGCTAGTTGCTTTAAAGAACAACTATATCTAAATAAAAGAATGACAAGCATTTTTGAGTGATGCCTGAAGGACAGATATGGTAACAATTAGTACTAGGTTCAACTTGCACCTACGTATCTGTCTTCAACACATATAATCTGTCCTTCCACTCCCTCGTGTTCTTCCCCTGGGGCTCTAAAATCCAAATAGTAATTTTCCAGAGGGGCCAGAGCACAAAGAGATTTGGAAATTGGTTCAAGAATGTGCCTGGAAGCTGGATTCAGCCTGAGTCTCCCAGTGTATTGACTCCCTCCCTAGATAGGCCATTCTTCCAGGCTAAACTACAAGCAAAACACTGCTACATTAATTGCTGCGTTGGCTGAACTGTCTCAGGTCTGGTTTATATGACATTGCAAAAAAAGCTGGATGCTACCTTCTTCCCTGCAGGTAGGATTCTACTACTGTATTATATATATGGTAACTAGGACAGAGGCTAAGTTAATTAGAAAACTAAGACAAATTTCAGAGGAAAAATAAAAATAATGCAGTATTGACTAATTCAGTTTCTGTCTCGGGGAGTTTGCTAAGAGATAGGACACACAAAAAAAAAAAAAAAAAAAGAGGAGATAAGATTAAGCAGCACAACTCTGCAGAAAAAAAGCTAGATCCTATATGTCTCACATCATCAGACATGCAGTAGCCAGTGGATTCAATTCATACTTTTAGAGGAGTATGACATCCTTGCACAGCCAAAAATTTGAGCTGATTTTACATGGAATTTCTGCTGTTGACTCCTCACAAACTATAACTGCATTTCTGGAAAATCCTGTAAACAGAAGTCATACCAACAGTGCAGTTCTTCTCAAAGATCTTTAATAGAGGTGAGAGGAAGAAGCAATTTGGTAATAAAGTCTGAATCTCCAAAAGTTTACTACAAACAGTGAAAAAAAGGAAGCAGTCTATCCATATTCTAGAAATTAATTAAACTATGCTTGTCTCAGACCAACCAAAAGCTCTGTCTAAAACTCAGGACACTTAATTAAGCCTCAGGAGATCTGGATGCCAGCTTTATTTCTTGTACTGGTCTAATTATGTAGAGGGAAGAGGAATGGTATAACAATTTGGCAATAAGCATAGGTGAGGTACTGGTACATGGAAATTGTGGGAAACATACTCAGTTACTACAGTGCACTTTCTTGTCTTTCATACTTATCTATCTCATGGCCACACATAGAACACCCATGGGCTCCACTGCCCATTATGCATCCAAGTACATGAAACAGTGCTTCCAGAAAAGGTTCAGACATAATTGCTTACCTTCATTTTAAACCACTACTTAAAATGAAGCTTAATAAATTCCTGACTTTGGACTAACAATATTTCTGTCCTGAAAAATGGTAAGTTAGCTATCCCAAAAGGTCTGGAGTAATGACCACAATGCATTTTATATTGCCCAAGTTGATTTCTGTGTTTAGATAAGCATAAGAATCTCAGGTGTGCATTATAAACTTGGATTACAACCAGCTGCTTTTTATCCTTGGAGCAACTCTTTCATATTTCTTTACTCTTCCCCATCTGACAATTTATGGTTGAAAATTTGCTCTTTGTCAGGCAATTGATTTTATTGTCAAAAACTTACGTGATGGCTTCAAACATGCTGGAAAAAGTAGGCTCCATTTTCTTTAGCCTCATCTCTCAATATACACAAATTTTCCAATCGCACCTTCTCCTTTCACCGAAAGGCTGTACGTAATGCTTATTAGAAAACACTAGTAGCTAATAAAAATACTAATAGCTAAGGCCTGAGGCACAGTAATTTGCTTGCAAATGGTAACATTGCAAGCAATGGTAACAGATCTGTGACATGGAATTACTGTAGTGAAAGACCAAGGTAATTGTAAAAGCCAGAATTAATTTTTAGGTTATTTTTCAGTTCTTCCCCCTACCTAATTCTAGTATAGCACTTGCTTTTTTTATTCTTCATGCCTTCCCTCTATAATAGGAAATTTGTACATTTGCATAGATGCACAGTACTTTCTAGAAATATTTGAACACATATCACACATCACTAACAGAACATTTTCTCATACAGATTTGAATAGATGAGACTAAGTGAAAAGTCAGGCCTGAACGTTTGCCATATTGTTGGCAGTTAATCGTTACATTTTCTCATTCACCACTTCAAAAGAGTTGAAATCAGATCTCTGATATGATGTGAGGGAAATGTGTATTTTCCAGTATCGCCTTAATCTACAAGAGTTCATTTTGAACACAGAAAAATGGATATTTATCCTTTCAAAACACTCGGAACTGAACACAACAGAGCAACAGGAACAGTTATTGCTGTAGGACTGGACTACTGCAAACTGTTTTGTTTTTAGGAAAACTTTGAAACTCATCTACAAATATGATTTATAAGGCAGTGCAGCACTCATAGCGGTCAGTCTGCTGAGCTGGACAGACCAAAGCAAGCACATAACATCATCTGCACTGGCTGGCATATCCTATTCCAAGTTTATTGCAACATCCTGATCCTTATCTTCAAAGCACTAATTAAATACAATTCAAAATAAACTCTATTCACATAACAGTGCCATTAATTTTTGTGCAGAAGAAAAGCTCTCTGCTGATCTGGGTGACCATTGGTTCAAGCCAGAAGGTAGGAAGTAAGAAAGTTCCTATGCACCCAGAATTTTGTTTCTTCCTCGCATCACCATTTTCCTAACAACAGTTCAATGCGCAAATGCATGACAGATTAAATTTAAGAGCCAGCTACTCAGCTGACATGAATGTTCAGAGTTCCACTAAACTCAAAGAAGTTGTACCTGTTCACCACAGCTCAAGTTCTCATGCCCAGGGCAGCCCATGGGTGAGACAGCACTGATTTTAGGGCTCAATGGAAGATCTCAGTTGTCCTCTGAACCCTTCTAGGAAGCAAAAGAGTGTGAAAGCTTGTCAGACTGACACTTAACTGATATTTCTACCTGGGATAGACGTGAAAAAAGAACAAAACCAAAGGCTTATCAAAGTTGTGACTGGAGGTAAGAGAGATCTATATAACTTGTGAGTTAGCTGTATGTGGGGGGTCTTATTGGACAGAGGCTACAAGAGAGTCTGTCAGACATCAAGACTGGAAAGGAGGCAACATGCGAAATTAATCACAGTAGGTCTCCAAATTGTGTAATTTTTCCTGGATGCTTAATTCTCGTAGCTGTCCAGCTTTGCTAGATCACCTTCCAAACACGTTAAGAATAAAGTGTAAGACAGTTCTATAGTACAGTCTCCTGCTCAGAAATATTGGGCATATTCCTAAGTGTATTCATTCTCATGATCCAAGCAATGTTAACTCAGAATAGGTCATACATAAAATGGTTTTTAAAATATATCACAAAAAAAAAAAATAATGAGATGCAAATACACTATATTTCTAAGACCATCGACAAGCCAGTATACTATCCAGTTTTGGTGGTGATTTAATTCAACATGTCTTAGGTTTTAGTACTACTAATGTTACTATTTCAATCCTGTTCATATCAGTTAAGCCCCTTACATTTCTAGTGTTCTGCATGACTACAAACCATTTTTTGGGGATATATTTGTATATCCACTTTAATATCCTTTTGCATAAGATTTGGCAGGAAATTTCCCAAGGAAAAGTGCAAATTCAAGTTATGTGCTGTTCTCTGCTCTGCTTCAGTTGTGCACATCCATAAATGATTTATGAAATGGAGACTGATTTAATCAAGTTCTTAAACTGAGTATTTACCTTTACATACCTCAGATGATTCACTTGTAAAAATAAATTTAATGCTTTTTAGACTAATAACATTATTTCTCTCAAAATTTACATTAAATGAGTTATTAACCATAAGCATATTTTAACATGTCACTGGTACAGTGCAGAAACAAATAAAAAAAAATAACAAATCAAAAAAAGAAATCAACAAATTCATCCACTACAGCTACATTCTGTTTCCATGTAGCAGGTTTTTTTGTTTTGCTTAGAAATATTTTTTTTCTTCTTTTGGATTGAATTACATGAGTTAACATGTAAAAGTCCTTACTTCAATATCAAGGGAAGCAAAAGAGTCACACAAGGCACAGGGAACCATTTGCTAGTTAAAGTCTGTGTTTAACTTTACAGTCTAGGACCCAGACAGAAGCAAAGTAGAAAAAAAATTAAAACAAGATATGAGATAGGAATCTTTAATCAATTTTGTTGTATCAGCCTGGGCCTAGCATTCCACGCTATCTTCTGAAGTTATCCAGCACCACTTTGAAAATGGATTACTTTCCACTGAAAACAATGCCAAAATGGGGCTTTAGCTCCCCTGAGGGAAATTAGAACAGACTGGATCATCAAATGGGAAAAAATAATCATTATCTGTAGCAGTTAAAAAAAAAAAGGGGGAGGGAGTGTCAGGGAGAAAAGAAAAGGTGTAATCAAAATCAGGTTTTGTACCACTTAATGCCTTAGACCTGCCTTTGAAGATGGAGGTAAAGTGGCAAAACCCTGTGGGTTTGTGATGCAAATGAACATTTGCTTCTCTAGTGGGTAATATAAACACTTAGATTTTTATCAAAGATGTTTGGTTCAGAAATGTACTTTTTTGCAAACAGTAGCTTGTCCTGGAGAGAGTAAGATACTGATACAGTATTATGCACTTTCTGTTACTGAGTCAGAGGGAATACCAATGCACACAAAAGAAAATATATACACATTATTTCATACATGCTAACAGATGAAAAATACATTATGAGGATTTAGTATGGCTTAGTGTATACATGTCTTTAACCTGGTGTCCCTTATTTAAGATATGAGAAATTTTCCTACAGCCCTTGCCATCACCATCCAGCTGGGACTCTACCTGCAGGTGATCCACCATACAGCTCTGCAGGGCTCTGGGGTGCCAGCTGCCAGCACCAACAAACACCTCAGGTCCTTTTACAATAAAGCCAAATATAATTTGCAGTACAATGCAAAAACTTACTTCCAGCTTCAGTAGCAGCAAAATATAGCTGGCAGAAACACTCAAATATCATTTCCCAGATGCCGTGAGGCTGATATGTGTGTTAGGGCACATAGTCAGTTAAGGCAACATCCTTGAAAATTAGTTTACCCACTTAAAAAAAAATTTAAAAAGTACAAATTAAAGAGTAATTCTGAAAGCACCGTTAACTAACATTCATTGACTTCTAGTTTTGTCTTTTAAAAAGCAAACTATCTTGCATGAATGCTCCATCCCACCAATGAATGCTACAAGAAAACTTTTTTAACACAGGTATTTCCTATTTATGTAAATTTGAGCTTATATAAGATGGTCAGAGCCTTGGCCTCGCTATAGCTCTCATTTGTACTCTTACAGCAGTATACTGCCAACCTCAGTTATGTATTAAAGTTCTCTGGAAGCCAACAGCAAGTAACCATACACCTATAATTAAGCACATACTTGAATGCTTTGTTAAACAGGGACTGATTAATTGCTGTCCATATAACTAATGATGAAATATTAGTAACGTACATTTAATTTGGAATTATGCTCTAAATGTTTTGTGCCAGGAATGCATTAACCATTGATGACTGGAACACAGTCTACAGCCAGTCTGTGAAAGGCCCAGTGGTGCACATTGGTGTGGTCACACGAGGTTGGATGTGTCTTGCAAAGGACAGCAGTAGCCCTAAGAATCTGACACGTGCTGATAATGCTCTTCTCTTTAAATAACATGTCAGAAGAAAGGTACTGTTAATTTAAGTTTTCCAGTCTAGCACCTATATAATAACAGTCTGAAACAGAAGGCTCTTTCTGTCCTCTAACAAAGGAGGCACCTAAGATGAACTTTCTTCCTGCTTTTCAGTTCCTACCCCTAATACCACTGGTGCCTCTTACACAACATAAGGGCAGCAGCACCAATGCAGTCACATGGCTGGAATTTTACCCGCCTCCCTAGTAATATTATTCAGAGCAAATTTAGACAACTGAACTAAAATTGCCAGCAACTTCTGATAATCCAACTATAAAAACATTCATTGATACTCAGAGGGGGTAAAACTGCAGCAGAACAAGCAACAGTAAGGAACATAATGTTCCTAGACAGGCTTTCAGCAAATTGCTTATAGTCCTTCTTTCTCATTAATTTCAAATTTTATTTCCCACCCCCTTCCTCTATTCAAGAAACAGAATCATTGCTAGGTGCATAAAGTGATCTTGAAGCTGAGTACCGTAATTACAGCTATTGCAGTGCTCAGTCTGTCAGACACTAAATTCCTCTGCTGAAATGCGTGTGCTGCATAGCATGCTACTCCAAAGTGAGCAAGGGTGACATAGCCATCAGCCTTACACAAACAAAGCAGAGCAAATAACAGTAAGGGGTCAAAATCATCATAGAATTTGACCAGAAATAAAGTATTAGTGGAAAAGATCCAACAGTCTCCACTGTTGAGTATATGAAACCTGGTCAGAGGTTTTGAGAAGGCAATAAACCATGTGTTGCAGCTGTGGCAGCTGAATGACTGTATTCCTCCTGCATCCTATTAGAGGGATTTGTCTCAAGAGCTTAATTGGCAATTTCACTACTCCTTTCTTGTTCAGCAGTGTTAACATATTTTTTGCTGCCTTTGCTAAGGGGGAAGGCAGCAGCATAGCAGGGTTGCAAATCAGATCATAGGTACCTTGCAAATTCCAGGGGTTCATTTTTCACAGAAAGACAAAACCATCTTTAAGTGTATAAAGCTGCTGTCCCACCACATTTTGACAGTAAGCTTGCCATACCTTTGGTTAACTTCTGGCACACAGACATGGACTTAGATCTCTTCCAAGACAGTCAAAGAATAATGAAAAAGCAACTTTGATGCTACCTGAAACCAGACTATTCAAAGCACATTGCCTGCATTCCTCAGCTGCAGGCACCAAGCCAGGACATGGAGATAATCATTAAGGCTGGCGGTGGGGGAGGAAGAAAGGAGCTTAAGAATCCCAGACCTGAAGCACTCTGCTCAAGAAAAATCTAGATAGAATTTAATCTGAAAAGCGGAAATACAGTTGTGTTTCTCCCCATCCCACTCCCATTAGGTGCATTGAAGAAGTAAAAAAAAAAAAAAAACCACAGACATGGCTATATATTTTTTCCTCTTGTGCTCATTTCTTTCATCTGTTATGTAGAAAATCAGGATCTATACCAAGCAAACCATCTTGCTCTCATCTTGCACTGCTTTTCCAACATTCCTTGTTTCAAGAGGGCAAACTGGCCAGCTTAAATGCCCAGGTAACAATGAAACATTTTACATGGGGGAAAAGTCTGCCGTCGTCTTCTCCTAATTAGGAACCATGCCCTGCAAGCCTGAGATTTGACAACCATCTTGCTTTTACATATCTACCAATGCAGGTATGTCAACCAAAGATAAATCAGTTGTTTCAATACTGCAGGATTTGTTCTTTGACTCGACAATTTGCTGCAGCAATGAAGTTTGTATATTGTAGAAAATACTCCACAATGGTTAAGAAAGGCTTCTGGGGCACCAAGTTCTTTCTCTCTTTGTGTTATAAAAGCTGTCAGGGGAAAGGGAGAGAACAGCAGTATCTCTGTGTCACTACAGTATCCAACAGTAACTTTCAGCAACCCAGCCACCTGAGGAAATTCCTGGAAATTTCTTAGTAATTATAAGTATGGATTAAATTCCAGACATTACAGCAACTTTTGAGTTGTTAGCAATAGCTGACATACCTTGTTCCAGCTACTGTGTCACACAGACCTATCCCAAGCAGGTCTACATGGCAAGAGCAGGAGCACTCTCTGCAGGTCTTCATAAATTGTCTGAAGTTGGAAGGCCAATAGACTGGGAGTGGTGTATTTGCACTCTCAGCTACACTACAGCACTTCAGGATGGCATGCCACTAGAATCCGTGGTCTGCTTCTTTTACAATTTCCAGCAAAGAGGGCTTTAAAAATGGGTTATGCACTACATAAATCACTATGGAACTAAGACCAACCCAGCATATATTCTGGCCTTCAGCTTTTTTCTGGCCTCCTTGTATGTAGGGAAAAACAAAGAACCACCTGTAGGCAGGTACCAGATTTTGTATTCTGGGGCTCTCCAGGCACATTAAGAAGCATTTCTTTACAGACAGAGTGGTGCAATGCTGGAATAGGCTTCCTAGAGCAGCAGGGGATGTCCCATCCCTGTCAGTGTTTAAGAGGAACTTGGACATTGGCCTTAATAACATGCTTTAACTTGGTCAGACCTGAAGTGGTCAGAAAGGTGGACTGGATGATCATTGCATATGGCTTCCAATTTAATTTCTATTCTATGAAGGAATAAAACTGTCTGAACTCTCCTCCTCAAGTGCCCAGCAAAGTTGAGCAGTAGTGAAATTGTAGAAAAGACTTTGTGCTTGTAGACTGGAAAGGGGGAAAAAAACCAAAAACAACGAAACATCTCAAAAGGCAGTTCCAAAGATTGTCTTGAGATCTGTAACTGCAAAACTAAAATATCTTCTCCCAGTGCCAAGTGCAATGGCAGCACAGACAGTAACAAGAGCATCTTCAGTATCTTTGCTTTTAAGACCAGAGTATGCGCCAATAGCATAGAAGAGTAAAAAGAGTAGAAAAGAAGTAACAGCTCAGTATGCACTAGTTTCCAACATGCAGTCTGTTTATACCCTAAATGCATATATAATGCAAATAAAATGCATTTAAAGAATACAAAAAACACATAAAACAAGAATTTTGGAGAGTGTCTTACCTTTGACCCAATAAGTGTGTACAGCCATTGGATGGTTTCATTATGATTTATTACTCCATTCATGCCATCAACATAGAGCATTATCTGGCCCAAAGCTATTGTAAAGAAAAGAGATAAAATATAATCAGACCTGGTGAATACTTTTTATAATCCTAAGCATTGCTGGCAATTTTCTATAAGCAAGGATTTCCATAGACATGGGCAGCTCAACTAATGAAAAGTATATTGGGAAAGATTGTGCTGGACAAAATCCTGGGAAACTACAGTAACTTTACTGATTTCATGTGGATGATATAAATGTGAATTTCATCAAGAGACAAGCACAGGTACTTGTTCCTTCCTAAATAATGACACATTTTATTGCCCCCCAGTCTGCAAACTGTATTCTACACACTGCTTACTGTTGCAACAGTTCAGTCAGCTACAATGCTTTACATCTTGTAAGCCTAGACTTTTACCATTTGTTTCAGCACCATGTAATGTTTCAAATTAGTATATTTGTAATGACTGTTTCATTCCAATAACGTGAAATTAAAGCAGGGCAATGAATATCAATAAGGACACCAAATATTCATCAATGCACGGTGCTCTCTTAGAAATGAGATTTGCATTTTAGTGAGAAAATACAACAAACAAAGCACAGTTAACATGGAAGCTTCTTTATTCATTTATCCTAAAGCATTTGTAACAAAACTTCAAAACATGCTAGTAAAATATTTCATAACAGTAATTCCATAGTTTTAAAGTTTGAAATCCTGATAATATGAGATTTTATAGAGACAACAGCTATTAAATCTTTTCTGACTGATAAGGACAGACATTTTTCATAAGGATTATGAAAAGTGGATTAGCAAAATTCATTTATCATCTTCAAAAGTTTCCACTGTTAGATCTTCTGCTTTATAGCAGGAGATCAAAGCACGGTGGGATGAAAAAAGAAATCACTGATGTTACACCTTTCAGCATAGCCTGTTGGCATAACAACTCAATTATCTAAAGCACAACCTGATAAGCCCCTAGTACACCACTTTATGAGGGGTAAAAAGGAAAAAAAATGTAGAATGAGGAGAATTATGACATTATTAATCTTCTAAACAAGTTCCAAATGTTTGCTAACTTTTGCACAGGTTGTGCATAGTGCAGCGTTGTTTTCCTTGAGGGCAAATTTTCGAAGACATGAATGTTAGGCAAGTGCTTAAAGTATTCCTATAACTAAGCAGCTAGCTTTCATTTTTACATTGTCTCCTCCTTTTTTATTTGCTCTAGTTGGCCAACTTACAGTTAAAAACCCCAAGGTACTAATTTTAGGTACTTGTAGCCCTTATCTAATCTGTTACACTAAGCTAGGAAAAAAAGTCGCCCTAGACGGTCAATGAAAATGGAGAAAAAGCAAGCCAGAGGGCTATGGCAAGAGATAAGTCATATCTTTGGCACTTGCTGCTGGGGTATGTCCATCTCTCTCCTCTCCTCCTCTCCAGGAAGCAATCATTCACCACTCTCCAAAGATATGTGTCTCGGGTGAATAAAATCAGGTGGTAGGGGCACAGTCCCAAGTGTTAAGGTAAAATAAAAGATTTAAGGCAGTCAGTAAGAAGAGATAAGAATTACATTGCCTGAATAAATGGTTGCTTTGAAGCATTTCCTTGCAGGTAGAGGAAAGAGGAGAACACTGCTATCCCAGAGGTAATCAGAGACATTTTTAATTCTTGTTTTTACTTCCTTTCAATGCTGAAAAGTTTCAGCCCTTGATCAGGATGAGATCCTGCCATGAAAAGGTCACCAATCACCCTATTTTTTTTCTTTCAAATTCTTTGGTTGGAGGTAAAGGGATTTAATTTGAATTTGAAACAAATGTGAAACAAATTTCACTCTTGGCACATGCTTTCTAAATTAATATAGAAATCAAACACATCAATAAGTCTCCCCTTAAAGAGAAAACATGCACACAATACAAAATGACTCCATTACTCTATAAGACCAGTTAGACTGGATGTGTAAGTGAGATCTGGGATGCATTACTCTTCAGCCTCTTAAATGGGATTCTTCATAACGGCAATAGGTTAAGGCAATTAAGAGACATTAGAAGGAAGCCAAAAAAGAGTTTTAGAGATTCCTGACAATCTTCGTCTGCTGCCACTTATCTTGCCCCTGCCCCAACCAATTTTTTTTATTTTTTAAATTGATCAGTGCTACTCTAACTATATGGAAGTATCTGTATCTTGCCAGCAACAGAATGTGTCTTTTGGACATAGGTGAAATAATCATAGAATCATAGAATGGTAGAGGTTGGAAGGGACCTTTAGAGATCATCTAGTCCAATTCCCCTGTAGAAGCAGGTCCACCTAGGTCAGGTTGCATAGGAACGTGTCCAGGTGCATCTTGAAGACTTCCAAGGAAGGAGACTCCCCAACCCCTCTGGGCAGCCTGTGCCAGGACTCCCTTACCCTCACAGTGAAATAGTTTTTTTCTTATGTTTAAATGGAACTTTTTGTGTTCCAGCTTCATCCATTACCCCTTGTCCTGTTGCTAGCTACTATAGAAAAAAAGGATGTCCCAACCTCCTGACACCCACCCTTTAGATATTTGTAAATGTTAATAAGATCTCCCTTCAGTCTCCTCTTTTCTAGACTAAACAGCCCCAGTTCCTGCAGCCTTTCCTCGTATGAAAGATGTTCCAGTCCCTTGATCATCTTGGTGGCCCTGGGCTGGACTCTCTCTAGAAGTTCTCTGTATGAAAAAAAAACACTAGTGCTGCTGCTTGAATAAGAGGCCAATCAGTTTCATAGGACAAAGAATTACAAAAGATGCCATGAAGCAACCAAGATGAGATAGGTTTGCTATGGAGACATGCTGTGGACATACACGTCATGACTCCTGTAATTATCGAACACACATCAAGTTATCAGCTGCTGACAGACCTTGGCATGGAGTTTCATATTGTTATTTCCTGTCTTCAGTAGCCAGAAAAATGAAAGCAAGACATGATAGGTAGAGTTGAGGAGAAATCAACTTTCATTATGGGGAAAAGTAAGTTAGAGACATTCTGTATGTACATTGTACAAAGCTGATGATGCCCTGTAAATTCTAAGCAAAAGAAGCCCACAAGAAGATGTAAAAGAAAGAGAATGTTGGTTTTCATACTATGTCAAATGTCTGTGCCGAGTAACCACACACAAAAGACACCAGAAATGCTAATACAGGAGCAGGTCAGTGAACTGAAGGTTCTCAGGTGCACTAGTTTTGCACTAAATGGAGATTCGCTCCTGAGCACCCTGAACCACTTTATATTCTTTGCAGCTTTTCTACCCAACTACTACTACTACTGATAGCCTATCTCCTGGCTCATAGTCTGCTGAAAGGGCTGCAGGTACAGTGCAAACCCCACATGGCCACTACACCACATGTGCATGTCAACACGTGCCCGCAGCCTAGTGGTATGCTATTGCCACCAACAGGCAGAGCCTCACCAAGGAAGGGCACTTTCATCTGCACAGCAATCCGAGGCTGTTTGGGAGGCCAATCTAGTCCAAAATCATTTACATTTGCCTTTGCACCTTCCCTTAACCAAACTCCTTTTTTTATTTTCTTCACTGAAAAATGAGGAGGCTATTTAATCCATTTAATCCCATCTCTCAGCTAACTGGAATACTTTTGGAAGTATATCAACAACCTACTTGAATTAGGAAAGCCTGCTATTGTGCAACAGGGGACTGGGAGAGGGGGAGTTAAATACAGAGCAGACTTAATTTGAAATTTCTTTGTTCCCACTATCCTTGTCAAACCTTCAATCTTATGTGAAAGTAGTCTGTGACTTTACCCAGCTATTTTCAAGTGGAAAATTGCTGGATTTCTTAGGAAAGGGCAGATCAGCCAGAAACTTCATAGATTTCTGTGAAATAAGCGGTTTTGGCACTGGTACTCTCCTTGGATCTTTCCTACATAAAGTTAACAGAACCAAAAAGGAAAAATTCCAGAACAAAACATCATCATGGTGAACATCACTGTAAGTAAAAGGCTATTTTCCCCACCGAGTGTCAAAAGTTTCAAAGCTGTTACTTGCCCGCACTCCTGCTTCTCTAATCTACTCGAAACGTCACTCATCATGTCCAGAATTATGGCAGGGATGCATCTTGTGATTGATTCTGATTTGTTTCCATCAGAATAAGCAAACATACAGTGTGAAGCAGGCCAAAGTCAGGCCCTATCACTATAGGTTTCAGCTCCCCAGGAAGCTTTTGGCCGTAGTTCATCAGACACTTCACGATCAGCAGCTGTGGCACATATTACATGATGTATATAGCAATGAATAGCATGAATAACAAACAGAACTGTGATTAAGCTAATGGAGAAGAATCAGCTGCTAAAGGTCATCTTTCTCATTGCTAGTAAAAATCATATCATTATCAATGAGAAATTAAGGATCTGTGTGATTACCTTCATCTCACTTAAAAACAGATTACTAGCTTATGTGTTCTACCCTGGGCACTGAAAAGACAAACTTCATCAAAGTAAATGTCCTGATCAAGAGCAAAATGTCAGTATCTGTGTAGTGAAGGATCCATAGGAAAATAACAGAGTCATCCAGCATGCTGTTACAAAGTATGAGGTGGTAATTCTGAAGGGGGAAAAAAAAAAAGCCAGCCTCAAACTTCTTTATCACTAGAGAGGAGCAAGAGCTCAGCTATCAGTGTACACAAAATCTTCACTTTAGCTTGGTCCTGACATACTGGATGTCCTGAGCTTCTACTTTTGCTTCTAGCACATTCCTACCTACAGTGCTTGCACATACACCCTCAAAACAAGAGCTTGTTTTCCTCCATAATATCAAAAAATATTGGATAGTGTTTTCCCTGATGAGAAATCATTATTAAAAACAACTTTTGTATCATCTAGCCAGTTGAAAATTAACAAAATTGCAGCAGAGCTCCTTGCATTGAAGAGATGACATCAGATAAAACAGATAACCTGGCCTCTCCACTGCTTCTGAAAATGACCTTACAAAGCAGCACTCATTTCCCAGGCCTAGAACAAGCTAAGTTTTAGGTTTGGGGTTCTGTTTGCTTTGGTTTTTCCTCTGTTACTATTCATATGAGTTGGTTTTAGCTTCAGTGGAAAATCTGCTGCTAACATACTTCTTCTATATTACTTATTCTATAATGTCATCTAGGAGGATAAAAACAACCTTACTCCTGGCCACAAATGCATGAATATTTTGTTGCTTACTGAAATTTCTTTAAATCTCAATTATTTTATTATTTTTTTCCCTCTGCTCATTTCTACTTTCCATTATCACACACATCTCAACTGAAACACGGTAAGAAATTAATTAATTTTCAGAACTGTTATATTAACCATGTACTGAACTTGAATAACTATGTTAACCAAGAACTGAACCACAGAAAAAGCATGACAGAACTAATGTTAAAAACTTCAAACACAGTTACACGTAGATGTAAATGTATTACATAGCTAATGCGAATCAGAAGTTCTTATTGACAGCTGACACTATTTGAAGCCTTGCTTTTAGTCTTATGTAGTACTTTAAAAGTTTATAAGTATTTGGAAACTTCTGCGTGCTACTTTCAGACCTAAAGTATTAGTCAAACTAGATCTTTTACAGAGATAAAGAATTTCTAGATCAAACTTAATATTAATTTTTTCCCATCTACTTAAACATTGAAGTATGCAAAGATATAATAAAACTCAATTGTTTTTCACTGCCGGTAATTAGTAATAAAAATGAGAAACTGAATTTTCCCCTGAATTATGGGCTCAAAGTAAGCTGCTGCCCCTGGGCAAAGCGTCACTCTACCATGCATTCAATATGTCTTTCTGCAGCACTTTTGGGCCCTGCAATTCTTGGCTATGGTTACAACAGGAATATGCTGTAACTTGCCCTTAAAAACTTATCTTGTTTAAAAAACAAGGTCAAGTTCACCAAGAAACAAAAATCCTTTCTCTACTTAGTGCCTAAAACCATTCCTTTGCTGCTATTTTCATTCTAAAGAGACGGTATATGTATATTTTAACTCTTTTTATTTTAACCGATCTGTTAAAACTCCATACTTAACACTAGGTTCTTAAATGGCACAGCCTAGCAATAGTTTCTGTATCCACAGAAGCTCACAAGAAATACTGACATTTCTGGCACAATGGAAAGACCTTTAGATCTGTGTTAATTATTATTACTCTGCTCTATCTAATTGCCTGTCTTAAAAATAAACTTAGTTTTGGTGATCCCCATGGACCACTAGCAAAGAAATACTCTTTCATTGCTGATTACTACATGAGAATGAAAGGGAACGTGCTGCCATCTCTAGATGAGCACATTTTCAATGAACCAAGAGTCTGGAAAAACCTGTCAAAGTTTTGAAGCCTCAATGACATTTACAGTCATTTGTGCTGCAGGTACTCAGAAGTCATTGACAAAGGACACAGACAAACATTTTTGGTCCTCAGAAACTGATTGTTGATAGTACCTCTGAAATAAATTAGGTATCACCGAGCATTTACAAGTCTAATTATTTACTTTTAAACCAGACTGTAATTCTGAGAGGCAGTCAAAGGCTGGGGAGAGGTAGTGGGTCCTCTGCCCTTCTCTTTTTCAGAGAGAAGTATATGAGTGGTCATTTTGTGTTTCCATAACTCCCCGTTCTGAGATTTCTTAACTAGAAGGGCTCCAGTTACCATTTCAACCTCACACTTACACTTTTCCGCTCTCTAAAGCCTGGTTCTTACTGCCCCCATTTGTCCCCCTTGGAGAGGAGAAATGTAGCCCTTTCCCAAGGGCTGGACAGCCCCTAGCAAGTTCAGGACTACAGAACCTCTTTTAGAGAGGAATTTATGCCTTCTCATGTTTCCTCTGTCACTCTTCTCATTTGGTGTTTCTCTCTTTAAAAACCAGAAAGGTGAAAGGGCATAAGGCAGCTTTAATTAAGCTCGTTTCAGCAAAAGCTGCTTCTTCGTACACACCACACAATACCTATGGTAGTGCACAAACCCTTCCCAAGCCAAAAGAGTGAGCACACCAGAATTGCTCTGCTTCCATTATTTCTTTTCTAATGCTTCTAACAATTTACTTGAGTTCAATAAAGCACAGACTCTCACTTGACTGTCAGCAGTTAACCTGCTGAATGCCTTTTTATATGAACTGAAATCTAGTTTCCATGTATGTAGTATAAAAAACTTTCACAATTAGTCATAATTATATTAATCATTAATTTATGTTGGAGCCCTCCCACTTTAAATATACTATATTGCAACATGCTTTGCAAGACTAGTAACACTTAGCACTGTACAATAAGCTGGGTAAAGATTATATAGCAACAGGTAAAAACATTTCCTTATTACAAGTAATATCTAATTAAAATACCTTAATAATTACTAAAAGAAAGTGTTAAGAGGAAATGAAGATGAGAGAATAGGGGGAAAAAAAGTAAAGAGAAAATAAAAGGTTAACTAGATGATTTTCACAGACATTCATTCATCTTTAGTGCTTCGTGAAGCAAAACTCCTTTGGAAAAGAAGAATGTGTGGTAGCCCAAAATTAAGATGTCATGTTAAAATGTATCCCTCTATAGAGCTGAATTAAAGCAGGTACTTCTTAAATGAATCAATATAGGCTGTAACACTGAAAAATGTTCTTCTATGTGTATGAAGTCACAAATTTTTCTTAAGAATTTAGCTTTCTAGAGTTTTAAAGGATTTTCTGAGGAGATTTCCACATTGACCCAGAGAACTTCAGTTCTCAAAGAGCAGGACACAATGGTGAGATTATCAGAGAGATTTTGTTGTGAGATGGGGTATTCTGCAAAAGCATCTTGCCAGTGCAAAATCAAAATACGAAATACCACTACCCATCAAAATACTAAAGAGTTAACTCCAATGAGCTTACGCCCTATTCCCAGCTCTGACTTCTTGCACTAATACTGATGCTGCTGAAAGAGAGGAGTGGTTTGGTTTTAGGGCAGAAATTAAGCTCTGTTTTTAAGGATTAAGTGTTTCTTTTCATCTCCAATAAAATGATTCCCACATCGATTTCAGAGAGGAACGATCTTTTAATGTATTTTAAACTTTTTGTAAAGGATTTATCATGCTTAGGCATCCAAGCGCTTCACAACAGCAGTAAAACTGAATTAGAGGATCACAGGTGGGATGAGGTAGGACAGAACTTCCAGAGACTGTCTAGTCTGATCTCCTGCTAAAACCAGGAAAATCCACAGCGGATAGTTTTGGACTCTGTCTCCAGGCGTGCAACTGTACAACCTCTCTGGGCAATACAAGCCAGTGTTCAGTCACCCTCATAGGTTTTTAGGGTTTGGTTTTAAAGTTTAAATCAAATTTACTCGATTTCAGATATTGCCCATGTCTTGTCACTTGTCCTTTCATTATGCACCACTGAAGACCAGCTCTGTCTTACTTCCTCCAAACATATATTTATTCTCTCCCATAATATTTAAATTGAGATAAATTCCATTTATATTTCAGATTAATCTACAGGCAAGAAACAATACCTACACTGAGATAGAAGCCAGAAAAGAAAATTTACCTTAAGTTTAGGATTAAGCTAGAGAAACTTAGTGAGGATTTGAAGTTAAGGGCAATGTGCTAGATGTGATGAATTTCAAGGCCTTTCCTTCTCCATTAATCATCATGAGCATAAGCCTTCTGTCTGTGTAAACAATACTAGTCCTAACTTTGAAGGTATAAAGAGCGAAACACAAACCAACCTTTGCAGATAATTTCTGTAGCTCCCTTTCTTGAACTCCTCAGACACCTATTTACCCTGCACAAAGTAAGGTCCTGCAGGTGTTAGCTGTCTTTTATCAATCATTATCAATTACACACAGCACATCAGTTTGGAATTTCAGCAACTCCTTTACATGCCAAAAAACTAAGCCTTGGGAACAAATCAGGGTTTGGACTGGGAAACATTGTAGAGTCAGATATAAGTTTGGAAGAAAATACAACTGAGATTCAGTCTTAACAAAAACAACTTATTTTGATTGCCAGACTCTCTGTGCCTTTGCACCTGAGGCAGAGAAAAAGAAACATTGATTTTTTTTTCTATTATATGCCAAAGGATCTTTGTTGACTTCACTCAGGCAATTTTGGGAAAAAATACATTGTGTTCGGGTTCCTCCCCTATGTGGAAAGTATCAAAACGTAACACTACAGTAGAAAAAAAGGTAAAAGTGTTCGCATACCAAGCATTTTTAGTCATCATCAGTATTTCTTGTTAGTACAACAGTAAACCTTTCAGGATGAAACTTGTCAGTTTTGAAGTGAAGAAAAGATAGATACCGATTGTTTGGGGTTTTTTGCCTCTATTTTTCTTGGGTAGGGAAAAAAAAAAAAGCACATTTCCTAATATTTACATTTTTCTAAAGGGGAAAAAAAAAGAAGATTTTTCTGAGAAGAAAAAAGAGGAAACAAACATTATTGTACATTAAGAGGAATAAAAGAAAAAAAAAAAAGAGAAATTACTGTGTGGATTGAAACTTCAAACATTGTTTTACTCCATAGACTTCAACATGACCTTTGTCAAGTGGAAACATTGATCAATGAACTTTTGTTGTCATGTAGTAATGTGTCGTTGTTATTATGAGTATTTCCTAAGATTGTAGTTCCTTATTTTTTAATCTCAACTTTGTTCTCCAAGGTGCAGGTAAATATGAGCCCAGTTTTGCATCCCGAAATAACAGCATTGCACTTGATAAGGTACCTAAATACACTTAAACTAGACCTTAGTAGAGAGTCTTAAAGAGAATCAAAACTATTTCAGTGGGCATGTAAAGTTACCTCAGCTACTGTGAAAAGCCAAAGTCTACAATTGAGCATATGCTCAATAAGCATGGACTTATAAAAAAGATACACACTATATTCTTGAAGAACAGAAAAGTAAGAAAAGGTGGATGAATGTCAGTCACTGAAAATCCTATCCACAGTGTTTCGCATCACTTCTTATAGAGAGTTTTGCAGGAAACAAACTGTGCTTCCAAAAGTGACACTTAGGTAGCCATGCAATTTTCAGTAAAATTCAAACACTGTTTATTTCAGTTGGTAATGTAGGGTGTGCTTGGTGAATACCATGAAAGAGCTACACTGAGAACAAAAAATACAAGTGAATTTCTCCAGCTATATTCTTCCTATAATTATCTGGTTTTAAAATCTCACCTAGTTTCTTCCCCAGGCAATGTATTCCAAACAGTGTTACCTCTTCTCCCAAAATAAGGGACCACATGTGAAGAAGTGTCACAATAGAAGAAACACAAGCACAAGAAGCACTACAGAACAGCATATGTAGGTACTACTTCTAACATGTCTCAGTATTGTAGCTAAAGCAACAACCCCCACAGATTTCAGACGAGTCTGAAAGTTCCTATGAAGGGATGCATTTGCCTTCTTCATCTCAATAGACAGAAATGCAACAAGTGAACAGACAGCACAGAACTATTAAGATCACTCTGGGACACTTGGCTGGTGTTTGAAATATTAGTGGCAAAAAGGTAAAGAAAAAAGCTTTTTAAAATTATGCTTTTCAATATAAACTTAAGAGTTCCTCAATACTTTTGTCATCTTGAACTCAACTGATTTAAAAACCACCACAGAGGAGCACAGAAAGTCACATTTTTCCTAACTGTATTCCAAACCATTCAAAATTGTACAAAATTGTACACTAAAAGCTTCCTCTCTTGCTTAGGAAGGACTGACTCAGGAACAGAAATCAGTGGGATAAATAAGAATATATTATGCTTTAAGCTCAGTAACTAAATTAAAATAGTTCTTAAGCAAAGTGAGAGAAGGAAAAGAGTCTGTTTAAAGCAAAGACAAGACTGGAAGTCTTGTCTTTTTCACAGTGTCCCAGTCTCCTCACCATAGTGTGTTGGCTACAAAATATTAAAACCAAAGGACCTGAAAATAAAAGCAGATTTAATGAAGACCTCTGTGCCTTTGCCTATTGAGGGATGCCTCCCAACGTCAAATGACTTGGCCAGCTTAATCAAAAGGGCTTTAAACTGAAGGATTCGGGGGCAGGGGGCAAAATGGCCATCCCATCTAACAGGGAAACAGAGCAGGAAATGCAATGATGAGCACTCCTCAGCTTCACACCAAGATGAGTTGCAGAAGGCTGACCGCCCTGAGGGAGTAACAAATCAGTGAGGATCCTCTTGCATCCATCCAGTGAAACCTGTCTGCTCAAGTAAGCCCCTGCATTGCCTCTACACCAACTCACACAGCCTGGGGAATAAGCAAGAGGAACTGGAGATGCAGGTGTGAATGCAGGGCCACGACCTCATTGCAGTTACAGAGATGCAGGGCAGCTCCCATGAATGTAACACAGTCATGGGTGGCGATGTGTTGTTTAGGAAAGACAGGCCAAGGAGGTGAGGAGGTGGAATTGTTCTCTATGTGAGAAAGCAAATAGTGTGAATTGAGTTCTGCCTGGG
>WBNH01007418.1:1481-42631 GCA_013401255.1 Urocolius indicus
GGACCTGGGAGTCTGGGGGGACAAGAGGAGCCCATGCCAGAGCAAGTTTGTTGTCAGGACTTGTGGTACCCATGAGGTCCCATACTGGAGCAGTCAATACCTGAAGGACTGTTCTGGTGGATCACACATGTTGGGGCGGTGTGTGGGAGACCCCATGCCAGAGCAGTTCCTGAGGAACTGTAGCCCATGGGAAGGACCCACATTGAAGAAGTTCATGGAGAACTGTCTCTCATGGGGAGGGACCCCACAGTGTAGCAGTGGGAAGCGTGAGGATGTCTCTCCCTGAGAAGAAGCAGCAGAAAAGTCCATCTGTAACGAAGTGACCATAACCTCCATCCCCCTGCACCACTAAAGCAGGGAAGAAGGGAGAGTCTTGGGAAGAGGGAGGAATGAGGGTAAGGTGTTTCAAGATTTGGTTTTATTTCTCACGTCCCTGCTCTGTTTTGATAGTTCATTAATAAATCAAACAATCTCTCCCCAAGTTGAGTGTGTTTTCCCCATGACGGTAATTGCTGAGTATTTCTCTCTCCCCTGTTCAGTTGAGGGGAAGTGATAAAAGAAACCTAGCCATCTGGCACCCAGTCAGGGCTAAACCATCACAACAACTAATTTATAGATTATTCAGATACACTTGGAAGGAAATATACATGAAGTCAAAATCAACATCACTATGAAAAGCATATTGCTGCATCCCCTGGGGATCCATTCTGAGAACCTGGTGCAGGAATCAGGGTCACAAATGACTCTCAGATACCTACAATCACTGGCAAAAAGATTTTAAATAATAAAGAAGTAAAATTCAGCTGGAAGCTTTACTAACACTGGGACATCAGCCACTTCAATAGGCTTACCTACAGGTCTTTCTTTCCTCAAAGCTTCTTTCTGATCCGTAACGCAAAGGCTAATTTTTCAGCAGGATCCATTTGTCATCTAGGCTTTTGCAAGAGCCTCCTATAAAACTTTACTATTTAGGTAGGACTAAAGAACAATGTAGATCTTGAGAAAAGGAATAGACTGAGGGCAGTGAATACCGTTACATATTCTCTACTGTGCCCTACTCCAAAAGCTCTGTATCTACAACATACAGTGAGGGGATAGATTATATATTGTCTCATAATTGTCTCTTAAAAGTACTGAGTATCTGGGTAAGTCTGTTACAAGAGTTTGTCAGCAAACAGTAATATTCATCTCCTTGTAATGGGAACTTCACCGATAAAGACAGCTCAAATATATTGCAGTCTCCTAGGGAAAAAAATCATTGAATGCTTTTAAACAACTGGATTGTACTTTTCCTTCTAACCCTATATACTCCAAATATTTGATGAAACTTTATTGATGAAAATTTATTTTTGTTTCCACTTTATCTATTCAAAACCTGGATACATGATATGGATTTCTCAGTCTTTCTAGTGGAAAAACAAAATCAACTTTCATTCCAAAGACCTTCTGAAGTAACTCCTGAAGGAAGACATCCTATCCAAAAACCCATCAGGAGCGGTAGAATAACTTTTCCAAATTTCTTCAGTGACAAGAGTAAAGTACAATTCACAAGACTATTCCAGCCAACCAATAGAGCCTGAGTCTCTTCTTCCTCCCCCATAAGACTTTAGTTATCACTGAACAATTCAGTGTATTCAGGACCTTATGTAAGCAAAGATATTTGTAGGTACTTGCTACAAAGATACTGTAGCAGGGCACAGATAACCTGAAAGAATCTCAAGTTACTTCCAAATTCTTGATACAGATGTTTAAAAGAAAATAATGACAAAGCCACGTTTCCATTAGTTCTGAAAGGGAGAAAAATCTCTGCAACGACTGCTAACCTTTTCATTATTAAACATCACTAAGTCTTGCAGCTCCTTAGTACTAAAAACTGTCAGATGTTACCAGATGCCACCCACAGAAATCAAGGTGTAGCAGGGCTCAATGCCTAACCTAATTTACATCTGAAGTACATGAAACAAAGAATCTGTTCTCATAACATATGTAGGTGGCACATAGTTAAAAAAAAAATTAAAAGAAAAAGCACATGACCCTCAACTTATTCTTTTCCCTAAGTAGATCAGTTATGCAAATTAGATTACTGCACAATTTGCACCAAATTGACACAAAAATCACAGATGGCATCCATGAACCTGAAGGGTCACATAGCTTATTCAAATTTGAAGATGCTTCTGAAGTCTAACCTAGATCCTTGGTGTAACAGGCACTAAAAAGTTTGAGATAATTCCTTTCCACAGTGAAACGACAAATTCAAATTTCAAATTCACAATTCCCACTGGAAAATGCTCCTGTAAGCCAAACTTGCATATAAATGATGAACTCTGGGGAGAACAGAAAAATCATACAGAAGAAGCCCTAAACAATAAATCTTCCTGAGGAGAAACTGCTTGTCATGTACAGCAACTGAAGTGAGTGAATACTACATTCAAGTCTTTGCAGATTAATTCAGTCCCTCACAGCAAGAATTCCACCTTCATGTTCATCAGTCACAACAGAGGGGCCACAAACACTGAGATCCCCTGGATCTGCAATTGTTGATACAACAGAGGAGGTCACTTACACCATTTTATCACACTGCAGATGCTGAGCAAAAGAGAGTCAATTCATAGGCTATTTTCCTCACTAGAGCTCACCTCTGTCTCCATATCCTCTTCTGCAGGCACTGAAACAGACTTCTTTCACTGCTGCTCCCTGCTGCCCTACTTGTATCAGAGACCAGAACACCAGACAAAAGACAAGGGGGAGGTTTCATAGAAGAGGGTACGATTGCCAAGTACAGGGTCAAGTCTGCTATTCTGTATGGATTTCATAACAGTTGTCAAGTTTAGGTACAGAACGTGGCAAAAGCATGTTTTGGAAGTGGAAAGAAAAGGAAGGTCAAACTCTTACAGAGAGGAACAGGGGAATAATTACTAAATGAAGAATAAGATATGTAAAAGATATAATTTTAGAAAGACAAAATAGTAAGTCACTTAAGCTCCAGTTTTAGTCAAAAGATAACTTTTCAAATTAAAATATGGGATTTGCACCGTAATTTCTTACAACTGTGAAAATAAGACTCAATAGTATGAGGGAATCCAGCTGCCAGCCTACTCTGTGTAAGTGAGCAGGGAAAACAGAAGATGCACAGGATTTACAAGGGACACATCCAACAGCCTAACTCATAGAATTTTGTGTTTTATACATGAGGACCATTACACAAAAGATTAAGTGAAAGCAGCTACTGTAAGCAGTGGATCACGATAAAATTATTAATAAGAGACTCCCATCAGCAGTACTCTGCCAGGAAAAATCTAAGCTCTTTAGAAATTAATTTAGGTAACATTAATTTAAGAAGCTGTCTGCTATGATCAGTTCTTCAGATTCAAAGAAGTTAGTCTGCAACACAGAATGCACTAATACATAAATCTATTGACATAAAGGAAATTTTATTTTATGAATTCTTGTCAATAAAACAGACTTCACATGGAGAAGCCAAGGAGAGAGTTAATGTTTATTTAAATACAACATTTAGACCGTGTGCTAGCAGAACTCTCTACAAGATCTTTTATATCAGAACACAACTCCCCTGTACTATAGGCACTCAACAGTCAGCCTGCAGTTTACTTATAGCACAGCAAAGTTTCAAAACATAAAAGTTCATCTACCCAAAAATAAATTAGAATACTGTTTGCATGTGGTACATGGAGCTGCATTAGCAAACTGTGAATAAAACGAGGCAACTATACCCTTCTAATGAAACAGTATTAGCTACCATAATACACAGTCAGTTACATATAACACATTAACAAAGAGTTTACATTTCCCTTGTTATTTACATTGGAGTGCAAACAGAGCACACACCTCAGCTGCCACACCAATAAATATTTTTCTTTCACATCAATATTTTTTTTTCTTCCTGCATTTCTCAGGTTTCCAAGGCACTGGTCCATAGCAGTAAAAGCCGCCTTTTGGTTCTGTGCTTCTCATAAAAGCACCACGTTCTCAAGTCTGGCTGCTAGAAAACTAGGAAGGAAGAGGCAGTTTTACAAATCCTACAACACCCAAACTTCAATAGCACTCGAGATCCATGTTCTAGAACACTATACAGCACCCTACACCTTACAGTTTCCACTTACACACACTTATGTAGTTTCCTCAGAAATCTCCATCAGTTAAATATGAGCTTTCACTTTCCACATTGGTACTTCTTTAACTTCATCAGCTTCTACAAGGCCAGATTTTGCATTTGGCTTCAGACTGCGACGTCCAACCTGGGGAGCAGGGATGGAGTTAAACAAAATTAGACCCAAGACAACTGAATGAGAAGATGTTTGCAATAAATACAGTTTAGAAAAGTTGTTGAACTTAACTTAGGAAAAATAGAAGAGGCAAATCTGTGCAATTGCTTTAAGTATAATTATTCCTCAAAATACTCAAGGGTAAACTAACTGATTAGAAGCTTAATCACAAGCTCATGTAAGTCTGTTTCAAGTAGAAAAAGCCCATCTTTCTGAAAGTATCTACTCCTGAATATTGTAGCCTTAAGCAGTCTTTCTTCCAGGACTCTGTAAGTCAGCTGTAGATCCCGGACAAAAGCTAGTCCATAAACAAGCTGTTCCAGGATCTAACTTTGATCTCAAATCAGATAGACCAGCCATGCAATACAGTGGTCTGCAGCATCCAAAATACAAGCCTAGCTATTTTAAAGACGTTTCTAATATTCCCTTGGGGTAGGAGGTGGAGGCAGCAAGATGATAATTAAGACTGTACTCCTTGTGGCAGCTGATTTTTTTTTAATAAAAAAATAATCATTCTAGCTAGAAAGGTCTTAGTTTTCAGCCAAGTAGCTAGCAATGCATATAAGCACCAACCTTCAAAGAATGTCTGGATTTCCATGATATATTTTGCATTATTATTTTCCCTCCGTTAGGCTAACAAATACCAAATCTCACTCTTAAAATGTACAAGAGTTGCTAAGTGGAGAGACACAGTTTAAATTATTGCCACCTACCCCTGTCCATCTCATCTCAGCAGTTCTGAGGTTTGCGGAAGTCTCTAACAAATATCCAACAGTAGTGCTGGACTGTGTAAGCTGAAGTAGCTTGTTGCAGGCTGCTCTACAGAAACCAGGGTTCAGAACCACCTCAGCTTGATGGGTCTATCTACCACACTTTCCTTGTTCATAGCAAAACCTGTATTTTTCATAAGCTTTGCAAAAGCATTAAAAAAAAAATCACATCACATGCTGGATAAAGATGTAAACTGTGTGGAATTCATGCTACCTTAAAGAAAAATGTTACTGCAAATGCTTTCATTTGCATTCCTAAACACATAGCACATTAGACCCCTCTGCACCTTCCTACCATCTTTATTTCTGAAGTCACTAAGTAGTTAGCATTACTACCCAGACACACAGTTTCTATGCATGGATATATTATCAATCAACTCTGAGTTGAATTTTTGAAGTTAGTCCTTTATTCTCTGCTTGATTAAAATAGTAACTGTTCTGCTTGAAAACAGCAATAATCTAGGCTGATGGCTAAAAAAAGTCATGCCCAAGTTGTAGACTCGTGAAAATTCTGCAACAATCAATGAAAACATCACTCACTTCAAGAATATTAAACACATACCATTGGAATCTCTGGACTGGAAAATGGGGAGCTATCAAAAGAGCAATTTTCTTTATCCAGTGAATCATCGTCGTCGTAATTTTTATGTGCAAATTTCTGCTTTAGTGCATGAGTTAATATAGCAACTGGATCCCAATCTGAACTTTGCTTCTTTTTGGGTTTAGACAGAGGAGTACCTCCAGGTGACCTAAAAAAAAAAAAAAAAGAAAGAAAAAAAATAGTCTCCTACCCCTAATTCTCTGCTGAGTAATCAAAAAAATTAGAGACACAGCTTCTGCATATACTCATCCTATAAATCCCTTATTATAAAAGTAATGCTGCTAATGTTATTTTACAAAAAATTAACAAAATAGGACTAATTCAAGTACATCCAACAATTGGTCTGCCAGATTCTTATCTTAAAAATACAACCTGATGCTGTGCCATAAAGAAAAATGTCAGTAAAAGAACACAAAGTATTAAAGTACTGCAAATAATGAAAGGGGAAAAAAAGAAAGTAAAAGAAAACAAAACAAAACATCCAGTTCTTACAGCGGGTCTCATGTAAGTTACATTAAGGTACATCAGTGGGAATATCCCACTAACATATTTCATAACCATTGTGAACATAATTTGATTAACTTCATCTATTTTAAGTTCAGAACAGTATGCCTTTCTGTGGTTTCACATGAAAGAACAAGCTTACAAAACTCCTCAGAGCAATCATAGTTAAAGAAAACAATCACTTTGCTAAAGTCAAATATGCAAGCAGGTGACCATAAAGTCCCATTTATAAACCACAGTTAATTCAAGTCTCATTATTCAAAAAACTATCACCAGGTTTGGCACAAAGGCTTCAAAGGCAGTTTCTCTCCTAAGAAAGCACCTCAGCATCCAAACATGAAAATTTCAAAGGTAAAAATTTAGTACAGTTTGCATTTCAATGTAGAAAATCTGTCCTTATAAAATTCAAAATCAAAAGACAGCAAAGAGATGCAAGATCAAACAGCACTTGTCCCCCAAAATCTAATATAAATGTAGAAGTTACCGAATTGCCCAAAACAATAAATCATTGAGATCTTGGCGAAAACAAAAACAAATCTAGAGGTATTCAGACTTCTGCTACTAAAGTGCTATCTCCAGGCCAATGAAGTGTACCATGTTGACGGCAGAGTTCTAAGTCTGGCATATACAGTAGATGTTGTTAAACATGAAACCTGAACGGACTGAGTTTACCCTTCCTGTAAAATCCAGCTGCTGGAGCATCTGCCCCACGTGTAAGCTCATGTTCAGGTGGTAGCAACTGGGATGTCCTGCTTCTCAGACTGTGAGAACAGAGGTCTTCCCATTACAGTCCACACATTAAACTAGTCAGACTGCTGCCTGCAAGATTACAGCAATTTTGAACAGAAGTTCCTTATTCTGTTAAGTTCTACCTTTAGAATACAGGTAGATGCGTAAATCCAGAAAGCATTTTGGATGCACACCTACCACTTCTTACTAATTAAGCCTCTACTCAACATGATAGTTGTTAAAATTGTCAATTTGAACATCTTACTTTCTTTACTCACTATACATAGAATTATATGGAACATGAGTAAGAAAAGACACAGTTTTACTTCAGTGCACTTTTATTTATTTACTGTGAAAGTGATATCAAAAGCATAAAGACGTGCTCTAGAATTGCATAGCATTTGCCCCAGATTTGTGATAGTTCTTTTTAAGGATAAAATTCAGTTATGAAAATGCTGAAATAAAAATGCAGTAAGTTTTGGTAAGTGACATTCTTCCTACATTAAGAGTTCCAAATATTATCTTATATACTCTGTTGTTCTCATGTACATTTTCAAATCAACTACACCTACACAGCAGAGCAACACTGACCCAAAGAGATATTGCAGTCTTAATTTTGTAATGTGCTTATCATTAAAATAGCAGACCATTAAAAATACTTATATCCAACTGCACTATTGAAATACAAATTTACAAAGCATTTTTTAATACAAAATACAGCACGTATTTTCTTTAACACATTAAAGCTAGGACCAGGATACTCTGGGTATGTTAACAGTAGTTTTGCAATGTTTTTCCATGAGCTTGCCCTGTCACAGTGAATCCAAAAAGTTTATTTGTTCAAATCAATTTCTGTAACTTTATGGCAACACAAGCACCTTTCCACACCAGCCTGAGGTTTGTATACTTAGGCAGGAGACTGTGATACTCAGCATGTTTTAAACACATCTACAAGCCACATCTACTTATCTTAACATTCCAAGTTGTGAACTTTGAAGGTGCCAACTGAAGTTTGTCAGCAGTAGCTGCTCATTAAATGATGTTTCACAACGCTGTGCTCTGGTGTTACTTCAGCCAAGACTACATCCCTGCACTTAGTCAGATACAAGTTCAATTCAACCTACCTCTCAGTAGCTCGCAACTGAACTTTGTTTAGGTCTTTCAAAACATCCATCATGCTAGGAACGCTCTTTGTCCTCTGTTGATGGGCACTGTCAGCTGCAGTTGAACCACTGTTTCTTGCAGCTTGACGTTGTTTTATAAGTTTAATTGCGGAGTTACTAGCATCAACACCAGATGGTGCACCAGAAGGAAGCGGAGGAGGCGAAGGAATTACAAAGTGATTGTGAGAGACGGACAATGGTGTAGAAGTCATGGCTGGCACTGGGTGAAATCCATCTGGAGCGCTGAATGTTTTAAAGGCTTCTGGGTGCAGTTACAAAAGAAAAACAGGGATGCTGGTTTTAGTCACTATACCTTCACAATTAACAATGTTAAGCAACACCTAGGATGACTTGGTTTTAAGAAGCTCTCTTAAAGAACTTCCTTACACACTTCACACACTATACCATAGAAGAATAATATTGAAAACCAAGAACATCTTTTTATTTCAAAGGCATAGATTCAGAACACATGAAATAATGAATCTGAGGTGTTCTGTGCTGCTCTGATTTTCTCCATTTGTGTCTTCAATCTAAGCACTAGATAAATTAGCAAAGCAGCCTGCAAGCTACTACATCCAGCTCATTCGCAATGGTCTGAAGGTTAAAACAACCCACATGAAGAGAAAGCAAAGATAACTACAAACACAATACTGAGAGCAATGGGGAAGAGACATAAAAGAAGAGCCAACAGAACAGCTAACTGAAACGTCGAGTTGCATCACAATGTCACAAAGGTAACTAACTACCTTGCATCAGTCCAATTATTTCAATCATGACCATGGGGTTAGCCTGCAACTAAGATAATCAAAGTCTCAAGGCCTTTAAGGGGAAGGAAAAAAGAAAATAAGTCACAAGATAGTTGTCTCCAATATGAACTTCTCTGATACTGTGACACATCTGTTTGCAACATTTGGTTTTGTTAAACCTGAATCTAACTGAAAATACTTTTTCTATTCATTATTTTGATAACTTGTCAGAAACAGTACAAAACCCCAAAGGGACAATTAACAGTCTGCTACTTTGTTAAACAGTAATTGGTTCCCTATGGATAGTGTTGTTAACTAAGAAAGTGACTATAAAGATCACTCAGAACCAACTGCCTTTGAAACTGGCAAATAAGCCACAAAACAGAAGGGGTGGGCAGGGGAAGGAGCAGCACCAAATATTAAAAAGAGAAACAAAATTCTGTATTCTGTAAGTTTAGTCGGTGTAACTTCAGCTAAAGAAGTTAGAGATACTTTCTATTGATATCAGACATGGCAAGATGTGAATGGGAACTCTAAATCAAAGGAAGGGAAAACTGGTTTACTTCAGACCAGGGGGGCTTACGTGACGGAATGCTTCCCAGTGTCTGAGCTGAAACAATCGCAGCAATCTGAGCACGAAGAAAGCTCAGCTCATCTTCAAGTGCAGAAATTTTCTGGAGCGCCACTTGATCAACGAGACCATCTTTTTGCATATGGCTTTTTGGGACACTTTGTATTGAATCTATAGATGGATGTAGGTCACAGTAAGCTGTACTTTTTTCTTTTCTCCATAATTCAGTCCTACAAAGCAACAAAAGACATAGTAGCAAAAGGCTCAGTCAACAGTGGAAATCTCAAAACTTACTGTCTGTTCAAGCGATTGTCATTTTGCAAGACATAAGTTTGCAAACTATTCAAGAAAGTTTACACTTTTAACTACTCATGACTGCAAAAATATTTTAAGTCTTCCTTTGCTCAAATACGATGTAGAGCCTTGGAAAGTCATCATAAAAAATAGTCAGATAATTTTCTCAGGGACAGATTATATGTCACCAAGCCATAACATAGCACCAAGCTGTTATTATTCAATAACAATTAGACTGACACCATAAAGGCGTGCCCTCCTCCTCCCTACCTGAAACAGGAGATATAAAGGCAGGTGAGTCAAAGAATCAGGATCTTTACTTAGACTTCACACATTGTAGTAATTTCTCAAACTCTGCAAGATGGACACGGCAAGCAGAGAAGAAGTTACAGTATTTCAGAAAATATATTGGAGAATAATAATGAATTTTAATACACTCACAGAATAAGAATCTCATCTTCTGTAGGCTACGTGTGAACCATGACTGCTTAAGAAAATTGTCCTACAAGACTCAGGTTTTCATTTTAAAAATTAGGCTACAAGTCTGTGCCTGCAGATGTAACCTTAAAATACAGAATGAGTGCAAACAAATTCTGAACCAAGGAAGAAATTTAATTTACTTTATTTACTCAAGATGCACTAAGTTTTGATTTGAGACAAAAAAATCAGACTTTTTCCCTTATATTAATCCTCCTTCAAATCAGACCTGCAGTATTGCTCTCTATTTGTCAAAAAAGCCTTGCTCTTCACATTGGCTCAGAAGATATCAATTGTAATATTTGTTCTTGAAAAGCATCCCACAGAAGCAGGAGAGAAGTAGGAGGAAGAAAGAATGAAAACAACAAAATAATGAGCTTTCATGGATCTGTGAAGTCAACAGCATAAGCAAAACAAAGCAGGCCACAGCTCCTTTTAACCCAAACCCTTCCATAATTCAACAGTAACATCTCAGGAATCACAATTTGAAACAACTCTATCAAAACTTCTCTAATAAAAAGTGTGTACTTTGTGCAAGCTGCACCAAGATCACAAGTATATGTCAATATAAGAAATTATTTTACCCGACAGAGATATAGTACAAGACAACATAAGGGTAAAAATTTTAACCTTGGTTCTGTGCTGATGCATCCTCTAGTTTTTAACAAACTCTTTATGAAACAGTAAGCCAACTTTGTATGCTATTTGGGTCTGGAAATTCAGATTTGTCATTTCACAGTACTTGCGGTATTATCTAATGGTGAAAATATTTTCCTTTACCACTCTGTAAAAGCTACAATGAACTATGAAAACTATATTCAAGGTAACTTTTAAAAATAAATATGTCTCTTTTTCCATCAAAGCAACCATCAACCTTTACACAATCTAAAGGACACACTGAAATATCTGTTCCTGTTGTCATCTTTGTAATGTTTATCAAAATACTTATAAAATACATAGTAAGAATTTCCAGATAAGTCAGAACTGTTGCCCTAAAAAAAAAAAAAAAAGGAAGTTTCTAGAGCTGGTTTAGCTGGAACCCTGAAAGGTCCAGGGAAAAATGAAAAAAACAAATCACTCCAAAACAAAACATATAGAACAAAGAGAAAACATAATTTACTTTTATGAATCCCTTTTATGCATATATGTATGTTTTCTACTTTTACTTACTTGAGTCTAGAAAATGCTTGTCCCTCATCATCTGCCACGCACAGGACATCAGCAAGTGATGGACCTACAGGAGCTAGAGCTGTGATTTGTTCACCGTTACCCAGTGGTCTTGGGTTTTGAAAAAGCTAAACAAACAAACAAATAGAAGTGTGAAGAGAAACCAAATTCAGCACACACTGAAAGTTATAAAAGTCATAAAAGGCAACTTTTAAATAGCACCATAAACAAGTTGATAACAGCGAGCGTAAGAGATTCAACACACAAGTTACACAAGTTAAAAAGAACAGGAAAGCTATCACATTAAGAAACTAGAAAACTTAAGTAGCTGAAATAACTAACTTGAAGACAAGGTCTTGGGTAGGGCTCTAAGGAAAGAATTGTCCCAAGTCGACGGACAACACTTCGTGTAGATCCATACTCCTTTTTTTGGCAAACAGATGCAACCTAAAAATTAGAACATCTTTTATTCTGAGAAGTAAAATCAAAGCCCTCATTCTTACAAACAAAGTTACTTAATAACTTTATACGTAACTAAAAATAACACAGTTAGGTTAAACTAACTATTCAAGGCTTTTCTCAAGTTGAAAACCCAGAGACCTACTCTGGCTTTAACATGCTGTTTCCAAAACACCACCAATGCAGAATGCAACAAAGGCCAAAAAAGAATGTAGTAGCTACATCATATAGCTAGTATATGGCAGTATCCTGAGATCCTAAGGCGCACATTTTAGTGACTATATGCATCTGTAAGTGTCCTGGGGAAAATAAATAATACATAAGTGAAATAAGTAAAACATACCTTGATATGATACTTCCTTATGACTGCATAAAATTGTTGGAAATGTCTTCTTGATGATATGGCTGAGGGAACGCACATTCTAATTGTACGACCGATGCTGCTGCCCAGTATGTGAGTTTCCAAAAACATAGCCTGTCAGAAAAACCGAGAGCTCCCAACAAGGAAACCGGGAAACGACGAGGATAGCTCGGTCAAACCAGCACTTTAAGAGAGCTTTTAGTAGTTTCAACACAAATAAGCCACGATTTTCCCAAGAACTACAAGAAGAGCCCTCGAACTGCTGCTATCGAAACAGGGACCCCACGAAATCCATCCCACCGGCGGGCAACGCGTCTAACTATACCTATCACACCTTCCCATCCGCCGAGAACCCTTTCCTGCCCTTCGGCACGACGGCCGCAGACCTCCCAACCGCCGCCGCCCGCTGCGCGCCGGCTCTCACCTGTTCGGGCGGCCAGCCCAAGTACTCCAGCACCCGCCTAAGGAGCTGCAGCACCAGCGCCATGGCCGCCGGGCGCGCTGCGGGGCGGAAGGCAGAAGGGGCCGCCCCCCGCCTCCGCCGCACTCCAATCCCAGCCGAAGCTACCGCTGCGTTCGCTGCCGCGGGAGCCGCCGCTCTTATCCCCCGCGGGCGCTCCGAGCCGCCGGCTCAGGCCGCAGAGCCGCAGCACGGTCAGGCCGCGTGGGGCGGCAGCACCAATCGGGCAGAGGGGCGGGGCGGGGCAGAGCGCGGCCCCTGCCAATAGGAAGGAGGCAATGCCTAGCGCCGAGCCAATAAGGGGGCGAGGGCGGGCGGCCTGCGCGGGGAGCGTCGGGAGAGGAGAGGTTTGAATGCCGCCGCCGCCGTGCGCAGGGAGCCGCGGAGCCCAGCCCGCCTCGGGCGAGCGCCCGCAGCCCTCCCGGGGGACACGGCGCCTGTGCGCAGGCAGCGTGGGCAGGGCACGTGCTGGAGGAAGGGGGGCTGGTTCTTCAGCTGCCTCAATGGTGCAAGTTAATGCTACTCATGACAAAACGCAACAGCAGCACACATAAACAGCAGGAGTGTTGTTGCAGCGTGGGAAAGAGCTACGCTGATAGCTTAGGTTCCTGGTGTAGTAAACTTCTAACCAGTTTTTGAGTTCTCTGAACAAACTAAGTGGCAGCAGAGTTTCAACACCCAAAGTAGCCTCAAGACACCCATTAACGTGTTAGTATCTGGCCACACTGAGCTCAAAGAAATCGCACTTTGGATACCATATTTAGTCTTCTCTCTTGCTGCTCAAGGTTTCTGATGGTTTGCCTAAGAAACTTTGAAAACTTCAAGGCAGTAGCATAACAAAATAATACAGTACTTTTACTCAAAGAAGTGTGGAGATCCTTCTGCTCCAGCAGTGCAGGTAGTGTTACCTGCTCGTAGCTACATACTATTCTGAAGACAGAGTTGTACTGTTTGCAGGAGTACTCACTTCACTAATGCTTTCAAAAAATTAAGATAAATTGGATTATTGGGCATTCTCTTTATTCACATTCACAGGTGTGTCTACGCAACAGCTCCTAAACAAAATCCTCCACCTGCAACACCTGGTTGCATTGTAACCAGTTACTGCTGTGTCTGGTAGTTACCATTGTCTGTAACTTGTCATGGACATTGATTACCTAAGACTAAACACAAAGGAAGGATTGTACTTGTAAAACAAGCTGTACTAACAAGCATAGAGCTGTTCCAGGGGCTAAGGAGGGTTTAAGCCTGAGAAGAGGAAGGTTAAGACTTTGAATGGTTACTTTGAAAAACCACACTACAGAACTCACCTTAACCTTCAGCAGCCTCCTACTAGGGAAGGGGAAACATCAGCACGATCAGATAGGAAAAACTGCACGTGAGGAACCACCACAAATATAGGAATAGGTAGGGTCTTCAAAGCAACAGCAGAACTGATGCAATTTAGTTGGGAGTGCACCCCACCAGCAACAAGCTGCTTTAGAACTGGAGGCATCAGCTGGAAACCCATACAGAAATGCTTCAGTTAGTAAGCACAACACTAAACACGGTACCTGCAGCAGCTCCTTAACAAAAGGGTTGTGAGGTCTGTGAAAGGCTAGCTTTAAGAAATGAGGAGAGGTGATGCTAGCTTAAGACTTAATGCTGCAGCCTTTACCTCCCTCTGGCAGCAAATCAAAGAGGTGACATCTCTTCTTTTGAAATACCAGCATAGCAAAACTAATAAATGAAAGCTTTAATGCTGTGTTGCTGACCACTGGTGCACTAGTGCTGTTGACTGTTCCTGGGAAAGAAGGGGAGGTGAGATTTAATTCCAAAGCTACTGGACTATGAGTTTCATAGGGAGGGGGTTGCCTAGTAAATTAAGTGTCCGATTTTCTCTGAAGTGTGGGGATAACTGAAAACTTCATAAGCACACCATGCAGAAATGAAGTGGATTTAGAAACTGCTTCACTGTTGGATAGCAATGAGTCAGAATGAACAACTGAAGTCAAAAGAGTTGAAAAATTCCACACCAGTAGAACAGTTGGACTTTTTTTTCCCCCGCATCCATCAATGGATGACCTTTACCTTCTAACAAGAGAAATGCAAAATACATTGAACTTCTGTTCATGACAGTCATACCACTACTTCAGTAGCACCACATGAAAACCTCAAAACATGTTTTTTCTTATCACAATAGTGAAGATTCACTAATTATGCTGAAAAACTAAGTAAGTGCTGAAGCATTAGTTTTGGATTTTTAAAAAAAGGTAATAACCTCAACTTCCATTTAGTTTCTTATAGATCTCTTAGACTCCAACTCGCACCTTCAACTAATTATTTTAATTCAATCTGCTTTTAAAATAAATTATTTTATGGCTGTTACCACGTGTTCTGTACCCGACACGTGACACTTTTAATACATTTCACTGAAATGAAAGATAAAAATAACTTTTAATTAAGATCCAACCAACAGTTGGGTATAACATTTGGTCCTCCAGTGTAACCTCTATCAGACTTCCTTGGACATTCAACTGAAGCAGAAAAATATGCTTCATCATGCAGGGACTATCTCGCCTTACCACACTCAAGACCACAACAATTCACTTTCAACAGATAACCCATATCATCTGTGTCAAGTAACCAATAGTTCAAATACATCTTGGTCCTATTTGCTAGTTTCTGTGATGTTAACTTTCACTTCTTAAGGGTAGATTTTGACACTGCTGCCAAGTTTTTGTTCCTTTTCTTGCTTATTCTGATTTAACATACATAAAGTCTGTATGAACTTCACTAAAAAGCTCAAAGAATAATCAGTTCTGCATTTCAAAAAGCTATTAAAAAGTGCACTTTATGTCTAAAAGCAGATCTTGCAACAACAGTATAGTTTGCCTAAACATTCTAAAACATAAAGCAAGAAGAACCCTTTAGTAACTATTACTGAAGAGAAAGTATTAGTCCCATTTCCCTTTCTACACTAAGGCTGGCAAACTAACGCAATCCTCAAGTACAGTTAAGATTTAGCAACAGTCCTTTTTTGTGCCTTCTAGTGTTTAATTTGGCTAAGGCAGACAGTTAACAACTCCCTAATCAATAATAAAGCCAGCAAGAGGGTTTGTATTTAATTCAAATATCTCTACCAATGCTTTTTCTTTTTTCCTCCTGTTTTGTTTTGGTTTTTTTTTTTCAAGACAGTATGCTGATCCAAGGGACAAACTGAGAACAATCACACTTTAACTCTAGAAAACACTAAGATTTACTGTATCTACAGCAGAGTGGGAAAGAAAAGCTGTGTAGACTTCTTGTA
Source organism: Urocolius indicus (assembly GCA_013401255.1). Taxonomy (NCBI): domain Eukaryota; kingdom Metazoa; phylum Chordata; class Aves; order Coliiformes; family Coliidae; genus Urocolius; species Urocolius indicus. The sequence continues at coordinate 17,356 of WBNH01007418.1, forward strand.
TCAGAATGTCCTTATTCTGCTAGTTCAAGTAGGTTATTGTCATCCTTAATATTCTGTAGGATAAAAATATCTCTACCCCTACACTATGTTTGTGGGTTTAATTTGGGTTTTTTTAGAAAAAAGAAAAAAACAATTAAAAAAATAAATAAATCATGAAACCAACCAACCACATCAAAACCGAACAACTGTAGACTAACTTCTGCTCTTGGGCTACAAAAGTAATAGAAGCACAACTATTTGGAAATCAACGTTAAAGAAACTAAGATTCATTTCTCACATCTTTTGCCAACATAACTTTTACCATTGAGTTGTAACTTCAAATTTACACATTCTATAAAGCGGAATAACTACAGAGGTACTTCCACAGCACTGCAATGGAATTCACACTTTACAGAAATGTTCAGTATATATCTGAAGTGTCTTTATTGATTCAAGTCTTGGTCTCTCTGGCTTAACTTCTTCAGAGATTTTTGTGGTGATTTTTGTTTCATTTCTTCCCACCCACACCCCATTTCACTTAAAGAAATAAGAGAGGCAGCTTTAACAAACTGGAGCAAAAATTTTCAAGAAAATGCTAGATTGATACTGCCACCAATCTCTTAACTAAAAGCATTCTGTTCACAATTCAGCTATCAACAGAAAGCTGAAAGTGTAATCACTAATGGCCTTGAGAAAGTCACTTTATACTTCATGGACAGTTTAAACTCCAGATTTATAAAACGTTACCCCTGAAAACAGAAGCATCTTTCAACAACAAAGTGAATCACTAGGTATCCGTAACATGACTGGTCTCTTCTAGACACGTGCTACAGGAATTAAGCTAGTTGTAGGCAGTCCTGCACTAACTACAGAAACAGAGAAGTTTCCAGATCCATTCCAGCAGTGACTTGGGTTTCTAAAGCTCATATCCCAGAAGGGAAATAATACACATGAACTTCACTTTAGTATTTCTACACGTTATGTATTTCTTAAGCTAGTAAAGACGAGCGACAATTTCACTCTCAAAGATTAAATTCTTGCTGCACTCTCTAGCAGGGTGGATTAAGAATCCAGGTTTATCATTGACATACTACATAATATGAAACATATAATCAGTGGTTTCCCCTAACGGTTTGTATTTGGACTATGACTGGATAACTACCCTTAAACACACTTATAAAAAGGCAACACTGAAGTAGTAAATGGTTTATAAAAAATGCTGCTCCAAGACTTCAGGTGTGCAGAGCTGCAAGTTTACTTCAGAATAAAACACAGACATAGGGGAGAATCAAAACTTTTAGGGTTGTACTTGACCATATATTTGGACAAAGCAGAATTACACTGCATATAACAAACAGTAAAATTTCTTAAAAGTTGTTACAAATATTTTACTTTCTACCTGTACGATCATTAACATAGTTTACTATATCAAGATTTTTTTTTCTAAAGGCTTAAAACAAAAACAACCCCTCTAAACTACTTTCCAACAGTAAAATTTAAGTAAAATGCTTACATTCATTTGACAACAAAAAACATATTAAAAATGTTGTGTGGGTGGTGTAAGAGCTGCTCCTTCAGCTACAACTTTCTTCCAGGATTATTCCTGTGGAAAGAAAGAAAAGAGTTTTGTTGTAAACTGTTAATAACCAAACTCCAAAACCTCATCAAGTGATCCCCCTTTCCACACACTCACACAACTTAGTTGAGATACCACAAGATTAACTACCTAATCTGAATTCATTAAACTATTTACCTTTTCCTCTTTGCGTCTGTCCTTTTCTTCGTTATTCTCAATCGTTTCTTCTTCATCTTCCACAATCCCATCCCCTTGGTATTTGTCATGCGTCCACTTCGGACTGCTACCTGACTTTTTAAAGTTGAAACGCCCTCTGCCACGCTGGAACGTACCACGACCTCTTCCTCTTTTGGCCCAATAATCCACACCATCGTCTCTGTCATCATGCTACAATAATATGAGACATAAAGAATAAGGTTAGAACACCTTTCTTAAAGGTACCCCTTAAATGTTTGTATCAAATTTATACTGTACATAGAAATAAATAAGAGAACTTTTAACGGTCTAGATCATCATTTACAAAATACATTACAAAGTATATCCTTACAATTCATGATGCTGTAACTAAAACTGTAGCAATAAAACTAAGAGCCTCAATTGGCTGTGGGTCTGGTCAAATTTTTTTGAGTACCAAATGAGTTATCCATCACTTATCTTCAGTCAGAAGAATTACTCATCAGTTTTGGAAAAAAAACCAACAATCTGTGATTTTTATAGAAGAAGCTCTAGGAACTGCTACGATTTTGGTGGTTTTGGGAGTGGGGTTCTGGGTTCGTTTTTTTGGGGTTTTTTTTACTATAATGCAGGGATGGAGTTCTCTATACTTATGGAGAAAAGGTAACTGAAGGCAGTTTTCAAAAGCTCTGCTTCACCTGCACAACACTAGGCAAATCAAGTTTAAATCTGACATTAACAAACAGATTCAAGTTAATAAGCTTAGGTTTCTACCAAATATAGCCTTGCACAGATTGGCAATTCTTCTCACAATTATTCCGTGCACTGCATGAACACTACAAACAATGTAGTATAAAAAAAAAAATATATATATATATATATTTGGAAGAGTGAGGTACACTTGCTTCAACATTTGCTTTTTTTACTTGTGATTTGGAAAGGAGTCTGAACTATTTAACACATACCACATCCGTATAAAGCAGTTTATTATTATATAAGAATAGGTAAGGGTGGCTTTTTTACAAATAAAAACTGGTTTTAGAGAAAAAAGTTTAATAGCTACAATTCTTTGTTGAAATTATCATAGAATTTCCTTATTAATGGATTGTCACATCTCTACATTTATAGATCTGAAAAGTTTCTGTATCTGTAGAGAGATGGAAGAGAACTTGCACAAACTTCAGCTTTGTGATTGCATTACATTATTTCTTAGATTACTTGTTAACATCTTTGTGACAAGCTATAATGCTACAAGAGAAAGTCCAATCTTCATTAAACACTTTTCAATGTTGAAATAGTACCCTTCGAACTTCACATTATTAAGGAAACTGGAACAGAGGCTACCGTTCAGTATACTACACTACTTACTGGGTGGTTCCATCAAAAGTCCTCCTTTTGCAATTTAGATGGAAAAAGGCATGAAAACTAAGGGGATTTTCTTATGACACTAGACAACTAAGAACAGAAGGACTGCTAATAACAGAGAGAACCTACAGATATCCATCCACAAGTACCATCAGATTTTCCTCACATCTTCCACTTTTGCAGACTTCCAGACACGTGTAACACAAAGCTCAATGCCATATGAACATAAAGCCAGGAAAACACAACACAAGTTGTTTCAGTTTAAAATTTGGTTTTAATCATTTCAGTCTGAGTCTGCCCTCTTCCCCACTCACTGATGAAAAGTTTTGGACATGAAGTCCACGTCAAGCCTCAGTTATTGGCAGCCTGCTGCAGAAAGATGCAAGAGAAGCAGAACCAGGCATCACTAAAACCCTGATAATTCCGTGCCCATGAGAGTAAGTCCATCTCCGTTGGTGCATGCTACTTCTACACGTGTAGAAAGTCTGAAAACACAAAAGCATGCATAAGATATCAAGTTCTCCACACCCACCAAGAAATATTTCTTGCTTTTTGGGGTATATTCAGGATCCCATTCCTCTTCCTTCGGTCTCTTCTGAAAAGTAGTATTTGAGTTGCTGGGACCAGTATTTGTTCCAGCAAAGACTCCTCTGGCTCTTCCTCTGCCCCTAATTCGAAACTGATTAACCAAGATGTCATTTAATCCATTTCCATAAAACCACAAAGAAGAGTTCAAGTTCTCTATTACTGCAAATGCTCTTTCTGTGCTTAATTATAGTATCTGCAAGTGTAAAATCATTCTCAAATTCACATATTACATTAAGTAATATATTCAAGCATTCACTTTGAAATAATGACTCCATTAAACTTAATTGAGACACATTTGAGTTCTTGGCATAAATTCACCCACAACCACCAAAAAGAAATGTCCTTTGGCTGCTGGTAAATGCATGTTGCAACAAAAGGTCAGAAGAAGCTTCTGAGGCTGTTCAGAGACACAAAAAGAAAAACTAGATTGAAAGAGGCAGCAAACTATCTGGGGGGAAAGACAGGTCATTTAAGGAGTCAAGACTTATCGATTATGAGAAAGTTATTCTAGAATATATGAAAACAGTACAGTTTTCAAGTTTCGTGTTACTCAGATTATTGCCAGATGAGATTCAGAAGTGTACTTTACACCAAATTAAATTTTAAATGAGTCATTTTTTTACTCAAAAATCAACAATGCTCTAAGTGAAAATTTCTAAAGAATTCACAAGATTTTAAAACATTAGGCTACAAGAAAATACTTCACCCAGAACAGGCTCACAGTAGTAATATATACAGTTCCTTCAGCAGGTAAATTTTTAGCTTGTACACAACATTAAATGAGAATTTGTATCCTCCATTCAAGGAGAGAAGAAAGTTTATGTTAGGAAGACAGATTGCTAAAAACCTGCAGCTCCCACAGAACATGATTTCCATAACAGTTGGTTAAAAACAAAACAACTGAGTCTTCAGACTAACTATACAGAACCGTGACTGGAAATCAATTTCATTTGTTAAAAATAAATACAGGTCATAAACATAGTTAGTTGGGGTTTTTTGGTCTAACTTGAAAGGGGAATATTATGCACACTTAGTTCCAGAAAGCTCCAACGCTTCTAATGCAGAATTTATACTGCAGAGTTTTAAAACTGCTCTAATCAGATGGATTGAAAAACAAGCCCTAAAAGGCTCCTAAGACCTACTCAACACACTGTAGGCGCTCACCCCGTGCCCCCCTAAAAAACTGCATGGAGAATCACTTGGAAAGTGGCAGGCTATCACCTGAAAAAACTGCAAAGGAGAGAAAACGCTACATGCTTTGCTTCCTACAGCTTTGAAACATTTACAAACTTAGGATGTAGAGACAAAACAATGACAGGTATTTGTGGGTTTTGTTATTGGTTTGTTGTTTGTTTGTTTTAAATAAAATCAGCATATCCTGATATGACATCCTATAATCCAGTTCTCTTTAAGAGAGATATCTAGAGCTTTCCTCAACACTGTAATAACATTTTGCCTCCCCGCCCCACCACCCCCCCGCCCCAATAAGGTCATCTTTCAGGCAAAGAAATATGGGGTGAAATCTTCTACAATGTTATCTTTATGGACTTACTTACTGCAAAGACCATCACATTAACGGGCAGAGTGTATTTTCTACAGAAACAGAAAACTCCTGTTTGTCACACAGAGTTCTTTAGAAGCTGGATGCCTATCACTGTTAGTAAAAAGTCTACTTATCGTTATTTCTCTGTTTCTACTGCAAAACTTTTTATGATGTTTAGGTAAAGGAAGCTTCGAGTTAAACATTACAGCCTATCAGCAAGTGTCAGTGAAAAAAAATCGATTGCCAATTTAACATGAAACCGACAGTTTAGCTTACATTACAGTCTCCCCTATCCAGAAAGCTATCCCAGTGTATCGAGGCTCCCTGCTTTGGGGAGAATTCACAACCAAAACATTTTATTTACTTTAGAAGGAAAGCAGGATTTCCTGGAATGCAGCCACCGGTAGCCTAAATTACACTGACACTCTTCAGAGAGCCTCGCTGTTTCAACATTACGCAACTTTGACCCTTAAAGAAAAGACACATGTCAAGAGGTTGGCCTATTTAGATTCTCCTGTTCAGACACCGTTCAATACAGCTGTGTGTGACCATGTATGTTGTTAGGGAACATTAACCAGTTACTATTGCATAGCCAGAACTGCCAGTCACAAATAGTGTGACACAATTAGTGGAGGTCTACTAAATTTCCAATTCACATCTACTTAAATCTCATGTGAAGTAGCATCTCTTCCACAGTACATAAAATCTGGTTTTATAAAGCAGCAAGGCTTCCCATAACATAAATTTTCTTCAATTGATTCTCTTTCAGAGTAGAAGGAGTTTTTAGCTCTAATTTTAATTCAACACTACTGGACTACACATCTAGAAATTGTGCTCATTTATTTAATGCTGGCAGCATCCAAAGATTTATGTATTTATGCCACATTGATGTCCCTTAGTATAGTTATATTTTCAAAAGAGGAGGAAATGATGCATTTTTTTCATGTTAGAAAACCTTGCATTTTTTTCTAAATAGCTAGTTTTTTAGGTGAAAGATTAAAACCCTAACTCAAGTGCTGCACATCCCACATGCATTTCAGACACCTTCAGGTGTATCTTTTACACTACTCCAAACAATGCAATGTACATTTATACCTAAACAATGCCTTTTTAGCATTAGTCTTGATCACAGGCTACATGAAAGGTCTCCTTTATTGATTCCTAGTCTTTCCTAATGCTTCCACATTTCTCAAATAAATATTGGTAATTTCATCAACATGGAATTTGTTAATTTTTACGACTTCTCTGGACTACAGTGGTCAACATGTTACTTTCCAAATCACAATGCTAAAACACATTGAAGAGTTAAATTTATGAGCTTTCATGCTCACTGTGGCTAGTCCAGGCCAAAGGAACACTGAAAAATAACAAGTATACCATCTCTTCTCCTCAATACAGCTGTTGTTCATGGTTGATATATATATTTTAAGTTACATGCCATTCTCTATTTAACAAGTTGCAGGCACCATACAGGAAGGAAAGCAAAACCAAGCTGAAAGTAAAAGGGAAAAACAGAAGCTGCAGGCAGTTAAGTAGTAACCAATCATGAGATTTAATCTTTACAGGAGATAAATTTTCAGATTCTTGTTAGGAAACAATGTAATTACAAAAATGCAAGGCATAAGCAAGAACTCATTCTTCCCACCCGTACACTAGGGTCTCTAATACCACACTAATACATATTTATTCACCAATTAACTCTGATACAGGCAGTACCGGAAAAAAACAAACAAACAAACAAAAATACTCCACATACTTTCTCAGGTTTGGTACGTCACATAAGAGAATTTAAGAGTCACTGTTATGCAAGAAGTCTAGCCTAACATTAATCATTTTATCTGCCATACTATCGGTGCATTGTTCATAATCTGGGGAAAAAGAACAACTTACAAAGGTGCCTCTTGGCCTGTTGAGTCCCGCAAAACCAGAGTACTCTTTCTGTTCGTGATGAGTTTTGAACTCTTCATCTCTCTCTTTCTTGTTATCCTTTTCTTCTCGAGAACTGGATGAGGAAGAAGATGGGGAGGAAGATGGAGAGGACCGAGCACGGTCTTGATCTCTTTTTTTACTGAAAAATAAGAAGATACACTGTGTGCTATTTTTGAAGTACTAGATGGTCTGCAACATGCTATACTAAAAGGGGTCTCTTTATATTTCACAAAAAAACTATCCCCCTTCTGATATTAAGGCACATATATGTTAAGTATTTCACATATTAAGGTGAAGTACAGTTCCACTTTCCAGCCTCCTCTTACACATTCAAATGCACTAAACGTATATTACGGACAGCGAGTTGGAAAGCAGCAGTGTGCAAACTGCAATACAGTTTTTCTAGGTTTTGATGCCACAAAGAGATTCTGTTATTATCTGCCTTTTTTTCTGAGGCAGAAAAACAGAAGTTGAAGGGAAGAAAACCCTCCGTCGAAGTTTTACAATAACTTTACACAATTCAGTTTGCACACTGTTGAGAAGATACGGTGTGGGCTTTCCTACATAGATGGCTGTATGGAATTAGCCAGTGGAAGATCATGTGGATACCAAAGTCAGAAGGTATATGGGCAACAGGAAGCGTAAGTAAAAATTCACTGTATATCCAGTATAAAGTAGGGAAAAAAAAAAATCCTACAGTGACACTTTAGAAACCCCATAGTGGTAATAATTTGACCCAATTTACATTACTTTTATATTCGATTCAAAGGAAGGCCATACCTGAAGTAACTCTTACCACTGCTACACAGTATCCACTGAGATATGCTAACTTTTTTTTTTTTTGTTAAAAACAGACCACTGGCTTTAGATAAAAAATACAAATTCCCCTTCTCGCCCATGTTAAAACTTAAGCATCAGTAAGATTCTCATACACTGGGTGTTATGAGTTGAAAAAGTGCGGAATCAAGCATAACGAACCAAAGTTCTTACACAAACTGTTTATAGAAATGTACTGCATTGAAGTCCAACCTCCTGATGTAGCCTGGATAATAGGACAGATTAATTTGTCATTTTTTTTTTCAGTGTTAGCTTGCTATTCCAAAGTTTTTGTCCTCATCCACCATAAGCCGTGTAAAAGACAGATAATACATATTTGCTGTAAAACAAATAATTTTAATTGTTTAAATTTAAACGTTCCATTATACATTGAAAATTGAAAGCAATTAAGCTTACAATTAAAAAAGACTAATTAGAAGCTAAAAACCTATATAGGGACTTCAAACATTTACCTGTCATCTTTGTAACTTTTGTAATCCTTGTAATCTTTTGGAGTTTTCTCCCGCTTTCTTGACCCACTGGATTCCCTGGAACCCTTTGAGTCTCCTCGCTCTTTACTTCGCTCTTTTCTACGACGGTCAATGTCATGCCGAAGATCAGCAGAATCACACCTTAATTTTTTATCTCCCTGTAAACAAATACATGTTTTGGAACAAAAATTTGAAATACAATATCCAGAAGAGAATCTGCATGAAAAGGCAAAGCTGTGCAACAGTTTTCAAAAAAGGGAGATAAAAATTTACCTATTTCTCAACAAACTCTTCAGCATACAAATTGACTTTAAGCAAACACTCTACATGCAATGGCTAGACCTAAAAAGAGAACAGCTAAGAATTTCAGTTTCAAACAAGCATTCCCATTAGGCCAACAGGGTATCCATTTTCTGATGCAGACAGACCACAATACATGGTTTAGGAAGACATTTGAGTATTCATTTTTTTCTAGTGAATTGTTCTTAAAGCACAAACACGTTTTCATTTCAACCATATTACTCACTGACTACCTCAGTACTTTTCCCTTAACTTCTTCTATTCTTTGTCCTTGGGGAGCTCAGTGACACAAAAATACTCAAGAAATGTCCAATAAGAAAGGAAGAGTGGGAGAAGACCTTATATTCCACCTTATCAATACAGCAAAATCACGCTACATAAAATGGCTTCTTGGTAACATGTTTTACTCAAAAAGAAAAAAATGTTCTAAATGCAAGTACTCCAGATACAATACAAAGAAGATATTTTTCTATCTTTATACACAAACACACTTATATTTAAAGGGATACACAATATATTTAGAGAACACAGACAGGGTATTTACTTAGAACCTACTTTTTGACTTTCTTCTTTAAAGACTCGCTCTTCACCTGCTAAACGGGTATGCTTCCTCAGGGTACTTGGAGAGATGTCAATCCTCCTAAACGTGAAATAAAAGCAGTGTCTTGCCATATGTGCTTGTGGCTATTAATGGCCAAAGACATTTATTTTCAACAGAAAAGTGAGCAACAAGGCATTTTTGCAGTACAGCAATCCTTTTGCACATAAAAGCCCACCATCGAGTAACAGAAGTGCAATAAAAATTTAAAACTTTGGTTCTGTTCTGTGTGAAGTAAGCTAAAACACACCAATAGGCAGTTCTTCCACATTTTAAGTACAGCTTTGAGGACATAAAAAAAATACTGAATTATTTATTTCCAAAGATCAGTATATGTAGCCAGTTGAAACCCCCGCCCAAGAAATCATCAGCACTATGACAGTTTGCTGTGAAGTCAAAAATAACTTGACAGTTAACAAAACTTGTTAAGCTGGATACTGAATATGGAGACAATATATCCTCACGTACAACACACATATAGTACACTGCATCATAAAATTATAGCACATGATCAGAAACTACATCTGCATGCCTACCTTCTTACCTTTCAGGCTCTCGGTTTTTTCAAAACATTGCTGTAAATTAACACAAAAAACTAAAGGAGTATGAGATCGAACATTTCACACTGAAGAATAAAGATGCATGTACAGGGCTTCTTTTCATCTTCAAGACATATGCCCCTCAATATTTGAGCACTGCACGTGAGAAAAGTAAATATATCTCAAATGAGATACAGAGGTAGAGAAGACAACCACTACAAAACCAGAGATGAAGCCAGACTTGGCTCAGATGAGTTCTCTTTTACAGAAGGCTGTTTTGGTGTGGTGTTTTTGGTATTTTGTGTTTACACAGAAATCAACAAATTACTCCATACAGATTAGAAACATTTTTGGGAGGGGTTCTCAAAAGAAATATTATCAGACAGTCTTTGAAACACAGAGCATCTACATATGCAGTTAACATATACCTATGTATTTCTGGGCTCTTTTGCCGGGTGCACTGTTCTTCAGTAGCTTTTTGATATGCAGTGAACCTCTCATTTAGGGTCATTCCAGGTGACTTGAAGTATTGCTCTGTTGGTTACAATAGAAAAAACACTGTTTCATTAGTTTAATTCAACTGACAGGTATTTTACTCCTGACAAAAAGGCAAGTAGCAGGCAAAAAACATAGTCTTTTCTATAAATCTATCAGGACGAGCACATGTGGTGTTCTCCCCAGTTTTACACATTCTGCAACCCAAACAAACTAACAGTGCACAGCATCATTGCAGGTCTATTTATAACTACGCCGTGACTGTATTACATCTAACTCAAGCATCATTTACTGAATAGGCTTGCTCTTTTTCAATGATTTTTAACTCTAATGAAAGAGAAAGGAGCAATTTCTTAACAGTTATTTTATACTTTGCCCATAAGAGAAAACGAAATTACTTTGATTCGTAACTAATTCCAGTAAGTACATTTTACTACTCATTTCATCTACATCTTAAAGAGTTAATTTAGTGAAAATATTTAAGGTATGCATCAATAACTATGTGAATGACTCAAGTCATTTCTTAACAGAATCCAATTTTTTTATTTGAGGTTGTGCTGATAAGCAATCCAAGACAAATAACACACCTATGTGTAAATAAATTCATTTAAGCATCTGGCATCTTGGCAAACTTGACAACTTCTCTGACAATTTTCTCTTTCCTTCAGAGACAGTTAAATTAGCAACAGCAAAACTCAGTTTTTAAACCAGCTCAACAAAGGTGTTTAAATGTAATATAGAAATACATAAAGTCATGAGCTATGAAATGTTACATATGAAGCAAGCTATCTGCTTAACAGGTCAACATACATCTTTATCAACTTACCGCCTGGCATCCAGTATTTGTCTCATAACCAACCATTAAAACTTGAAACGGCCACTACAAGGGTAGTGCCTCAATCATAATTCCATCAAACACAGGAATTTGAGCTAGCAACTCTGTTTTTATGCCATTTTTGCCAGGAAGACAGAAGGTTCAACTTTGCCTGTTTGGCATCTGTATCTTTCAACAGCTATTTTAGTTTTGTAACATGGATTTTGCCATTTCAAAACACATTCCAGGACCTAGTTACAATGAAAAAGAAAACATCACTGGGCATTTTCAGCTCTACATTAATAAAGAGCTGTTCAGACTGGTCGCATCACACCAATAATGAACATAGCTTCCATTTGTCAAAAGTTACTAAAATCTGATCACAGACCACAGTACATCCGAAACTTAAAAAGAGGTTCTGCTTTCAAAAACAACCACAACTGTACATATTCTAATAACTTGACCAGACAGGCTGCTAAGCTGTTACATTTACCAGGTCTTTGTTTAACATACAAACGTTTACAGAAAAACAGTCTATTCTGTGATCAACGCGTGAGAGTTTCAGGAATGTTTTTTCACCTATGGCTTACACACGTACCACATAAGCAAAAACTTACAGAAGCTCTCACTGGATTGAGCTCTTAAAGCTCTTTACATATCACTAAAATAGATACTTTCACAACAAATCATTAAAACTCTAAACAGATGTCCCAATACAAAACTTCTAAAATCTAATACATTACCATAATCTATTATTGTCATTACTTTCTCATTTGTAAGTAATTCAAAATGCAGAATATCACTGGCCTTAGGAATTTTGTCAACAAGATGAGATTTTATTTTTTTTAAGGAACCTTAGCACATACCTCTAGTACACTATTCTTTGCAATTTTAGAAGCTAAAGCACCTTTAAGAACAATGCTTACAGATAAGATAAACTGAAACTGGTCACCTAACTAAGCATTTCCACATTCCCCCTTTGTATGGTGATACAGCAAAATTATTTTCACTAGCAAATTCTTCCATATTATCCCAGTACAGTAAATGCAAGAACAAGACAATAGCCCAGTGAAATAAAGTAAATGCTACGGGGAGGGGAAAAAAAGGCATTTAATGAACTACAGATACCCTCCCTGCATTTTAATGAATTACCTATTTTTCCATCAGAAAACCTTGACAGGATATGTAACCTAAACGAAATACACCTACTCTGATGGTCTTGGTTTGTGTTTTGGTGGGGTTTTGGGGTTGTTTTTTTTTTGTTGTTCTTGGGGGGGTTTTGGGGGTTTATAGGAAAGCGACAATCACTACTATTAAAATCAGAAAATTATTAGTGTAAAATTTAAATTAATTTAGTAACTGCCAAGTTCCTCTAAGTGAAACTTCTGGCTTCAGCACTTAAGTACTGTCAGAAAGGAATAAAATGAAACACAGTGGATTTCGGTACAATTCAGAGGACAAATTTTCTTAAATCCTACTATTTTGAGACCAAAAACCTGTAAATGAGGTCTAAGGTACTCCAAAAAAGGAATGCCACTGTATTTACAGTGCAAAAGACACCTCTCAAACCACATTGCACCACTTCACATGAAATCGTACATTAGAGCCATTAAAACAAAACTACAAAAGACTAACCAATGCAGTATGTTTAAAGTACACTGCAAAATTTCAAATTTGACATGCTACTTAGGCTCAAAAACATATCCAGAAAGAGTATAACTGGTATTACCCTCTACACTGTTAGTTCTGGTTTGGTTTGGTTTTTTTCTTAAGAGTAGCCTCTGTGGCTATTATTTTTCTAATTCCTTTTATGCACACCTCAGAAGGAAGAAAGTCTGACTAAATCAACATAAAGAGGGCTCAAATCTTCATGTTCTAGGGAGAGCAAACTAGCTTAAATGAAGCTGTCAGACGATAGGATAAAATGAACACATACCTTTGACATGATGAACCAATGACACTATGTGCTGAATAAATGATTCTGACGTGCTTTTGCTGGCCTGTGGCAACTTAATGTGGTCAAAGATGGATCGGAACTCTTGCTCCTTCTTGACGGAATGGACAAGTGTGCTAGCAAGCAGTCTGTCTTTAGTCAAGGATGCAGGTCTGAAATGCATCAATAGCAACAGAGACACACACAAAAAAAGAAACCACTAGTTTAAATAAAGATGAATGACACTGCAAACAGGTGGAGAATCACAATATAAAGGGGAATCATTTACCTATTGGAATCATCAAGAGGTACCGGTGCCATTTTGAGTTTAACTTCAGGATGGTGGGAGTCACTGGCTATCATTTTGATCCTAAGTGGGCTCTCCTCTCTGAAGGTGGATTTTTCCCTCGCATCCAGATTCTTGTGTAGAGGGGGACTGTAATCAAAGAGTTCTTTGAGCTTTTCAGACTTTACCTGCTCAGGTGACTGAGTTTCTTTCTTCATCATTAGTCTCTCAGAACTCTTGTCTTCTTCCTTGTGCTTATCTTTTGTAGCACTAGGCTTTTCCACTACATAGCCAGTCTCTTTAAGCTTATAACTTTTCTCATCTCTAAATCCATCGCTCTCTCTATTGCCCTTGATCGATATTTTAGATTTGTATTTGGTTCCTTCCTCCTCAGCATTCCGGTGAGATGCAGTAGGAAAATTTTTACCCTGATCTGCCAGGACAGACTTTCTGAACTGTCTGTAATCCTCTGTCTCCTCTGTGTCCTCCCCTTCAGAGTCATTAAACTTTTCTTTCCCAGTCTCTTTATCAACAAAAAAATCTAAAGTTTCCTGTTCCTCCCATTCCCTTTCTCCCTCTGTCCTCCCTTTTTCTGATCCTCTCTCCTTCTGGGCCTCCTTCTCCCTGGTATTACCCCTATCAAGCAGGTATACTCTAGACTCTTCATCTGTGTACCTGTGGATAGCAAAGAAGAGACTGGTAACTCTGGATTGCATTCATTGCAGTTCACTTGCATTCCTCTTTTTTGTCAATCCCACACCAAGAAGAAGAAAATACATTCCTCAGAGCAATTCAATTTTAGCATGCAACGCTTTGCAAACCATTAACTGCATCCAATATCACTTATATACTACTGGAGGCATCTGAAGAACTAAAAGGTCTTTAGGTATAACACCTAGAAATCCTCTGCTTATGTTCAGAGAAAAACCTAGCTGTTTGCTCTTTTTTAATCCATACCCAGTTTCACATTCTTACATCAGACATTTTTTCAACTGAATCCACATGAAATTTGATTCAGATTTCAATTCATTTTTGTACTTCTTTTAGTGAAAAAGTTAAAGTAGTATGATTAAAAAAACATTTCAGATTGTGCGCATTCCTAAAAATTCCAAAATATGACACTATATTGCATACAAGCAGGGAATCTTTAGAAGGCAGCTCACCTAAAAAAAACACACGTACCAATTAATTATTTCAGCCACTTCCTTATCAGTACACTATTTTCACATAAGTTCTAATACATTCACCAACTCCAATACATCTAAACCCAGGGAAAGTCACATTTTTTATCTAAGCCATGTATTTTTACACAATAAATCACAGACTGTACAAATTTAAAAGCCTGCAATCAAGCCTGTATAGCATAGTCACAGCTTTGCTCTAGAATTCATTTTACAAGACACACACTGCAGTACAAGTCACGTTAGAAAGGAGCAGTCTAACGTCAGTAAGACTTTTACAGTTGTTTTTTTTTAAATTATCAGTGTGTCAAACATTTCAAGAGCAACTTTAAGAAATATCCATTAATTGGAAAATATACACGGAACCTGAAATACATTGTCCTTCAGTTCAAAGGAATTATCTTCCAAGAATACTGAGACCTAGCCTCTTGATAAGCAAGGCAAGTCAAGGCAAGGCATCAAAGCTGTCGTATTGCACCACACAATTAGCAATTAACGCTCTTCATGTCAGCAAAGAAACCACTGTACAACATTTGCGGTTTTGGACTTGCAGAAGATTCGCATATCAAATTACATGAAGAATTAAAATTTTAAAATACTTGAACAGAACTCACTATCAAAAGAGCAATTCTAATGCACCATTCCAATTAAAGTTCTTGTTAACAGTAAATGGGAGTATAAAAAAAAATAAACCATAAAGGAACAAGCACAAACCATTTATTATTTATTCCTCAAGGACACACATCCCTAATCCACTAGCCAACAGCCAAAAACTTAAAAGCATCTTAGGAGGGAAAGGCATACGTTTCAAGCTCAATTCCACCCAAACTAAAACTGGCAATATTTATCCCATAGTATTTCCATACTTCATTTTCCAAGACACGGTGATGATCTTGTCAAAACTCTTTAACAGACAGCATTTTAAGAGGCAACAAGAGGCTTGCCATTTAATTCTTACCTTTTCATAAACTTTCCTCCTTTTGCCGTGTCCTGCTCACCACCCTCAGGATAAAATGACCGCACTCGAGCCTCCTCCCGGGGAGCGCTCTGTGACGGGATTGTCTTTGCAGGGCTTCTCCTCGAAGGGACATGATGCAACGGGCTATTCTGAGAAGGACTATAACGGCTAGAACCATTTCCAAGAGAACCAGAGCCAGACCTCTCGGGACTATGCTGAATGGAATGGGAATGTTGAGGTGTGTCCTTTGCCGAGTGAGCTGTGCTAAGCAAAGGGGCATCGGAGCAAGATGAACTCTGACTAGGTGGGGTGGCAATAGAAGGACTATGAGGTGACCTCGGACTGTTATCGTACGCTGAAAGGCCAGGCCAAATGTCGCCAGAAGCTGCTGATGATTTGTTGAAATCGTCAAGAGGCTCAGATGGGTCATGTTCAAATGTATCTTTCTGTTCATCTTGCGATTTGTTTTTCAAAGGGCTGTCTTGCAAAGGAGCCCCTTCAGTTTTCTTTGCCTGCTTTTCCAGAGACGCACGTCTTTTGGAAGAGACAGGTGATTTGCTGTATGGGGATGAAGAACGAGATGAAGAGGACCTTGGGGACCTGGAAGACCTGTAAGATCGACGAGATCTGCTTCGGGACCTCTGGGAAGACACAGACCTTCGTTTGGGACTTCTGGAACGTGAACGGCCACGTCTAGGGCTTCGGGAGTGTCTTCGGTTCCAGACAGGCCTATAACCTCCACGATGGTATCTACCACCTCCTCCTTGGTAATACCCTCTCCCTCTTCCTCTGTAACCATAGGGACGTCTCATTCCTCTATTATTTCTGTAATCTCTGCGATAATCTCTAGAATAAACACGATCCCTGCTGCGAGATCGAGAATATGTCCTTGACCGAGACCTAGAACTAAAATTAAGAGGTAAGCATTAACTTTTGACAATTCCAGACCTAGAGGGAAAAAAAAAAAAAAAGTGCCTTGACACAAGAAGCCAGATTTCTCAAATGCAGTCAGGACCATAAAGGAAACAGACTAACAGTCTTAAAAGTAACTTCTACAACCTATTTTTGTTATTTCTGTCTCAAAGGATTATTATAAACAGATTATACTCCTGAGGACTGTGAAACTTGGACTTCAGCATCCCATGATTAAGACACTAGCAGCCTCAGTGGCCTGGGCTGCTATTTTATTAGAGATTATCAGAACTCTGAAACACGGCAGTCACCACAGTGGCCACTGACAGGAACATGAAGTTACATGACCTCCTACTTAATATGCCAGCCTCTAGACTGCAGCTGATGAGGCAATAAATACTCAATTCAGCCACTACTTTTATGGGAGATGGTAATGTCCACTAGTAAGAAAGAAGAGGAAAAGGGTGGAGGTAACCGAGAGGATACAAAGCCTATATGCTGAAGCCTTAAGTTTCTCCAGAACTGAAAAGCTGCATGAGAAATACAAAACAAATCACAGGTAAAGAGGAGACTGGACAAAGAAAAAACATCATGTGAAAATGGAGAGGAGAATCAGATGAGCCACAACAAAGAATCATTATCGATCTGAAATTATCTTTAAAAAAAAAAAAAGAGACAAAAAAAAAAGAAAAAAAAGCCAAGTAATGGAAGTCCCTTCCAACCCTACCATTCTATGAAAGCAGAATTCATCTACTTCCTGAAATCAGGTAAGATCCCAGGGTCACTTTTGATACAGCACTGTGTAAGGCCAGGTTGGATGGGGCTTTGAGGAACCCGGTCCTGCCTATGTCAGGGAGGCTGGAACTAGAGGATCTTTAGGATCCCTTCCAATCTAAACCATTCTGATTGTATGAATGATTTCCTGACAGAAATTAATACATTAAACCAACTTTTTGTGCACCAAGATATCAATTTACCTGTATCTCTTTTTTCTAGAATGTGATCTGGATCTTGACCTAGAGCTGGACTGAGATCTGGACTTCGATCTTGAAGAATGCGATCTAGAGTTAGACCGACCCATTTTTCCCAGTAGATATACTCCTTCCCAAAAGGAAAAGCAGTGAGGGGAGGGGGAAAAAAAAGAAAGGGAAGCAATTATTTAGAGTCAATGTAAGTCATATAAATGAACAACATATTCATATACTAAAACAAGACAATCACAAAGAGGTATAGCATTTCCTAAACAAAAGAACTGTGAAGACAATATGAGTACATTTATCCATAACTAAAAACTCTTAACACGTTTTAAAGAACATGACATAGCTGGAGCGCACACTGTTTGTCTGAAAATATCAAGTATAAACAGTAACAGGTTTTCCATATTTAACTGCAAATTGATCCTGTAGAAGGAGGGAGGAAACAACAGAAAAAAAAAAACCAACACCTTTGAGTTAAGGCAAGAAATAATAATTTTGGACAATTACACATTTAGGTATGTTTTCTAAAAAAAAAAAAAAAAAAAGTCTTGCTATTTGTGTGGTTTATAGTTCTTTTGCATTTCCTTCTCTAGAAGGACTTTACAGTCCCCTACAACATACATTTTATATAAGCAAAGAAAAAGCCCTCAAGTATTCTGTTCAGCAGTTGTTGGTTTGAGCCAGAGGTATTATTTCTTTTAACCGCATGTACTAAAGCTAATCACCCTGATCGGATTTTCCACCAGTCAATATGCCCACCCTGCATCTTCTTAGGTTAACTTTGCCTGTTAAACTACACGTAAAAAGCATGACCAACATAAAAGATTTTAACAACTAGTTTAATACCATGGCTTGCAACAGAAATCAACATTTTTCAGCTCAGACTAAGTCAGGAATACTGTTATTGATGATAAAGCAATTATTCCTAAAAGAAAATAAACTACCTTTTCTTAGGTACAGTTGTAATAAATATTTATAATAAGTGTTAATCGTAAAAAAATATACTTTTTCCTTTTCAAATCAATGGCTAAAAATTCCTAATTTAATTAATAAAGAACTCTGACTCATTATCATTTTCTTTTAAAATTGCCCAGTTAAAAAAAAAAAGGATCACCTTAGATAATCTGAATAAAAACTGTGAAAAAGTAACTACACATTTTCAGGCCTTTGTATGCTCAATGCCTGCAATCAATGTTTAATAATAATTAAAACAAAAATGGAAAAAAAATCCCAAACATCCTTTAACAAGCACGAAAGCCTAGAATTATTGAAAATACAGGCTCATCACCAAAGCACTTTCTGTCACAAGGTACTTTATATAATCTTTCTTGTTACCCGGGTGATATTTCACTTATGTAAAGACAAATAAACAGCATTAGACCTTAAAGTTAACAAAATTTCAGACGTTTTAGACACATTTAAAAGAATCCGAAAGAAAAAAGTAGACCAACCTTTCCCCTATCAACTGGCCCCTCCTGCCCCATAAGACTTTCCCCACCACAAAAGCACAAGAGTTTGCATGGCCCGAAAGAGATGTAACTTCATCTAAGGCTAATCCTGGAAAAAAAATAATTTTAACCTACACCAGCTTTCCGTTTCACCAAGAAAAAAAAAATATTTACCTTGCAGAAGAATAATATGTTGAATGTTGTCTTTTATTGGCTCCTTCCATTAAAAAGCAAATTTACATAACCTATACTCAGATGATTGTTTCTAATTCACTGTGCTCAATTAAACTCATAGAAAGTAGTTCAAAACGTCGTTTGCTCATCTACTCACAGATGATATAAATTTAGACTTTTTAAACTGTTACAAGACACGAAGCAATACCAATTTTCCAAGAGCAACAGAAAATAAAAATCTGGGTTTTTGCTATTACAAGTAATTTTCAGACAAAACTTCAGATGCACAAAACAACGCAATTTCAGTTTTAAAAGAAATGTGTTTGATTTTCCCTGTATTCAACATTTATGCATCTGCCTTCTATATACAAGTATTTCTATACTGTGCGACAGCTGACCTTTACAAGAGATATGCAAATGTCATAAAGTTTTTACACATTGCAGTTTCTTATTCCAAGCATAAATTTTAGTTAATCTTACCTCAATCTGTTAGTTGGTGTCAATGAAGGAATTACTTCAAAACTCTCTGTTTGTGCTTTGAGCAATCCCTATAGAACAGAAAGAGAGACCTTCAAAGACATGAACTTTTATTAAAAGGCAGGTAATACCTTTTGCTTAAATGGGTTAAAACATTAACCTCTTTATCACGAAAAGAAAAGGGCACGTATCTTCTTGGACTCGGGGAAGCTGCATGTTAAGATTGGAGCCAGCCCTTGCCAAGGGGCAAACCTTTCCATGTGATCACTGCTCCTTCAGCCTTGCTTACAGGGCTGTAAAACACACTATCCTCACCTTCACAACAGCCCCAACACCCTTCAGGTCCTGCAGTGAGTAGGCTCTTGAACCCCAGAAATCACTTTCAGATGTCTAGGTTATCAAAGTGGCTTAATGAAGGGCTAAACAAGTGCCAGAGCTAGATTGGGGGTGGGCGGGGAGGGGCAGGGGACCAGCAGGCAGCCAAGAGGAATGGGCAAAAAGGACAGCAGCAAACTTGTTAGATCAGTCTTTACTCTAACAGACTTAACTGGAGACATCTTTTTTGGTGGAAAAGACAAAGGGCGATGAGGACTTAAGATACCAGTGAAAGCTTTATCTTTATCTGCAGCATTTATACAAGCATTACTGTCACATCTTCTTTTATGTTTAAAATGCATACATATATGAATTTACCTAAATAATCAACATTCTCTCCTTCAAAAATAAGCTCTTTTACAGGTATACAGAATCAAACCATAATCTTAATAATGAAACCGATCCCAAATGTACAAATTTTTCACTGGCCTCAGCTTTTAATCACCTCAAAGCCTTAAAAGCTGTGTATATGTTTGCAGACTGTCTTGACATTAAGCAAACTCCAATTCTGCTCAGGTAACTTGGAATTTTTGTCCCCATTCAATATGGAGAGGATGGATCCCCCATATATTATTAATCTCAACAATTTATTCATTCAAGTCAAAGCTGTAAAACATTCACTGCTCCTAAATGACACTTTTATACTCGTTCACAGATGTTTTCAATCTCTTCTTCATCTAAAGGAGGAAACACAGCCCTCATGTTCATGAACACTGCTTTCAAAAGTCCACCTACCATCCACTAGCAGCGGCCAAGGTATTTCTAATTTCTACAAAATACATGCTTTAAGAAGATTAAGGTGTTACTTATCAGCAAACATGAGTCTTTGAAGGAGCACAGTAGCATATCAGATCATTTCAGATCTTGTCTAGACTAAAGGTGAAATGGTATAAGCTAGCAAGTGTTAAGTAAGGCATTCAGAAGTCTAGTACAGAAAAAGTAATACAAACTTCAGCTAAATAGATGAAGTTCAGTCTGAGATTTTTAAATCAATATTTAAATCTTCTCTACTTCTGACTTCTAAAAACGTGTTGGTCTTAGCTGACATCCAAAAGCCTGAATTAGACAAGTCTTTAGGTTCTGAAGCTAGAGAATTTAGCTAACACAGGCTAACACACAAAACTCCCTTTCCCAAACGAAAAGGAGAAGACTATATAGCTTCATAAAGGTTTGTCTGCACACATATCCTCACGACATGCAAGAATCTAAAACTTTATTAACCAATATTAAAGCTAATTTACAAAAGGACAGTAGGAAAAGATCTCCTTCGTAAGCTTTTACACTTTTGTAGGAAAAAAGTACACATTCCCCTGAAAGAATCACAAGTACAATTTTTAATTTCAGGGTACTGAAAGAATTCACAGCCTCTTGCTCTACATTCTCATACTCACTCTCAGCCTGTAGTGGCTACATCATGTAGTGGCAAGCTAGAGTGATAAAGGGCAATGAAAGGGAGGTTCTAAGCATCATCTGTTGCTAAACAACATCAATCACTAAATCAAAAAACTAGTTGCCCCTCTCACTTCAGTGCATGAAGATGAGCGTTCAGACTGTGACACATGATGTCATCACTAACACCCAGCATTACTTTACGAGGGGACCACAACCGCTAGAAACATGGTCTATGTCTAAAACACCAGGGCTGGAACCTGCACACTTTTTGCAGCTCAAGCTTCTTTTCCCCTTGCTTTCTGCCCTAACTACAGGAAATGAGATGCTTGACTCTCAACCATTTCACTCCCGTGTTAGAAAATCTGGATATTACAAAGGAAAGTGCTGTAGCTCCACAGTATTTTCAGACAGAACAAGCTGGCAATAATAGGTTTAAGTAACATTTCCATCTCTACCCTTTGTTTCCTCACACTCCTGATGATCTTTTTCCCTCATGTCAGAACAAGTATTTCTGCAGCCACATAATGAGTTAGATCAGAAAATACAGGGACCATCTGGACTTGTTTCAACACAAATGATTTTTCCTATATGGTTCACAATACAGCCCCTGTAGCTGGACAGGACTGCTTTTGGCAGCACTGCAATTTTAAAGCTTCACTAAGCAACAATGCACTTGGAAGGTTACGGTGTTTAACAGTACTTGCAAGCAACTTCAAAACTAAAACACCCACACACACAAAAACCCCAATCTCATAAACAAAAAACTCACCCCTCGAACAACCAAATGGCAGAGTTTAAAAGGAAAACGAGAAGATAGCTCACTAGCTGTCAGATACTGAGTCACATTCATGACCAAAGAGAGTTAAGAAAAGTTTCTTGACAATACAGCAGCAGGATCTTCAGGTATCGTAAATCAGTCTCAGACAGTAGGCGTGACCACCAAGCAAAAAAAAGATGCACAACAGCACTACACACATCACAATATTGAAGAAGTGTCCCTGTTGGCATCTGCTATGTTTAAGAGACCAAAACAAGACACAAAGAACGGTTTCCAATTCCTTTCAAACATTACTTTTAAAGTCTTTATCACACCATTGATGTTAAAGTTTTTTTTTCAAAGTACACAGACTGCAGATGTAACATATCTGTCACTCCATTTTAAAAGTTCTACACCACGTGGAATTTTTTGAAGACATTTCAGGACAGTTACACCAGCAAAACACTGCTTCCTCTTTGTGTCATTATTTTAGCTATCCTTCAGTTGTAGTTATTCAGTAGTCTACATTTCATTTCTCTTGCTTAAGCACTACTTGAAAGCTGTCAGGAAAATTTAAGTCAAAACCTTGAGTAACTCACAAGCTGTTGCCAAACTGCATTTTCATTCAGATATTCAGGCTTCAAAAGAAATGAGGATTACACAATCAGGCCAAAACAAAAGGGAGTAGGGACAGTCTTCAAGAAATCCCACAGAATTTGTTAATGTTCTCTCATAGTACGTACACTGAAGAAAATCAGTCTTATGGAGACAGTAGTGTAAGGCATCTATTCAGTGCTGGCACATCTGCCACCCTTTTATCCACTTTACCTCTCCACTGCCCCCTCCTTTTATTTTTACTTTTGAATGCCCACAAACTTAACAGCAGCACAAGTAAGAACAGAATCCATTTCACTAGTGACTGTAAACCCATACCACACTCAAGATGATCAATGACTAGAACCTTAAAAATACTAAAATACAAGAGCAAGTTTACCCAAACTATCTTGGAATGTACAAATAAAAGTTGGTAAGCATATTTCCCACCTATTTTATATTACTGCTATGTAATATTATCTTCATAATATCCACAGGACGAAACAGACCCATGTAAGAATTACTGCATGAAAAGTCAACCGCCACAGTAAAGCATATAAAATAGAAAACATAGTTTTTCCTAAATAATTAATTCCTTAATGTACAAATACTCTGCATTTTTTCTATTAAGTAAAAAAACAGCACCCTAGTAACAGTAATATCAGCTCTGCAAAACCATCATATGATGAGGAGCTGTTCTTTTATGTAACACTATTGGCAAACAAGAGCATGTTTCTGCTGTAGCTACAAAAACAACGAAATCGAAGCAACTATTTCTAAGAACTTTGTCAAGACCCAAAAAGGAATCAGCATGCTTTTGGATATATGTTGTTTTGGATACCGATTCCTTGCTATCTGACTGCATTGTAAACACTGTGTTTTCATATGCCCTTACACAGCAGTTCCCACAATCTCTGCGATAAACTAGGAGCATGCTGCTGCAAGAAGGGCTCTCTTACTTCCCAGATTTGTTCCAAGACTGATATTCAAATAGGTGCTTGGTGAGCAGAAGCAGTGAACTGATCAAGAAGAAAACTACTCTGGACAAAAAGACAAGGCTGACTTTTCAGCCACATCACCTGCCAGAACCTATTTACCACAAAGCTCCATGGAGGATAGTGCTGGCACAACGAACGAGACAGCAATGCACTTTTTCAGGATACTGTTGGGGGATAAACTCTCATAACAATAAACTGAGAGCAGCTGTAACCCACGGGCTTCCTTTCTTCTGTAGTTTTCTTCATCTATCTCCGCTACTTGTAACAAATCCCTAACTTTCTCTGGCATTCCTTAACCCCCTACATCACACTCTCTCCTTGACAACCAGCTCAAATCCATCCACATACCTGCACTCTAGCTCCAAACAACAGCTCCTTGCTGACCCATTCTGAATTCCTATAACCATTCCAAGCTTTCTGCATTCCCAGTAGCAACACACGCTCCACACCACGAGCTCCTACCTCCCATTTTCCCCTTACCCCAGTTAAAAGACTTCCCTCAGCCAGTGTCTTCACCTGATGAATTTTTCCATACAGCCAGGCTCACTAAAGCCTTGCTCAAGCCCAGTTCCGGAGAGGCAGACACACCCCGAGCACTGATACATGTAACACATTAAACCTCTTCCTGCCATTCAGCACGGCCTGTCACTCAACATCAAAAGGGACGAGCAAGAGGAAGTAATTCCTACCCGCCCAGCCNTGCTTGGAGTGCACCTCGGAGCCAGCGTCTTCACCCCTTATTTCCCCGCACTTTTGCCTAGAGCAACGAGATTACTGGAGAGCAGAAAGAGGAGGGAGGAGGAAGGAGGAGAAGACAACAGCCAGACAGAATTTTTCTGCAACCCCACGCTCTTTACAATTCTTCCCACACTGAGAACTACTCTAAGGGATGTTTTTATGTATTTAAAATAAACCAACCGCTACTCGAGTGACAACTACTTGTAGCGTCAAGAACTCCTTTGTTTCGAATGCCCTTGGGTCCTTCTGCAGTAAGACTGAACTGCTACTGTTAAGGTAAAACTTTGATCTCGGAGATAATCAGATGACACGTTGTGCTGACTTGGTGAAAGGATCACTGTGACACACAAAAAAAAACCAAGAACCTGATTTTCGTAAGAAAATTAATTAAAATCGAAAAGTGAGGTGTTTACGAAGCGAACGGGAGACGGAGGACAAGAACTCGCAGATGTTGCACGCGACCAACATCGGCAACGCAATCGCCCCTTTCTGCAAGGCGCGTGAAGCGCGCTACGGCCCCTGGTCGGCGGCTGCGGGCATTTCTAAGCAGCTCAGTTAAACAAGCAGAGAGGCAGGCCAACACACAACATTTACGGCACAAGCACCTGAACCGCAGTCACACCCGAAGGGAAGTTGCTCCGACGAGCGTAAAGAAAAGCTGACCCAATCCCCAGAATTACCCGTTCACCCAGCACCGTTTTCCCTCCTTGGAGTCACACCCTCGGGGATAACGGGGAGGATTGTACACTCTCGTAATAAGTACCAGGCGGCGATGCCCTCGGGCCCATCTCCCACGCACAGAGGCTGCAAGCCCCCGCCGGCCGAGGCGCAGGCCCAGCGGGGCAGCCCGCCCGCCCGCCCGCCCCGCA
>WBNH01007418.1:42746-54864 GCA_013401255.1 Urocolius indicus
GGGACTGGACGGGACGGGACGGCGCGGAGCGAGCGCGGGCACCGCGCGGCCGCGGGGGGAAGGGAGGCGGGAGGCGCAGCCGCTGCGGGGCGGCGCGGGAGGGGGAGCTGTTTTGGCCCTCAGCCTACCCCCGCCATCTCTCCGTGCTCTCCCCTCCCCGCCCCGGGGGCAGGCTCAGCCGCCGCTCCGCCATCCTCCGCGCTAAACCTCCCCGCGGCCTTTGCATCTCCGCCACCCCTCCTCACCTGGCGGGCGGAACTCCCGGCGGCCCCGCTCCCCCTATGGCAGCTCGGCGGCCATTTCCCGTCTGGCCGGAGGAAGAGACGCGGGGCCCAAAGGGAAAGAGGGAAAAAAAACCACCATGGAGAGTGGGGCGGGGGGGGGGGAGGGAGCGGCCGCCGCCGCGCCCGCGTCACTTCCGCCCTGGGCGGGGAAACGCCGGCACCACTCACCGCCCTGACGCCATCTTGGTTGTGGGTAGTCGTCCGCAAGGAAGATGGCGGCCCGCGGCGCTAACAGCCGCCCGCACGCCGCCCGCGGGCCCGCGTCCCGGGGGGAACGGCGCGGGCCTCCTCTACGTGTCCCCCTATCCTCTCCCCGAGTCCAGGGCTCCGTGCCCCGCCGGCCGCCTCTCCTGCGCCCCCCCCCTCCCCCCCAGCACCGCCGCGAATAAAAACTGTCGCCTGTTCTCCCGTCCTTCCCCGCAGAGCGCTGCCGGTTACCTGCCGGCCGAGCTGCGCGTCCATCCACGGCAGCCGCTCGGGACGGCCGCTCCGTAACGCGGAGCCCAGGCGGCGCACAGCCGTCGAGCGGCATTGACGCCCGCTGCCCCAGGAAGGAGCTGGGGCGGCGGCGCTGCTTTACTGCGGCCGCTTTTTGCGGCAGGTGTGTGCGCGGGGCTGCAGCGCGGCGGCCCGGGAAAGCGCCCGCGGGCTTGCTGCGGCACCGAAACAGACAGCGCGGCGGAGGGGCGGCGGGGGGACGGGATCCGCTGGTGGCACAAAGGGCTGTGGCGGCAGAGCGGGTTTTCAAACTTAACGCTGCTCGAATCTCACACGGTGGATTGGTTTTCTGAAAGGTTATTTCCAAAGAAAAGAAAATAAGAATATATATGAAAATAGAAATAATTAAAAAAAAAAAAGAGCTGGAAACTACGCATATGCACAATTTTAACTGAGTTTAAATTAAAGAGACAATGACTGGGAGGCAGCCATAACCAACTGACCGAGGAGAAAAGCACAGAAAATGGGAAGCAGACATAATCCCCAAGTGATGTTTTGTTGCTCCCTGTGTGGGGAACATAATGCACTGCTTAGATCTCTTTTTTTGTTTGGTTTGGTTTGGTTTGATTTCTTTGGCTACTAAGTTACTTAAGCATGGTCTTCTACAGAGGCAGAAACAAAGGAGTGGCTGGTGCTGGAAGAAAGAGAGTTTTTTGTTCTAACCAGTTTTCTTTAACCAATGGACAGCCTGGCCTAAAGAGACACACCGTTCTCTTTCTCATTTTAAGCTTTTTTTTTTTCCCTATGCTGGGGTAGTGGTAACTAACACATACTTCAAGGGCAGCGTATGTGCTAGAGCTTTAGCTATAACCAACAGTAAGATACTATTAATGTGAAAGTAGCTTGATAATACCCTTGTGGGAGTAAACCAGCTTGCTAGGGCCAGTAAAGCTTCCAGAATTGTTGTGTTTGGGTGCACACAACCCTACCCGCCCCCCCCCCCCGCCCAGTATTTCTTACTGATTCTGAAGACCATGGGATGCTCATGTTGTTTACCTTCAGTGGTGGAGAACTCTTATTTTCATAAGAAAAAGCAAAACGAACTACAATGTGCAACTTTTTGCAAATATATTTGAATTATTTCAACTGTAGTTGCCTGATGACAAACAGTGCTAGTTGTTTCAAGTGTTTTTCACTCCCTGTTTGTCAAAAGTTTGTCATTTGAGCTATGGGCTGCGTGATTCTTCAGTGTAATCCTTTGGTAGCAAAAAAGTCAGGACAAACACCTGTGCTTTGAAGTACATCAAACCAATGGTTTTCAAACAGTACTGACATGAAACACAGGCTGACAGGTCTCTCTTCACCTGCTGTTCTGCAAGCCGGTATACTTCTTCAAATACTTGATGCCTTGCCTTTGGGTGGCAATGTACCTCATAAAATCTCAGGGTTTTTTTACAGTTTTTTCAAACTTGTAAGGGACATAGGCACCTCTGACCTACCTTTGATGTTTTAGAGACATCACCTTTGGCTACAAAGAAAACAAAAATGCCAATTCTGAGTTTGTTGTGATCACCAGACACAAAGTGTCTGGGAATGACACAAAGTGCCACTTTATTCGAGTACAGCAACAGTACAGAAAATTTACAATGAAGTACAATGAAGTTCAAGGCGACAGGAAGATGCACAAAGACAAAGCAGCACGGCAATACTGTGCTATCATCAGCCCAAGCCAAACTCCTACTGACTGTTAGCAGATGTCGTCACTACTCAATGAGTCGGTCGAGTACATCTTCTGGCACTAAGGTAGGAAGGAGAGGTGAGTAGGAAAGTCCATGGTCAATAGTCAGCAGTGAAGTCACGTTGTCCCATCAGGGAATGCTGCTCCTAAGTGTTACAAAATGGTGATGTAACCTCAACTCCAAAGTTTTGTTAAGAATGAAGAAACCCAGAGAGAGGTCGATTTTAATCTCTTCATAAAAATGGGGCACAGGCTTGCTCTGTTGGGTATGGAATATCCATTTGCCTAGTTGAGGTCAACTGCCCTGGCCACGCTCCATCCCAGCTCCTTGTGCACCTCCTCGCTGGCAGAGCACGGGAAACTGAAAAGTCTTTCACTTAGGATAAGCGCTACTTAGCAACAATGAAAACACCAGTGTGTTATCAACATTATTCTCACACTAAATGCAGAACACAGCCCTGTACCAGCTACTAGGAAATAAAATAACTCAGTTCCAGCTGAAACCATGGCAGTAAGTCAGTGATGTTACCTGCCATCTTTGGCGTGGCCCATTATGTGCAGCTGTTGTTACTTTACAATACAGATTCACACTTAAAGCAGCTTCTCTTCCTGTTAAAACCTTGTTTGGTTTTTCAACTCCCTTGGGCAGATTTTTGTCAGTCCACGAGTAGGACAAGGCTCAAGGGAGCTGTGCAAAGGGGATGCTTCAGTAGGTGGCACTCTCCATCTGAGTGAGGATGAGTAAATACCTCAGCCAAGGAATTTGATGCTGTGAGAGCAACTTCCTTTACACTCTGCAGAAATTGCAATGGATGCAAACAAAGCTCTGCCTGGCTATGCCATGAAGGTATGCAATCACATCTGCCTTCTTCCTGATTTAAATTACTATATTCTGTTTCTGTTTAGCCTGAATTCTACATACATACATAAATACATACGTACACACACACACATATATTTAAAATATTAGATTTATATATATATATTTAAAAGAGCTCAGTAGTAGTGTAAGTTACAGACATTGGACTCAGGGTTTAGGACTGCTCTGCTTCCTCAGCCATTTTTTTCTAATTCGTTATTTTATTTTATTATTCTGTCAATGGTGGATTCAGTTTAAGAACTTCAGACCTTTGTTTTGTGGATTGTTTTTGTTGTTATTTTGAAGCCACAACATTTCATAGATCCAATTTAAAGAGCAGTTGCACTGACTTAGTACAGGTAAGGAGGCCT
Source organism: Urocolius indicus (assembly GCA_013401255.1). NCBI lineage: Eukaryota > Metazoa > Chordata > Aves > Coliiformes > Coliidae > Urocolius > Urocolius indicus. The sequence continues at coordinate 46,437 of WBNH01007418.1, forward strand.
TACTGCTGGTATGGGGACAATAAAGACCTGATAGGCATTAGGGGAGCTATCCCCTTTTAAATCAAATCTGTTGCTAACCAAGCAACCAACCATCATCTTACAGCTTTCTAAACTCTACAGTGTTCTACTCACCCCTGATCAGAAAGGTGAGGGAACAGAGCCAAAAGAAATGTGTAAGACAAAAGTTGTAATAAAAAAATTGCATGGGGAAAAGTAACAACATGCAAATAGAATTAGTTCAATTTTTTAAAGTGTGGGATTCCTGAGTAATATAAGTACATTATTTCAATTTACTTACTTTTAAGCATTCCTTTAAGCATCTGTTTTCTTCACGTAAGACTCCGTACATTCTTAATCCCTTCCTCTCTCCTACACCCCAAAAATTCTTTCTCCACTGATGAAAATCACAGTGATAAAGGGTATTTCTAAAATCCAGAACACAGAGCTATCTTTTTCTTCCTTTATTAAGGAAGCATTTGCTACTATAGCTCAAATAAAGCTGTTGACCCATTTTTTCCAATATTCATGTCAGAGCCTGAGGGGTTTTTTGGCCTGTTAGAATGTAGAGGCCCTAGGTAATGTATGAGAGAGGAGTGCAAAGTGTTTTTGTGTACGTCTCTCCAGTGCCAGTCATGTTTTGAGCGATCGAAAGTTATGCACCATTGCAACCTAGATAAAGGAATTTCTATTACAAGAAGCAATCTGAGCAGTGAGCTGCTGCTTGAGTGAAATGGCAGATAAATTTAATGATGAAGAAATAGATTTTTGTACTTTGTCTTCTTAATTCAAAACAAAACAAACCTACTGTGAGTGTCAGGTCCTTAGGGGACTGTGCCCAAAAGCAATATTTTTTTGTCCTTTGCAGAGAAGCTACACGGCAGATAAAGTGCTGGACAAGAGGAAGCTCTCTGCTGAAAGGGCCGTTTAATGACAGCGTTTATCTATCATTTGGCAAATGGATTTAAACATTTTCTACATAGTTCCAAATAGTCCTCTTACAGTAAGGTTACTACTTGTAAGAAACTTACAAGTAGTAAAACTGAATGGAAATAGTTTGGAGAGGCTTTTTTTAAACACTTTGTACAAAGGAACTGATTTTTTTCAGGATGTGGGGTGCGGAGCTTCTACTATTTGGGCCATGTTCCTTAGAGGAATAAAAACAAATTTGTTTGACAGTATTACAGCACTACTAATGTTTACTCCTATTTCTGCAGTCTTGAGCTAACATTTTGTTCAATCAGATAAGGAAATGTATCTAGGTCATGAAACCAATCAAAAACTTTGGGCTTATGGTTTCAACCTTTACCTTTACAGCAAGTAGTGTGAATTTAGAGGAGGATTGAAGACCCATAGACAAGCTTTCTACACTGGCTTTCAAGTAGTGCTTTCAAGTCAAAGACGATCGATTTCCTGACTGAATCACCGAAGGAGGTATTAGGACCCCTGAGTTTTAAGCCTTCTGGCAAATTCTAGCCTAATTTTCAGGCGTGGAGCATTTATTTCACTCTGATTTGTTACAAATGGAGCTCAGGAGCTCAGCACCTCTGAAACTTGTTTTTAAACCATTTTGAGAACATCTTTCTTGCAGATACTTCAGAAAGCTGTTTTAATGTTTGAAACAAATTTTGAAATGCTTAGTAAGCCTGTGTAACAGAAATGCAGTCATTGCCAACAAGCATCTCATTGAAACAGCTCTGGGTTGGGGTTTTTTTCTCATCTCAGTGAAGTACAGTTCAAATTACCTTAAAAAACCAAACCCTTAGAACAATTAAACATAGCTCTGTAGGCAGGACAGAGCAAGAGACAGAAGGCTCATATGATTGATTCCCAGGGATCAGCCACCTCACTGCCTTTAGGATGTAAGCTGAAAGGTGGAGGATCATAAGCAAAAGGTGATGAGCAAGAGGTGGCAGAATCAGAACCTGACAATCATGTGGGTTCTGTATACTTTAGAAGATCCCTACCGAAAGGACCTAGAAGGCAGGCAGAGAAAAATGGTATATTAACTTCGAGAAGCCAGACTGAGATCAGAACTCAATGGGCTTGCAGAGCTGGTCAAGGAAGTAGCCAGAAAAATCAGTGTCCCAGTTCTTTGTAATGGATTGTTTTGCATAACAGAGGTCTCATATCTTCTGGCTTATGGGTCTAGGTGGGTTTATTTGTGCCACATGGTATTTGTGTGTAGGAAAACTACATCATCTGGAAGTGAGAGTAGAAATAGCAGTAGCTGGACAGACCAGTGAGATTTGGGTGAGCCTGTTCATCAGTGTCTGGAGATGGGTGCAGAACAAAGGGTTGATTTTAAAACATGGTTTATTTAAAGACCTAAGATCTATTAAAGGACAGTGAGGATAAAACCTACTAATAAATATATCAAATGCAATAGTTGGAATAAACTCATCAAATCCGTGGGTAAAGTGAAGTGAATAAAAGTGATCCACACTCAGCAGATCAGTACCTACTGTTTCTGTAATGAAGGTGATCTTGAATCAAACCAGATTTTACTAGATTTTACTGGAAACCTCAAGAATATCACAAATGTCACTTCATGCTACATTAATTAGACAAAGGTCATTTGTAAAGCTGTTCAACCAATGGTAGGCACATGCATCAGACTACTGAAATAAGCTAAAGGGGAACTGTTTTTTTTTTCCCTTCCGCTGCCTTTTTCTGCACGAAAACTGCAGATGATTTTCGTATCTTCCCATTGCTAGCTTGCCCAGCGCACTCTGCAGGATTCCCTTTACAGCAGGAAAGCACATAATTTTAAATTCATTTGGGCACTGTTGATTTTTAGTTTAGGTTGGTTTTTTTTTTTTCATTCTTCTCTCTGATTTGCAAAGTCTCAGTTGACTGAGTTATGAGCTGTTTACCCAACAGGGCCTTTGTTCTGGTCCGTCCCTTCAGTGAAAACTGGAAAAACCTGTTCATGAGTTCCTTTTTTTTTTTTTTTTTTTGATCTTCTTCTCCCATTGGCAGCTGCAGCTTGTATACATTCAGACAAGGTGCTGCCTACCTTTCATGTGGAAAGCTGCCTTACAAAAACTCAGATCGCTTTTTCCATTATCTCAGAGCTTTTCTAGCCTCGTGAAGACTTTGACAGATGCTCTGTTTGTTCTCCATGTACTGTCTAGGTCATAATTTTATTTTTCTTCAAAGAAAGTGAGAGGGTGTGAGTGTGGCTCCAGTCCAGCCTTTTAAATAATGTTTCATAGACTCTGTGAGATCTGCAGAAACCACCTTTATTGTCCAGTGTAGCTGTTTGGATGCAGAAGCTTGTCTGCTTTACAGCAGCTGCACACAGTGCAGTGTTAACAGCTCTAAGACAGGACTAACGCTGAAATGCCAACTTAGTGCAAAAAGTGGACAAGTTGAGAAGAAAATTTTCTTTCCATCTCCTTCATTTTCCTCTTGCTTTGTTGGAACAAGAATGGGTCAGCTGTGTGGAAGATGCATGCAGGTGCTGCAGGACTTCGTGGCCTTCATTCAGAGACTGTCATCCAGCTTGGTACATGGCATCAAGGAGTGCTTCACTCTGATAAGCAAATGCTCCTGCTTAAAACAAAACAGCTCTAAAGCCAAACAGCTGTACAAGCCCATCTTGCAGCCTCACGAGAGGGTAACAGCGCAGGAGTTTCTGCAGCATATTGAATCAGGTAAGAGGGATGTGCTGGTTTGTTTTTTGGGGTTTTTTTTCTAAAAGGTTGTGAAAGAACAAGATTAGTTTTGTGGATTGAAAATAGATTGCTGTCTAAAGTGCTCTGGCATGGTGTGGAGCAGCTTGGTGATGATGTAGGAAGGGCCAGAGCTACACAGCATTGTGTATAGGGGACACCAAGGTCTCAAGTGGCATAACAGTTGGATCTGAGTAGAAATGGTCAGTGACTTTCTTGCTCTACTGCCACAGTTAACACATAAATAACCCTTGTAAACATCTTTCATAAAAGTGAGTCCTTATAGTAACTGAAGTTAATTTTTTGAAGTCAGTCACTGAGGTCACAGAGTTGGAAAAAGGCTGCAGCAACACTGGATGCTGTAAGAGTGCTAAACGGTGAGCAGGCAAACCACAGCATGGCCCGGGCTGAGCCATGCACATCCCTGCTGCTGGCAGCAGAACACCAGAACTTGTGCTGGCGGGTCTGCGCTACACATGGGGAAGGGCAGAGTCACCCTGGGACAAATGCTGTTGGACTCCACGATTCCAAGCAACTGTCTGCCTAAGTGCTTTTGTGCAAACCTTTTAGACACAAGGCTTGAATACGGTTGTGAGATTCTGCTTGAATGAAATGAAATCCATGACTTTTCACTTACCTCCTCTGCTGTACAGCCTACTTACCCAATTCTTCCGTTTATCCACTTGCAATGTCCTCTCTATCCTGTCCTAGAGTACCACAATATCAATGTCAGTTGTCCAACATAGAAACATTCCTTGTCTCAGGCTTAGGTAGGAGACATTGCTTGTTTGGTTTCGCTTTGCAATATACCCACAGCTAATTTGGTATATTGCTTTAACTACACTGGGCTAAAGCTGCCACACAAAATTGCATAGCCTTCTGCTTTCATTTGTGCTGCATGGAACACAAATTACTATTTCTTTGTTTGCCTTTTTGGGAAAATAAAACCATCTTGTTAGGAGGACCAGGAGAGACATTTTTCCTTGGTGTGACACAGTTAACGCTGCTTGAAATTATCTGTCATGGAACAACCTTTGGAATAATTGCTGTGATGCTGGCTCTTTCAAACATGCATTATTTAGCCTCAGCTGGTATTAACTGGTGTCATTATCCTATGAATGTGGAGGGTCCTGTGCAGCTGATACAGGTCACTAATTGTTGCACTTTAAGCACAGGCTAAATCCTGAAGTCCCTATCCAGGATAGGACCAGATCTTTCAGCTTAATGTACAGTGAGGATCTTCCAGGGACGAACTTTTTCTTCCAAAGGCTAGCATGCTTCTCACCTTACATCACACTGTCTTGGCAGTATCCCAGTTTAGTTGATGGATCAGGTGCAACAAAGGGGTATCTGGAAAAAATAGTGAGACCAGAATGGCCCTTTACAGCACTCAGTGGCGCTTCCTGAAAAGTTGAAGCATATGTGTTCTTGAGAAATACTTTCTTTATTGAGATGGATCTTCAAAAGGCTGCTCTGTCTTGGATCCTCAGAAGCTGGGGTACAGCAACAGGGAGCCTAGAGCTTCTATGACTGCGCTACACAGATGGCAATATGTGCTCTCTGGGATGTCCCAATGTCTGTGGCAGGACATACACAGTACCCAGGAAGATCCAAGATTAATTCTCTGAGTGCCCACATCCTGCTTCCAAGACATATGGAGGCAGGGAAGCCTCACAAAAGAGAACCAAGACACATAGCTTAAGATATTGGCTGAGTTTTGCACTGAAGCATGAAAGCTCATAGCCCTCCCATCCTTCACATCTCTTTATCCCATAGGAGGTAAAGAAGCTGGATCTTGTTCATAGAGATATTTCAGTCTTTAATGCACTGCTTTAACCTGTTGTCTGAAAATATCTTATAGTTGTGTACTCCACCAGTCAATTTATACTACATTATATTTTCAACAGTTTGTACTATTGAGCCTTGGTTCAATGGCAGTGTTCCTCTCTGCTGCTCCATTGCACACATTACACAGAATCACAGATTGGTAGAGATTGGAAGAGACCTCTGGAGATCATCTAGCCCAACACCCTGCAAAAGCATTCTACATGCTACAGCAACTTACAGAGGTCATGCATGACTGCTATTGTTTGATGGCTTTTGCCTAACATCTGGTTTATTCACATGGGAACTATCACACTTGAGAACAGCCAGAGTCATGCTAGAAATCTGAGCCCGAGGCACGGCCATTTGCAATCTCAGTTGCTATTCCTTGAAATCCTTTACTGTAATACCCAAAATGAGAAACATATTTAGGTTAAAATGTAGTAAATTAGAAATATTACTTTTTCTATAGCTCATAACTAAGAATACCGTGTTCAGTAGATATATTTTAACAAAGATCTTATGTGATTCAGAAAAAGGTAAATATTTTTATGGAGAACAACAACACCTGAATTTATATTGGGTAGTATAAAAGCATCTAAAGGTTGTAATTTCTCTTGCTTCCAATCACTAGCTTTGTGAGCTTCACGAAAGGCATTGCCAAGAACAGGTTATTCCACATTCGTTTCTTGCTTCTGTTCATGGAAACATGAATAAGGATAGATGGTTCTGTAGAGTTGTTGCAGTATAAAAATCCCTGTGTGCTTGGTTGGCTGTAAATTTTAGTTTCTTTTTGTAAACTAACCCTTTTCAGGTGTAATTGAGTCTGTGCTGCCATTGTGTATGTTTAGGTTTTGAAATGTCGCCACTTGGAAAGGACTCTCTGGAAGCCTTGAGGACCTTAGCCTTTTCAGAAAACCCTGGTTTACAGCAGTCTGCTGCCCTCTATTACTTGCACATGAGCCAGCACAGTAAGTTATCTCTATGCATTAGACAATCTTCACATAATTGTAAATAAATATGTGATTTCCAACAGTGAAACTCCCTTTGATTTGTCAATTAAAGCTTCTTTTTTTCTTTCGTACTGTGTTGTTTGCTTAAAATTTGGAAATGCTTTCATTGCCGTGTGGGCAGAGTCATTCTGGGTTTTCCTGTGGGAAGATACCTCTCATGATTATAAAAGACTGTAAATTATGTAATTGTAACATGTCTATAAATCTCAGCAGAACCCAAAGTAGTTAGAGTCAGTGTATACTGAATCTCCTGAGAGCAATGCAGTCAAAACTATGGTGGAAGGAAATGGATAATAGCGATCATTTAAAGTTTTATATTATTTAAGTTTTTGAAGAGTGCTAAACTCTAGAGGCAAGATTATAGTGGAATTTTATGAAGAAAACATTCTTCTTCATCCCAACTATTCTGTGGGAGCACTTGGCTCCTGATGTAATTTGTGAACTGTTATTTGGCATCTCCAGGCTGACTTCTAAAATTGCAGCAAAAGTTTGAGTCCTACAAGAAGGTAGAAATACCAGGAATAAGAATGCTGTGATTTTTATTTCTGGGGGGAGGGGCAGGGGGTGTTAAATTTCCTTCAAGGAGAATATTCTGTCACTTGCCTTGATAGCTTTATCCCTTGTATTTTTTTGCTAGTTAAAAAGTGTAGACAGCACAATGTGAGGACCTGCTGTGAGGTGGAATGACTTGTTTGGTAATGAGGCATAGTGCTTTCCATCCTGTGATGTTTTTCAAGTACCTAATTATTCAAAACCTTTTCAAGAAACTTGCTCTGTTTTGCTAGTAGCAATGGAATTTAAATACCACTCAGCCTATGTATATAAGAACCGCAGGCTTAAGATCAACAAGAGAAAAATGTGACTGTGGTGAATGATGAGACTACTGAATATTTCCTCTCATTCCTGCAGTGAACATCCCCCTGCCCGTGGAGCATCTGGAACCCTTCTATGCCTTACTGCGATCTGCTGACCTGGAAGTGCAGCAGATGTCTTCCTTGTCCCTTGTCAACTTCTTGCTGGAAGAAAATAGTGAGTAATAACAACACATCTGTCTTCGGGTAAAAAAGCATCTCTTCAGCCAGACTCAGGCAGAAAGAGGGCACATCTACAAACCCTGGTCTACAGAGATAGGATAGGATATATCTCTTCAGGTTGATTGTGTCGTGTGGCAAGAGGTCTTGGATCTGTGTACAAAGACTGATATATTATTCCCAGACTGGTATGGGAACAGCTATACCATTCTCATTTGTGTATTGAGAGCCCAATGCTTACCCTTTCAAGCCACAGATACAGCTCTTAGAAATAAACTCTGCCTATGAGACACTGTTCATTTTCTTGTTATTTATTAACTGGACCTTGGTCTTAGATTGCTTGCAGATTTTTTTTAAAAAAATGTTTAATAGATTTCACTTTCTTCTGTAGCTAATAGAGCAAATGTAATTGGGATAGGATCTGGGAAATGCAGAAGAAAAACTTCCCAATAAAGTTTGTGTTGATGGACAGGGCATGAACACCCCACATCTCATCAATGAAGTCCTTGTTGCATTTACTGCTGCACTCTTGGCACCTGGGCTGCAATGGGTAGTCCATCTTGCTGTTCCATAATAGGAGAAGACATGGTCTTTCTTCAATGAAGCTAGCTGCTGCTGCTGCTGCTGCTTCTTCTTCTTCAGAATCTTCTTCTTCTTCTTCAGAATCTTCTTCAGAAGTTCTTTTTCATCAGAACTTCATCTTCTTCTTCAGAATCTTCTTCTTCAGAATCTTCTTCAAAATCTTCTTCTTCAGAATGTTCTTCAGAACGTCTTCTTCAGAATCTTCTTCAGAACTTCTTCAGAATCTTCTTCAGAATCTTCAGAATCTTCTTCTTCTTCTTCAGAATCTTCTTCTTCAGAACTACTTCTTCTTCAGAACATCTTC
>WBNH01007418.1:55563-200534 GCA_013401255.1 Urocolius indicus
TCTGCAGAATCGTCTTCTGCAGAATCGTCTTCTTCAAAATCGTCTTCTTCAGAATCGTCTTCTTCAGAACTTCATCTTCTTCTTCTTCAGAATCTTCTTCAGAATCTTCTTCTTCAGAATCTTCTTCAGAATCTTCTTCAGAATCTTCTTCTTCTTCAGAACATCTTCTTCTTCAGAATCTTCTTGTTCAGAACTTCATCTTCTTCTTCAGAATCTTCTTCTTCAGAATCTTGCAGCAAATAATATTATGTCACTATCTATAAGTGAAAAATAATATTTAAAGGGTAGATTTCAGAAAAAAAAGGGGCGGGGGAGTGTGTCTGAGTAAATTTTGAACCTGTTGGAAAGTTGCAGTTGCACTTTCTAAAATGAACCTAATGTTTGAAAACAGAATTGCTACTAGAAATATATAGGACCTTCTGAAGTAGAACCTCTGAACATCTCTTACACTCTTTGAGGACTCTGAAGAGGAATAAGCAAACCAAGCTAGGGACTGTGGGTACCTTTCAGGCTATTTCCATCTTAGGTCTGTTTTGCATAATCATGATATAGACCCCCAAAGTAGTCAAGGGAACATCTATTCTTTTCACAAAGGTATTAACTGTATTATCTGCTTTTTCTTGAATTTATGAATAGTTGACAAAGAATTAGTTGTCCAAATGGGTTTACTTGAGCCAATTCTGGATCTGCTTGAGTCAGAAGATCCCACTGTCCAGTGTAATTCCTGTGCCTGCACCATGACTTTGGCTGTTTCAGGTGAGTCTTGTTCTTTCACTTTATCCTCTGCAGTGAATTTATTCAACTTTTACCTTACTCAGCTTTTCAAGGTGAAACAACCTATTTGCAATTGGTTTTGAGTCATAAGATACAGCAGCAAATTTTGGTATTCCCACATCATAAATTCAGCCTCTTGAGATTCCAGTTAAGATCTTTCTCTCAGTGTTTCTGACCTTCATTCTCATATGACTACAAACCTTCTTTTGATTTCCAACCTAAATATATTCATGACCAGCTTATCCAAATTAGTGTCTACATTGGCCTTTGCTTCAGTAGTTCTGCCTCTCTAATGTCTATGCTGATAAGGATCTTTCATTTTACCAGACTGAAAATGCCAAGCTCATTTAAGATTCCTCCTGTAAGCAAGGCTCCCCATTCACCTTCATAGCCTTTCTGGCTGTAAATATGTTCCACAGCAATTGCACCTACTATTTTGTGGTACCACAGACCTGAGGTGTTGTTACAGTCCCAAAATGTACAGAAATGCTGCAAGAGTTCCATTTTTAATTCATCTTTTCTTAAAGAGAGGTCACCAGAAACGTGCAGAATTTCAGCTGAGGTCTCACCCATGACTTTTATTATGGCATTCAAGGAAATGTGTTTTGTGGTGTATGTCTTGATAACACTTTTTTTTTTTTCTTTTTTTGTGACTGCATCATGATGACACTGTCTTCCTGCAGCTGAATTTATCATAGTCTTTCTCCTCCTCTGCCAGTATTTCCAGCAGAGATCAAGAGGTACATAAATGCTGCAGGCTTAATTAAGGGTCTGCAACATTAATTAAGGTTCTGCAACAAATGTTCCCAAGTGCATGTCCCTGCATTTTGTGCCATAAGGTTTCATTCTGTTTCTGTTGCTTCAGTCTTCTAACTTGTCTCATATTTGTAAAATATTCCAGTCTTCCACTACATCAACAATGCTGCACTGACACCTTTGTATTAACTTTCTGGTTCAAAACCAACTGCATATCAGTGTTTGTGGAATGCCATTTGTATCCTCCTTCCATGTGATCATTCCATTTCAGCAAAACTTGCTGCCAGCTTGCTTTTAGTCAGTTGCTTACTCATCATTTACTACTTACCTTTGCCCCTTGGTTAACTATGTATATTTCATATCATGATATAGATACTATCCTGGCATCCAGACAGATAAGCTCAACCACAGTTACCAAAGGAAAGGTTATCAAGTTAGTCTGGCTTATTCTACCTTTTACAGACTGTGTAATTCTACAGTACAAATTGCATAAAAGGCCCCTATAAAAGCCATGAGTAACCCTTATTTTCCTTCCTGTAATGTTTCTTCCACTAGCTTCCTTCTCCAGCATGGGAGGTTACAATCAAATCTCCTAGGAGTCTGAGAGAAGCATAGTGAAAGTGTTATTTTTCTCATTTTAAGTATTTATGTTGCAAAGGGGGAGTGGATAAGCAGGATCCAACTACGTGAAAGCGTAGTCATATTTTATCTCTTTTTTAAAAAAAATTGCATATTTTTAAACACTTTTCTCTTTGAAACTTATTTTTAAGGGTTGCATATAATTATGGTCAGATTAGTAACTCTGTATACTACATCACTTTGTGTGGAATGCAAATTGCCTCATTTGGGTGTCTAAATTAGGCACAGCATCACTAAAATTTGAGGTACCTGGCACTAGAAGGACTTAATGGATGATGAGGTAAGTTATGCCCCTCAAGACCTACAGAGAGGTATCCTTTCATCTGTTTTAAGCAGCCTACAGAGAAGGTGACTCTTTTAAGGATGTAAAGATGCTGCTTGGTTCTGAAGGCACTCTGGCCCTTCCAGAGCCTCTGTCTTTAACCCACAGTATAGAGAACTCTCAGCCACACCAGTTACAACCCACCTTCATCCTCTCTTGAGGTGGTTGCTTAATGCCTTTGCACACTCACATAAGTGCTAGTGTACTTCTGAGCACAAGTAGTTTAAATTAAACACTCAAAGAGCTTGTGAACTGAATGGGAAGGCATCTACTGAACATAGAGGTAGGCACTCTTTCAAGTGCATGAGCAGGCTTGCTATCTGGGATTTGACCTGTGCTGAGGATCTCTGTTCCAGTTTAACTGGAATTTAGATGGACTGGATCTATTTATTTCTTTTTCAGACTATACTTAGCTACCACAGCAAATTCTGTGAGACAGGCAATTCTCTAGAGTCTATTTTAATTTTAACTCTCAGACTCTGACATCTTAAAGGATCTTCTTTGAGAAAAATATTCTGTTCACTCTTGTCCTTCAAGTAAGCCATTCATGCTTCAGAGAGGTTTAATAAAGAAGAACAACCAAATTAGGAAGATCCTTAGATAGCTTTCAGGTGAGTAAAATTATAAATCCATGTGTCTTAATTCTGCTGCCATGAGCATGCAAGACTGCTAAACAGTCTCAATCTGTACATAATGTGACTGCAAGTTATACTTAAGGTGAACTGTCTGGTGCTTTCATGCTGCAATAGGTAGTAACAAATAAAAACATCAGACCCTTTCAGATGAAAGTCAGTTTGTTCTAAGACCAGCATTTGTCCACACAGCAAAATAACTCATGCAAATTTGTAGTTACAAAAGTTGAAAAAGATTGAAAAAGTTACAGCTTTTCAATCTGTGAGTGACAATAATCATTTCTGGGATAAGAACTCTTCTCGGGGTATATAGCAACAGATACAAGGTTTAGGGAGGCCTGAATATCTCTGCATTAAGCTAAACAGAGAGGATGCACTGAGTATATAGAACATTCAAAGTAGTACCAATTTTCAAGAGAAATTTTCAAGTACAAAAATGGCAGAGTGGAAAGAAAGAATTTATAAATGCAAGTTTCAAGTTGAGTTACTCAAACACAGCTTGAGTAGATGTCTGTGATTTTACCTACTGTAGAGTAGCATCTGAATACGTGGTTCCTTTCTAAAAACACTCTAAGGGTCATCAGTGGTTGCAGTGGCATCTGTGGAGGGACTGCATTACTTAAAAAGGTGGACCGGGAGAGAAACACAATCTAGCTTGACACATCTCTTATAGAGATGATAGTACAGTTACACATCTTGGTGAGATAGATATCTCCATCCATTCTGTCATAAGGTGACAAAACAGAAAATGTTCAGCCACATTAACCAGAACCAGAATGAGAATGGACAGAAGGTTAATGACATACATAAAACTCAATCCAGCAAACTCACAATAATGGACACTAACAAAGACAGCAGAGGGGAACCTGTCAGCTAGTGGATGACCCAAGGGAAAAGAAGAAAATATGTTTTCTATTTTGGTCACAGAGTTTTCTGCCAAATGGGTACCGTCATGCTTCACTCTCCCACGATGAGAGCAGGCAGTCCAGTCCTTACCAGGCAGGAGTGGGGTGCCTGGGTCTCCAAGTGCCATTTCCCTCTGAAGCAGGCTGTAGAAGATCATCCTGCCACTGCAGCCTTAAAGCGATGACCACCACCTCTAAACCCTCAGGCAGAAAAATTGTTTGAGCTGTCATGGATGTGACGTCTTTCCAAGTCAAGCCAGTTGTGTTTCTTAAGGAAGAAAAACCTTTTGACCCAATGGCTCATATTCTGTCATGGCCAGTGCTTTCTTTAGAAGATCTTCAGGTTGAAAACAAACCCTTGAGAAGTTCTCTCACAAGAGGTTATAGGATTCCCCTTCCCTGACCTGGAAGGCAAAAGGAGGAGTAAGGATTAGCCCAGGTTTTGCCCAAACGTGAGGTTCTTTTCCATATTCACATTCATGGAGTGTATTGCATGAAAGAATGAAGGAAATGTCAATATTCCAATTCTTAATCTTTTCCACCACTCTTCTTTAACCAATATGTTCAGAACTTAAGTATAGTGATGATGGGGTTGAGAGTGTTTGAATTAGGTTAAGAGACAAGGCCAATGAAGCTGATATTGTTGTGGAAGTCTGCTATAGACCTCCCAGTCAGAGTAGTGAAGTAGATGAAACAAACATTCTATAAGCACTTAGGTGAAATTTTGCGATCACTTGCCACTCTTCTTGTTGGAGACCTCAACTTCCCAGGTATCTGCTGGAAATACAACACAGCAGCGAGGGAACAAACCAGGAGGTTCCTAGAATGTGTGGAGGATAATTTCCTCACACAGCTGGTAAGTGAACCAGCTGGATGGCTGGGCAAAGGTCAACATCATAAGTTTCAATAAGGCCGAAGGCTGGGTCCTGCATTTGGGCCACAACAACCCCCAGCGGCACTACAGGCCTGGGGAGGAGTGGTTGGAAAGCTGCCAGGCAGAGGGACCTGGGAGTGACAGCAGCTGAACAGGAGCCAGCAGTGTGTCCAGGTGGCCAAGAAGGCCAATGGCATCCTGGCCTGTCTCAGGAACGGTGTTGTCAGCAGGAGCAGGGAGGTGATCATTCCCCTGTACTTGGCTTTGGTGAGGCCACACCTCAAATCCTGTGTCCAGTTTGAGCCCCTCTGTACAAGAAGGATATTGAGGTGCTGGAGAGGATCCAGAGGCAGCTACCAAGCTAGTAAAGGATTTGGAGCACGTCTCATATGAGGAACAGCTGAGGGGTCTGGGACTGTTTTGCCTGGAAAAAATAAGGCTCAGGGGAGACCTTATTGCTGTCTGCAGTTTCCTGAATGGAAGTTGTAGTGAGGTGGGAGTTGGTCTGTTCTCCCTAGTAACAGGCAATAGAACAAGAGGAAATGGCCTCAAGTTGTGCCAGGGGAGGTGCAGGCTGGACATCACTAAAGGGTTGTCAGGCATTGGAACGGGCTGCCCAGGGAGGTGGTGGAGTCATCGTCCCTGGAGGTGTTTAAGAGACTGTTGGATGTTGGACAGTTGGTTGATAGGGCTGGGACAAAGGCTGGACTCGATCTCAAAGGTGTCTTCCAGCTGAAACAGTTCTGTGATTCTATGATTCTAATGAGAGTTTATATCACACTACATTGGCTTCCATCAGTTGGAGCTGCAAAGAAGAATTTCTGCTTCTGCTGAGGGAAACAAAAGAACAATATGCAGGCAGATTAGATTGGATAAAAGCTTATCTACAAAGATGACCAGAATATTGCACCAGAATAATAAGTTCTCACGTGGAAAAGCTATTTTTACAGACATGGTTCTTCCCCAAACAATTATTTTGCTCAGGAAACAGAATAAAAGCTATTTCCTTGGGTATAAAATATTCATATGAAGGCAGAAAGGAATTTGTCTTGGAATACTAAACTAGTACTGGCTGAACTATATTTGAATAAATATCCTGGATATCTGTGTGGGTCAGTTCCCCAGGATAGATAAGCTTCAAGTATAGAAATAATGGCTTGGTTCTATTAACTCTCAAAGTTATAATAACTCTTTAAGTTATTTAGCACCTGAAGAGTTGATCTCGTTCAAATACCTTAATATTTCTTGATTTCTTCTGCTTCATATTTCTCAGCAAAATTCCAGAGAGTGGCCATTGTTTAGACTGTCTATAAATGTTCATAAATGAAGCAATGCTCAGCTGAAACTCCTGTGGTCTTCAATGGCAGTTTGGCTCATGGAAACAAAGGAAGGTGTAGATGATGGACTTTTCCGTTGGACTTTTATAAAATACTCTGCAGAATACTGTGATGTTAAGAGAATCCTTCCTCAGTCTAATTCCTGTTTAAACCTCATCAGCTTCAAAGAATACCACCGTCAACACCTTATTTTGTTCAAAATCATGCCACTAGAATGCTTGTAAGATACAAATAATGTGTAAGACAGTAAAGAAGGGAGGACTATAGTTGTCTCAGTGTGGCAGTAGGTTATTTGTTGCAAATGTTTTGATGGCCTCAAGGTAGAGGGGTAAGGAAAAGCCTAACTGAAAGATACTTTTTCTATATGTCTCAGCTAAGGCTACCTTCAGTAAGTCTAAAAAAAAGAAAAAAAGGCGTAGAACTATAATGCAGATTTTTTTCCTCCTAAGTTGTATCATATTTCATAGCATACTATAACTTCATCATATGTAGAATAAACATATCTGGCATATAAATATGTCATGTAGTATTTTCTAGTATATAGTTAATTTTTAAAGCATCATTTCAGTATTATAGTTATTTTCTTCCCCAGCGTTTCATACAAGAGTCTCAAGGAATGCTACAGATCTTTTTTTGCATTCTCTGAGTACTCTGGGATGTTGAATATAACTGTATAATTTAATGCACCGCCGTGCAAGGAGAAGAAGCATCTTTTCACATTCCAGTGGTTAAGTCCAAACCTGTCTTTAGAAATCTCTCCATAGTTTCTAAATGTCTAAGGAGTGACACAGGCACAAAGAGAGAAACTGGCCCTCGATATACTTTGCTAAATTAATTCAGTCTTACCTGTACTTAATTACATTGTTTCTGTTGGCATGCTGGGAATGGCTTGATCAGACTTACTAGGGGTACAATGCAAATATGACACCTTGCTAACCCATGTAAGGGGATTTATGGTCTTTTTATTTTAATCATCACAGTCACAAAACAAAAGCATTGAACCAGAAGTCATGAGTTAGTTTCTTTCACCTTGAGCTCTTGGAATTTTTAACAAGTTCTTTTGAGCACGTAGAGAAATTTTGATGTACGCCAAAGAATCAGAAAAGCAAACACCAAAGAAATCTAGTCCTGCTGGTTGTCCTGTTCCTGGGTCACATTAAAATGGCAATATCCTATTTTTTCTTTTCTCTGATTCTTTTCTCCAGAGTCCAACCGAGAGGCTATTGGCGCTGCTCGAGGGATTACACCCCTGTTGTCTCTTGCCAATTCTTATGATCCTAGAGTCCAACAAAATGCAGTTGGTGCTATTCTCAACCTAACACAGTCAGGTACTTTTTGATTAATGTTTTATGTTAAACTGCTGACAGAAAATTGCTCACTGATAAAAAGTAGTTCAAAAGCATCAGGGCAAGAATAAAAGTGTATCTGAGCAGAAAATTCTTTCTTTTGCATGTCACAGAATGGCAGGATTGGAAGGGACCTTTAGAGACCATCAAGTCCAACCTCCCTGCAGAATCAAGTCCACCTAGATCAGGTCACACAGGAATGTGTCCAGACAGGACACCAGAGAAGGAAATTCCACAATCTCCCTTGGCAGCATTATGTAGATATCATAGGATAATGCATTAAGTTTGGCCTCTCCTTAGCTAATATAGGCATGTTTTTCGCCTAGTGCCAACATTAAAAAGGTTGCTTTCCAACCCCAGGAGGCTAATGTACAAGCGCTTAAATCATCAATCAAAGAAACTGGAAAAAAAGAAAAATTTGTTAAAGAAATAACTTGGTTTAAAAAGTTAGCAGCATATTTGGTCACACTTTCAAGCAATCTCAGAAGCTTATCCAACAAGGTCAAGTTCTGGTTGTATCCCTAACATGTTGTTGGAAGATGCAAAACATAACTGTAATAGTCTAGACATTAAAGGCTCCTGGGATATCTGCCAACAGCTTTAGCAAAAGCAGTATTTGGTCCTCTGCAATAACACGTGCATATTAACTCTGAAATGAACCATCGTTAAAACCCAACTTGCTAGATGATGCCATTATCCCACACAGCTAAATGATAACAGTCATGATTAATGCCTCATCTCTATATGATGGAAGGGAACAGTTGGCAAGAACTTCTACAGTTGTCTATTACACTTCAGTTATTATTCAGAATTTAAAAAATAATTGGTTTTTTTAAACATAGAAATCACGCTGAATGTTGTACCTGAGGTTTTGCAGCTTCTCCAGCAATTCAGATTCTCAGAATAGTCTTTAGCATAAAACCAGCAAAGGCTTAATCACCCAGACAACCTGCTAGTCCTTTTGCTAGAATGTCTGCACACTGCTATATTGCATAAGCTCTAGATGATATAATCTCCAGTCAAACCAACTGGCATGTATTTGGGTAACATCATCACTCTCTAGAATCCAATGACTGTGCATATCGCTTTTGAATGTCTCTAGAGGGAAGGAAGGGGAAAGGCATGCTAACAGCATTTGGTTTTGTTATTTTTTTTTTTTTAATGGCAGAGAAAATCCAACAGGTCCTGTGCAAGGAAGGAGCCCTACCAGTTCTTGCCTTGCTGCTGGAATCTCCTGACGTAGAAGTTCAGGTATGGTTCAATTTTTAAACAGTATCAGTGTGACTGTAAGGAGAGCACAAACCACAGCACATAGATAAGAAAAGGTGGAGAAGAGGGAAAGGTTCTCTAGAGAAATGAGGAAACATGTGACAACATCTTGGTGAAACTCAACTCAGTCAAGTAACGTAAGTTCAAAGTATTCAATTTGTCTGGCTCCACAGGAGGAGGTTTGTGACACAGAAGTGCATCAGCCAGTACACACTAACAAATGCACACAGTTATTATGTCCTTACCTTCTCGTGTCCTTTAGATCATCAGACAAGTTGCAGATAGGCCTCTTCCTCTGTTTCTTTTTTCATCCTGTCTTTGATCTTCCACTCTAAGCAATTTCACTAAGTGTTCTGAGAAGGCATAACTTGCAAAGATTTTTTTTTATTATTATTATACATGTCTGTGAAATCTTCCTGTTTTAAGCCCACCACAGACATCTCTTTGTGATTTTGCCCACTTAACAGAATGCTGCTCTTGGTTCAAAGTTTGCTGATCAAAAACCATGAAATAAACTTCAAAATCCACTAGTTTGTTCATTTGGTCCTCTGAGTATAGCGTTATTCCCTCTAGAGACTGCTACCTCTACCCAGATTTCTTTTAAAAGTCTGAAGGGAAGGAGCCTCTGGAATTGCTTTCCACAGACTGTTTCAGCATTAACAGCTTTCTCTGAGATCAACCTTAAAATTTCCTTCTCTGCCGTTCAACCTGTTTCTTCTAATTACACCTCCTTAGTAATACCTACTCATATATATAAACCTCCCTAGCATTAATATTTAAATCCTTTGAAAATAAACTCTTGGCACACTAGGGCAATGACTGCATCCAGCTTAAGTAAATCAATGTAGACATATAATAGATGCAGCCAATCTAACTTAGGTGACAGCAGCAGTGGTATTGCAGCAGCACAGAACGTCCTCAAGTACTCAGAGCCCTAAGGGGTTTGTACAACATGCAGCACCAGAGCATGACTGCTGTCAGGGCTGCAGTAGATTGCATCACCTTTCCTGAAGGAACCTCAGTCAGATTTTTATCACATCTACCCAATAAAACACCCTTAACATGAAAAAGCACTTTATTTCCATCAGCACCAAATCCGAGCATTTCTCCTATTATTTTTTTATTCTCTTCAATATGTCACCACTGTGACCTCTTCTCTCTACACTTTTTTCCTTGGTTCTCTGCAGTACTACAGCTGTGCTGCCTTAAGCAACCTGGCAGCCAACATTCAGCACCACAAAGCCATGCTGAGACCTGGCAACAGATTTTTGCTGCGGACACTCATCTCTCTCCTGTCCTCTTCTGTGGACAAGGTAAAGCCATAGCTTTCTCTTTGTATGAAGGCTTAGCATCAGAATAGTACTATAAACTTGGGCTTTCAATTTCAGTCTTGCACAGTTCTGCTCATCTACTGTACAGATGCCTATGTAGTATCTTCCCTTGAGAAAAGATGAATATATTAGAAGTTACATAGGTTCTACAAGGTATTGAGAAAGAAAAGAAAAATCAGTCATTAAAGTTGTTCCACAGCCCTGGATACTTCGACTAGGATGACCTGTATTCTTTAGACTCAAAATTACATGTGTGAAGGGCTCTGTCCAGGCTTTCAACTCTCTTTGATCCTTCTGTCTGTGGCAGAAGGTATCTAGAGCATCTATTATGCTGCTTTTTTTCCCCCCTTCTTTTTGCTATCCAAAACTTTGGCTATGTGGCTTCAAAGAATAATCTTGAAAATTTTGCCTCGTTGGGAGCCACACCAAAGAAACTTCAGTAAGCCACAGTTCAGGATTTAAAGGGTGGAACTTTAAATTCTGTGTAGGAGGGAGGTGAAAAACAGGCCAAGTGAACGAGAGAAGTTAACTCCCTTTGTTTTCCTATAACTTATCTGACATTCTAAAATAAGCTAACATCTGAACCACATTGGCTTTTCCTCATGAACAGGATGACTGATACTAGAGGACGTTGAAAAAAAATTCATGACAGCTTTTGAAAAAACAATAAGGTCCCCAAATTTGTTCTCTGAAGATAATGTAATAGCTTGCTATTATTGTCACATTTATTTTGCCTACAATAGGCAAGAAGATGCATTACTGAAACTGTTCTTTTTTCCCCTCTCTCTCATTCTTTTTTTTTTCTCCTCTTTGGCACAAGCAGGTTTCAAGCCAGGCATGTGTTTGCCTAAGAAATTTGGCTACCAGTGGTAAGCAATATCTTGGAAATAAACAAACCACACTGTTTCTTTTCCTTTCTCTGCCTTTCAGAGTGAGCACAGTGAGCTGGGAACCTTTCATGTGAAAAGCAAAGAGATACCCTCTTTTCTACATTGTAATTGGATGTTAAGAGAAGTGCAGTGTGTACACTAACCATATCTGCCTCCTAGGTAGCTCCTAGGTAGCATGGGAAAGTATCAGGACAAAGTGAGAGTGACAGCAGAGGTCTTCTTATGCAGAGAACCTTTGCAACTTAGTATGTTTTTCTCCAGCTTCCATGTTTCCTAAGCATTAAACCTATTGGAACAGAACATTTCCTGCATTTGATGCTTGAGTGGGGACTTGCCTTCTCCCAAGGAATGAATCCTCTGCAACCTGATCCAGATGAACCTGCTTTAGCAGGGGGGCTGGACTAGATCATCTCTGGAGGCCCCTTCCAACCCCTACCATTCTGTGTGGTTCTGTGATCAAATACAATTTTCTCTTAAAAAAAAACCCCTATCCTGTTAAATGCCCAAGACTTGTTTCCATGGTGTACTTGGGAGATAAAAGCAGAGGACTGGACCCTCAATACCAGAACCCTGGGGTTCAAGTTAGCATTCATCTAGAAAATGTAGTGGTGTTTAATTTCCAAGCAACCACAATTATCGTGGCGCTGGACAGGAAGGAGCTGCTCCTCTGTTCCTTCCTGCGGTATAAAACTCGTGGTCTGCTTGGCCTTTTGGGACTCCTGCTCCATCTGCTGGTGGCTCTGGCATTGGCTTCTGGTGCCCAAAGGCACCTGCTGAGGCTGTGGGGGCAAGTAAGGTGGGAGGATTCAGCCAAGATGGTTGACCTTTCCCCAGGCGAACCATAACTCTGTGAGAGAGGTGGTGCTTGGGGAGGTCTCTGTCTGTGCAGCAGAAGCTGTCACCAGGCTTTATGCCAATGAAAGGCTCAGAGAATTCCCCTCATTTCTTCTTGCCGAGGTTCAGACACAAACTGAAGGGTGCCCAAACCTATGTTCTGTTTTCAAGCCTCTATTAATCCTTTGGTAAAAGGAGCCAGAACAAATGAGGGTTTATTTTTACAACGAACCACCCAACATTATCCCATCCCGCAGAGACGGGGAGATGCCCTCTAATTTCATCGCTGAGACTCAGCCCAATGGGTCAGGGCCTGACTGCCTCCTCACGGTGTTCCAAAGCTCCCTCACCTTGATCTCTTTCCCACTGCAGCGGACATCCGGGCTGAGATGGTTGCTGCAGATGTGCTGCCCCAGCTGTGCTCCCTGCTGACAGCTGGCAGCGAGGATGTGCGCCGTGCTGCCATCGCCTTGCTCTGGATTCTGTCCCAGCACCCACACAACCAGGTAGGAGAGCTCATTCCCCAGGATGGGAGGAGAAGAGTAGTTGTGGCCAGCAGCTGTGGGGGGTAATGCTCCGGTATGGCAAAACTGCCTATGAAATGCACCTTGAGAATGACCATGAAGCTCCGTGTGAATTCCCAACCCTTCTCTCTCCCACTCCAAATAATGAGGGTTTGTCTGCTGCATCTGCTGTCACTTTCTCCCTGAGGAGCTGATCTGTTCTGCTGAGTGAGATCTAAAGGGTCCTGTAATTAACCAGATTGCCTGGAAGGAGACTAAGGGAAGGTAGAAAGGGAGGTGAGTGTCAGATTCTTTGGCTGTGTGGGCATTGTCTTGCACACCTTGCAACTCCATATGGTCTCCTCAATCCTCAGACCATAAGTCTCCAGGTGGGTTTACAAGGGACAGGACACACACATAGCCAGCCCCATGAGAGACTCTGTAGCCAAAGGGGCAACTGAGAAAGTTATTCCTTGGCTACAGAGCTTCCCCATACACTGAATACCAGAAAAATCAGTTTAGTGTGTGCGCATAAAGTGCATCATTGCAAATTAAAGTGCAAAAAGACGTGATTTCCCTATACGGACAGTTATTCAAAAGTATGTTTGCATAAATTTAATGTATTTCGAATTAAGATCAAGACAGCAAGGGTTGTTAATACAATTTGAAATCCTGTCTATCCTTAGCTATTCACTAAGACTTTCCTGTGTCTCCTCTTGTCCTTAGATACAGAGCGGTTCTCTTGCCCACGCTCAGAGTAAACACCACCATTAACAGTGCAACACTACGCAAATACATTGAAAAGTCTGACTAGAAATAACCTACAGCAAGTAAACAAAGCAAACACTGCTGCTGTACTTTCATCTTTGACATAAAACAGCAAAACCAGTAAGCAGTAGAAAGTCAGAGCTTGGGTAGGTAAAGCAAAAATAACCTGAGAACCCTTCCTGACATTGATTTAAGCAGTAGTGACAGACTGAATAACCACAGCTGGACTGAGGTGCTTCTCACGTCTGAAATACTCTGTGTGGTTTGAAATTTCCTGCAGCTATGGGAAGCCTGGTGCCTTACAGCTCAGTTACATGTACACAGCATAGTACAAACCCAAGTCCAGCTCCTCTGATTCTGGGTTAGGATGGAAAAGAAAAAGATAAGCTCAATGCCTGGGGAGCAGCAACTACAGCACAGAGGCTCCCAAAGGCACTATGGCTTCACAGGTTTTGTGCTGGCTGCATTTATCCTCATTGCTCATCAAACTGCCTGGTGCAATCAAAACACAGTTTGTGCTCAGTGAGTGAAATACATTCAGTTAGTCAGAAACTAGTTGCACACAAAAACCTTGCTCAGTATGAGGTGTTATGCTGGAACAGTGTCCTTGCTCCTATTTGCCTGTGTTGCCTCCGAACAGCATTTGCCCTTTTTGTTGTCCCAGCAAAGGGTGTCCCGAACTCCTTTCCTCCCTGATTCTGAAGCATGTCTTTAGCAGTGCTTCAAACCCCCAGCTACAAAGGGCACAGGACAAAGGCACTGGGAGTTCAGCCTTGTCACATCAGCAGTGATACAGCTTGGTCGTCATGGAGGGAGAAAGGATCAGCAGCAGATGGCCGAAAAGCAAAGTGTCACCCTCAAGGGTTTATTCTCCAGTGAGAAGTATCTACATCTCAAAATTTGTTTTGGTGAGCTAACAGGGCTGTCCCTGACTCCTGAATGTTGCTATTTTGTGCGAGGAAGCGAGCCCTGGGCACTCTGAGAAGAGCCTGACCTCTTCTTACTCATATCCTGCCTCTCCACCTCCATGCCTTTTCTGGGCTCTTTTTCAAATCTTTCTTTCTCTGACCCAGACTGAATTCTCCCTGAGTGAAAGAGAGACTTCTCCATGGGAACAGCTGTTGGAAAACAAACCACTGAACAAAGCTAACCTTTACAACCAAGTCAAGTGATGCTTGAATTATTACAAATACGGCCCAGGATACAATAGGGCAGAATTCGTCTGCTCTTTCGTTACCATGAAGCAACTCCCCCAGGAATGCTTCGCAGGAGGTACTCTCCCTGCTTAAACCTGTTTGTTTGCAATCCCATGGCTAGGCAGTTGACAGCGATTCCCAGCAAGTGCTGGAAAACTTCCCTCTTAACAGGAGAAATTTTATTCAGTTCTCTCAAGGACACCCCAACCCCGAAATACTAAAGAAAGAGGCTTTGTGAGAAAACAGCCTTTTAAATCATATTCCTCAGAGCAAAGACCTGGAAGTCAGGGTGGCGGCGGTCTGTCTACTCCAGATGATGTCACTGACTTTCCACTCCAGGTACAAAACGACTTTGCCTTCCCATCTTGCTACCTGGTAAACAAGGGATAATATTTATCTTGGCAAGAAATCCCTGGACAAGGGGCATAAGTGCAAGATTGCAATTGTAAGCACAGCTGCTGCTGGAATGCTTTTCCTTGCTTTTTGTTTTGGTTTGGTTCAATATTGGGAGAAGCTTGATCAATATCCATCTGAACCACACAATCCATTTTTATTTTGAGGTTTCTCGTGAGGCTCCCACGCTGTGCGTGAGATTGAACTAGTAAATAAAATCTGGATCCCAGCCATATGCCAGCCAGAAAATAGGTTCAGCAGCATTTAAAGTACTGTCACTTGCTAATGTATATCCTACATAAACAGAAGAGATTGGCAGGGAAGTCACTACATAGCACACAGAAAATTTCCTGCTCTCATGCTGTAGCAAATCAAATAAGGTTACCACAGATGATGGGATTACATAGAAAAGATGGCACTGTCCAAAAGCACAGAAAACAGTCATCAGTGGTAATTTAATTGGATTATCTAAAATTATTTCTGCCTATCAAGTGAAGGAGAAACAAAAGCAGAGAAAGTTTACGGTCATATTTGCATATAGGATTCTTTAAGTGCTCTGAGCTGAAGTCTAGCACCATTGTTTTCATGTGTTTTGATGCTTTATTTTAGGATAGCTGTTTGTGACAGTGCTTACAATGAGCAGACATGAAGATGTCAGCTGATATTAAAAGAAAATAATCCACACTTTTGCCATTTAACATAAGTAAAAGGAAGATGCAAATTAACCTAATTTTTAAAGACATCTGCCTTTCAATGCCGCTTTAGTGATCCTGAATTTCACAGGTTTCAGAAATATGTGATTTTTCTCAACTATGGGTGTAGGACTGACACTCTTGCTAAGTTTTCATAGTTTATAAGTAGCACAAATAATATAGTTCATTGCTAACAAACATGAGAACTGCATAAAGAACTCAAACTCCTGTGGGAAAGAGACTGAAAGGAAAAACACTCCCAAAGAGGAAGTCTTTTGCACCTTCAACGGTAGACCTCACCCAAAGCCTGTTGAGATTGGGTTTCTTTTGTAAACAGCGGTGCCCCTTAATCCATACTGTTATTAGGAAAATACCTGGGCAGTAAGCCAAACTAGAAGATCTGGTTCATTTAATAGTAATGGTACTTGAAGGAAGACTACATTCAGAGTGAGAAAGAGAGATTCAGTACTAACTCTCATGGAAGTATCCATCAGACAGCAGAGAAACGTGTATGAACTCAGAAGATGCCATTCCAAACACGCTTCTGAAGTGGTGCCTGATCACAAACTGATCTAAACATACAGTCCATTATCGTAGGCAACGAAAGGTGCTGAGGTGCTCACAGACACACTGCTGCTACTTCACCACGTGCTTTTGCTGTTCACACCTACCCTGACCCTCCAACTCAGGATCATACGTCCTTGCCCCGATTACCAACAGCCTCTGGGAAGCATTTCATGCAAACAAAATTAAACTACCAGAACTTTCTATAAAAAGTGTTCTGGAGATTGGTGCCAGTCAGTAGGCTGTATTTTGAGACAAAAGAAATGTTGGACCTTATTGCGGCTCTGGTTGAAATGACCTAAGTAATGCTCTTCTTTCAGAGTTAAGATCTGTCTCTAGTTTGCTGCAAGATTGCATTGAGTTGTCTGTATTGGATGTAACTAAGATACTGATTGCTTTTCTCAGGACACTCTGGCGTGTGCTGAGCTATTGCAGAGCCTGGGGGTGCTCCTGTTGGTGCATAAAACAGACCCTGTGATTGTTGGCCACGCTGCTTGTATCATCAGAAACCTGAGCCTTTCCAAAAACAGACAGGTAGGTACCCAATATTTTTCACTGAACCCTGGGAGGTTGCAGTTATGTTTACATCAAGCCAGCATTACCCATAGAAAGGTTGTGTGGGGTTTTTAAAATAAGGATAGTCTACAAGGATAGTCTACACAAAGTTTTGTTTGTGACTAAAAGTGCCTGATGGTACTTTTAGGGGATTTTATTCGTATTTTTTCAATACAACACAAAAATGCTAATGAAAATGAGAAATGTCTAATTTTTCTATGAGTGATGTGGTTTACCTAATGATTGGCTGCTTTACAGATATAAAATATACTTGCAGCAAAGACATTTCATATGAATTAACGGAACCATCCAGGAAAACCTGAGGTTTGTTATAAACATTTCCCAACTTATTCTTCAACTTCCCTTAGTTATCTGTTTATGGTGTTCAGCACTGCTCTAATTTTACTCCCACCTTGTTAAATATAACCCCAGCTACTGATGTAAATTTTGCCTGTTTGGCAACATGTTAGTTATGCCAAGAGTTATGCTATAAAGTTATGCTATAAAGTTATATTATAGTTATGCTATAAAGACCTCTGTTGCCGACTTTGCTTCTAACAAAGTCCATAGCCACAGATGCACTTTCTCTTTGCCTTTTCAAAGTATCTCAATGAATCACTACTGCTAGTAACAATCCATACTGGGGGAAAAAAGCCCACCTAAATCTTTGCCTCGGTTTTGCCCCGCTTTCTAATACACGCTTTTTAAGACTCAGTTCCTTTTTTCCGCCTTTTGTTTACAATCCAATTACCATTAGTTCCAGGGATTTAAACTAGCCAAGAGAAAACCCCTTCCAATATTTTTTTCACTAATAATTATATGAATTTCTGATAGTTGTGAAATCAATTTTTGCAGAATAGATTCCCTCAAACTCAAGGCCCACAGTAAGAGTAAAAATGGACCATCCCTTCAAAGTTTGCTTTAAAAAACTCCCTCATTTGTCACTGAAATTCTGTGACTTTGCTCTGTTATCAGCAGGGAGCTGTTTCACCTCATAAAGCTTTACAATATAGAGAGTGTTTAGCTTTCACTGCACAAGTGAATCCACAGACATGAGTGGATGTGCCAGGTTTTCAGGGTCAATTCTGAGGAGCCATCCCTAAAACACATAAAGGGTCCTTGGCACAAGAAGAAAGAAAGAGTTTTTATGCCAGCAGGACATCAACAGAGTATGGTAGGTTGAAAAGCAGCAGTCTTGAATCCTGCTTCAACCTCTAAGTAGCAAGTTAATAAAAAGCAACATAAAAAGGGCGCGCACACACACACACACACAAAGATATTCCCTTTTGTTTATAGACACCTGAGCTCCATTATGGAGGTGTGAGCAGCTTCCATTATTAGGACCTCCCAGAGAGGTGGTGACTTTGTGATTCTACTTCAAGAGTACCCAGTAACCTTCTGGTGACTCATTCAGGACTTGTTCTTTCATCTCATGGACTTTGAATCCAGGTCAGCACTGGCCAATTGTCCTAGCTGTTTTCATCTCTGCCTCTAAAATACATATCCCAGTACAGAGACACCAACGCTTTTGGCATAGTAGAGTCAACCTAAGAGATAAGGGATACACAAAAATGTTTAACTTGTAATATTTCTCTCCAGAAACAGAACTCACCTTTGCTAGTGAAAGGTCATCTTGTTCCTCCAAATTGAAGCATTTTAACACCAGAAAGTTTTCAAAAGCCTGAAGGCAAATAGAAGAAACTAAAAAACTTCCACATTACTCAGTGATTTGCCCTGGAGCATTCAGCTTCTTCACCTCTGCAGCAAGACCTGTGCAAATAACAGCTTAAGACTACATGCCTCCTGATACAACAGCAATAGGTCAGGAAATTCTTGGAGCTCGGGGTGATCACAAGAAGATCCCACAGACAGATCAAACACTGGGAAATGCCTAAAATCGGATGATCTCTGATCACCTGCTTGTGGTGATCGGGGAGGAGATGTTTCCATTATTAATGCTTTAGCCCTCAATATTGATAAGAGTCATCAAGTACTTCTGAAGTCCTGGGCCACCACTAAAAGATAATGGCAGTGCTTGTGTTGGTTTAGGCCAATATCGACCCAGTCATGATATTACTCCCCCTCCTAAACTGGACAGGGGAGAGTGAGAGGAATATAACAAACTGCTTGTGAGTTGAGATAAGGATGGAGAGATCAAACTCGGTAATTAGTGTCACGGGCAAAACAGACTCAACTTAGGGAGAAAAAGGTTTGATTTATTAAAGAAACAAAGCAGGGAGATGAGAAATAAAACTGTCTTAAAACACCTCCTCCCACCCCTCCACTTCCCGGGACTCCTTTTCCTTCCCCCTACAGCAGCGCAGGGGATGAGGAATGGGGGTTGCAGTCAGTTCATTACAGATGGACTTTGCCGCTGCTGCTTCTCAGGGGGAGGCCTCCTCACACTTCCCACTGCTACACTGTGGGGTCCCTCCCCACGGGAGACAGTCCCTCATGAACTTCTCCAGCGTGGGTCCTTCCCATGGGCCGCAGCTCCTCACGAACTGCTCCGGCATGGGCCCTCCCACGGGGCAGCTCCTCACACACTGCCCAGCGTGGGTCATCCACCGGGAGAGACAGTCCTTCAGGGACAGGCTGCTCCAGCCTGGGTCCCCTCACGGGATCACAAGTCCTGACAGCAAACCTGCTCCGGCGTGGGCACCTCCCCCACGGACTCCCAGGTCTTGCCAGGAACTTGCTCCAGGATGAACTTCTTACGGAGTCACGGCCTCCCTCAGGCATCCACCCGCTCCGGCGTGAGCACCTCCCCCACGGGCTGCGAGTGGATCTCTGCTTCCCGGTGGTCCTCCATGGACTGCAGGGGGACAACCTGCTTCACCATGGTCCTCACCACATATCGCAGGGGAGCCTTCTTCTCAGTGCCTGGGCACCCTCCTCCCCCTCCTTCTCCACTGACCTTGGTGTCTGCAGAGATGTTTTCACATTCTCTCTCCCTGTTGCTGCTGCAGTTCTGCAACTGCGCAACAACTTCTTCTGCTCAAATATGTTATTCACAGAGGCGTTACCTCCACCACTAATTGGCCAGGCCTGGGTCAGGTGCAGGGTCCAGCTTAAAACTAACTGGCCCTAATCCTGTCAGCTACAGGGGAAGCTTCTGGCAACTCTCTTTGTTTAAAGAAGTCACCTCTTTAGTCCCCCTGCTACTGAAAAACCTGGCCCAGGCCAAAACCACTACAGTGCTAAACATGAATCTCTTTTTTTCTTGCAGACAATCATTGAAAGTCCATGTATTGAAGGTCTCTTCCAGACCATGCTTTGTACTGACACTCAAGAAGATTCTCTTCATTATGTGACATCTTGCCTTGCTGAGCTAGCAAAGCAAGGTAGGGAAGTAACCCCACCACAACTGGCTTAATCTAAGAAGTGTCCATAGCTTTTATTAATCCTCCTAGGAGGTGAAGCACAGGTGGATGTAGAGCCCAGGTCTTTCCCTTTATATTCACTGGGACTTTGGCCCCAAGCTTCAAGAAAAGCAAGACTCAACTGACTGCCAGGAGACATGGGCTCCACTGTTTGCACTTTTTTTTTCCTGTTGAACGGCTTAAAAAATTTCACTCGAAATTATTTGTTCTGGATTTTACTGCTGTTCATAGCTTGTCTAGTTTTAATTGCAATGTTGCTCAGTTTCTCCATCTAAATTAATTTCATAGTAGCAGAAACTAATATAATAAGAAAAAAAAAAGACTAAAATACAAAGTGGCTCCTTCTCTTTAAATTTTTTGCACGTAGATTCTATGAGATCCCAAATTAGCACCCATGGAAGGTACTGCACTCCTTATGGCAGAGAGGATCAGTGGACATTTTCCCACCTGCCCCAGCATTAGACATTGCCCGTCAATAATTTCATTTCATCTCTTGGATCTGGTGCAACTGCCATGCAACTGGTGATGTGTTACATGTAATTTTACAGGACATACCCAGCAGCTGCTGGGCAGACTGAGCCCACTAGGCAAGACCTGGTCTCATACATAAAGTGATTTATTCCTTCAGAGCAGAGAGCCACCAAAATAAAAATCCACTAGACTTTCTATGAATCAAATCCATGGCCCTACCTTACTAAGGGCACAACCTCAGGACGTGACCTTTTTTTACAACCTATTTATTGCACAAGTTCAGCACTTATTTTGCTTCTCCAGCTGCATGAAGGATTCCCTGTTTAGGCAGTGTGGTTTCTGGCAGACCTCTCACTTTCATTTCTTTGATGCTGAAGTGTCTGTTTACAGACTACTCTCTTATCTTTCTGCCTTCCAGAAGGAGCCACGTTGCACATGGTCCAATGCATGGACGAACCACTGACAAAGTGCCTGGTGAGACTGGCTGGCCAACTGGAACATCCCGAGCCATCCTTTCAAGCTGCTTCCATCATCCAGCACATGATAGGTCATGGTAACTGTCACATGGCATTAGCTCTCCTTTTCAAAGGATTTATGGCTGGCTGGAAAGAAATGAGCCTTTTCTCAAAGGATTTAACTCTCAGCACCACACAACCTTTACCATTCCTAGAGAATCCTCCATCAAGTCCTTCCAAATTTATTAGCATAAAAGTGCCTGCAGCCACCTTTGAAATAGACATGAAACAGTGCTTGAGTGCATGAAGTGCCTAGTGATAAAAATGGACTGTAAAGATCTGATTTAGGTGTTTGTTGCCTTCTGCAAGCACTGCCATTCTGCAGGGCTAGTCCGTAGCCAATTCTGAGGTCCTTAAAACCAACTTCAGCAGAAAGGTGGGCAAGCATAAAAACACTCCCTACGAAGGCAAAGGTGAGAACATGTTTCAGACAAGAGGCATTGTTGCAGCTTTCGGTTTGACCTTGCTTCTCAATTCTTACAACATGATGCCATTCCCCACAGACAGGAGCAGAGCTTGGTAGAGACAATCACAGTGGGATGGTTGTGTTCCAGAAATTTAAATCAAATCTGCTTGACCAGCAAGAGGAAAGCATCTCACTGAACCAAATGCAGCTGGAATTCTAGACTAGATTAGCAGGACCAGTGAAGTGGCTTTTAAGAATGAAGCCTTTATTTTTCTTTAAGTTTCACTGAGAGAGAATGAAAAGCACATTATTTTTATCCACAGAAAACAAAACAGCTTTATGCTTTATATAGTTGTCCCCTGCAGCTGACAGTCTTTAAGATTTGCTACAAAAAGGTCTTCAGATGATTCTTGTCACATTCTCTAGAAAAGCATGGTTAGATTATAATCCTTAAACATGAAACTGAAGTCTGTATTGAGTCTCCAACAAGGGGAAAATACAAACCTATTTCAAGTCTGCCATTGAGGACTGGCGACAGAGCAGACTCTCAGGTAGTGAACAGAGTCCCCAGCATAATCGCTTCTGGGAGAGTTGGCAGGATGAGCCTGTAACTCAGCACATGCCTCACCCAAGGAGCAGCTTCCCAGCACAGCAGCTGGGATCAGTCACTGTTTCATTTGTCTGAAAGATCAGCAATGCCCTTACAAGCTGCACTACGTGGAAATCCTTTGACATTATTTGCAGTAATGTTGGTTGTAGCTGGAGGTAGAGGACTCATTAACAATCTTAAATGTTGTTAGGAAAATCAGTTTCCAAAGTGTTTTAAAGGCTTCTATTGATCTCCAGTTGTTCTTCCATTTATGCAGAAAAAATGATGCACTTGTTGAAGAGCCACGTGGCGGAGATTGAGAGCTACCTCCAGCATTTCCTTACCCACCAGGAGATCCGCTTCCAGCAGCTGGGCATCTCTACCTTCTGCAGCCTGCGAGAAGGTGCGTCTGTCCTGCTGAGCCAGGCACACCAGCCATCGACAGGCACTGTCACAACACAAGTGACAATGCCCAGCAGCTTCCTTGGGGCCTAGCTCTGCTCATTTAAGCAAACAGAATAACCTCAAGTGTAGCTGCTACCTGGTTTTTAAGCAACTAGGAGGTTTTGCTTGCTCTAAAATGAAAGGCTTTCAGATTAGGGAAACAGGACTTCAGGTACAGATGTTTTTATCCAAGATATGAATGTTCGGCACTACATGCAGCATAAAAGCTTTTCAAATACGAATTTAGTTCTCAATAATTTAGGATTAAAGCTGGGAAGTCTCACAACTTTTTAATACTTCCTAGTTTTGATTTCTTTTTGGGTGGGGGGTGAGTTGAACATGAGTACAGATGAGAGTTACAATATGGTAATAAATGTATCTAGCGTGTATCTTCACATAGGCAGAATTAGAGCCAAGACCCTGTGACATCCTGAAGATGCACCTTTTGCATAAGGCTGAATTTAGCAAAGGAGCCTTAGAGATTTGGATCAGGGGAACTGAGCAAACAATCTTCAGTGGTTGTAGGGATGGAAATGGAACTTGTATCTGCTTTATGGGGTAGAAAAATATCGTTCTGTCCTCTCTAGACTTTACAATAAGAACAATCAAAAGTATCTAAGTGAAACAGAAACTTTGAGCATCTACCTTAAAATACAGGGGAGAAACAGCAGGTTGCCTAATACTTGTTTTTCCTCTTCAGATCCAGAATTTTCATTAGCATTCAGAAAAAGCCAAATGGCCAAACTCCTTGACCAAGTCCGTCAACAAACAGAAGAAACTCAAGAGCTCCTTAGGGCAGCTATTTGCCATGAAGACAGTTAATATTTAAGCCACATGGCTTATGAAAACTTACCAGTTCCAAGAGCCTAAACTTTTAGAGAAGACCAGTCCTTTTCATTGGTTCCTGTAGTTAAAGTTTTCATTACAGTTGCCGTCATACAAAAAGAGACCTTTCAATAAAAACAACTGGAGCAGGTCAAAAGACAATCCCTTGGATGCTTTGGTTGGCTGCTTCAGGACTACAGCTACAGTCTTTCCAACTGTTTGGAAAGCACCTGTTATGCTTGGGTAATCTTCCGTGGTTTGTTTTTGGTTTTCTCACCACCACCTCCAGAAAAACAGCGCTGTATTTGTGAGGTTTTATTCATGTAACAGAGGAGTCTGTCAAGTACACAGGTTCCTTTGCATTCACCTTCATTTCTGTTCCATGTCCCTTATTTCAGAGCACACTCCAGGAACGTGGCTTTAGAAAATGACTGAATTAACCCATAGTATAAAGGTAGTGAACTACTAAAAAATTACAACAGGAAGTAACTGGTGATGGATAAGCCAAAGAAATGGCAAAAACTCTGTAAGAAAAAAGAATAAGGCAAGACTGAAGGCAGATATTTGCATAGGCAGAAGAGCAAAGGCACAAAGAGGCAGTTAAAGGCTGCACAGAGCATGTTTTAGAATTTAGTAGCTACCACGAAAGATTTGGGTGAGATGTGTTTGAGTACAGAAGTCTGCATTTTGCAAATGGTAAATTATTTCCAAAGGTACTTGCAACAGGGCAAAAGTGAACAAATCTGACAAAATTAGGAACTGATCTTATATTTTTAAAGGGGTTAAAGAACATTAAAAAACAAGTAGTATGTTTAAATTTAACTGATTTTCTTATCTGTATACAGGATACTGAACAATCTCCTTTCCCTCCTCTCCAGAGGGAGAGTCTGTCTCACAAGCCTTTTAGAAAATCAAAACTGTACTTATCAGGAAAAAAATATAGCAGAGAGCCTTGAAATTGTGGGGCACTATTTTTTTTTTTAATATAGGTCCTAGTAATCTAATCATCATCATCATCATCTAGTAGTGATCCAATTCCACCTTTCATCAATACACTTGTTTTCAAAAATCTGTCTGGAGCTCCATGTTGAACTGGCTGGAACACTTGTTTTGGAATCATTCTGGCAAACTTCTCCCAGGTAGCACAATTTCTTATGAAAATGTTTCAGAAGAGTTTCCTGTTTTTAGATATACTTCTGACCTTGGTATAACACTTCTGTTCATGTAGAGCTTTAGAGATGCTACTGGCTACAAACATGGAGTCAAAGTGGGATTGGGGCAAAAAAAAAAGTAATTCTGTTAAAACTGTCCAGGTTTTGGCTGGGACTGTAATTTTCTTCCTAGTAGCTGGTAGAGGGCTGTGTTTTGGGTTTATGCTAAAAAGAACGTTGATAGCACAAGGACGTTTTGGCTATTGCTGAGAAGTGAGCAGTGATTGCATACCATGCAGGCTTTTTCTGCCTCTCACTCTGTCCTGCCAGAAAGTGGGCTCTGGGTGCACAAGAAGCTGGAAGGTGGCGTGGCTAGGACAGCTGACCCCAACTAGCTAAAGGGCTATTCCACACCACAGGATGTCATGCCCAGTATATAAACTGGGGGAAGTTGGCTGGGAGGGACAGAGCACTGCTCAGGCATCACTCAGCAGGTGGTGAGCAACTGCATTGTGCATCCCTTGTGTTCTATTTCTCTCTTTTTGTCATATTCATTGTCATTACAGCTATGCTTTATTTCAGTTATTAAACTGTTCTTATCTCAAGCCACAAGTCTTACTTTTTTCCCTTGGTTCAGCTGCGGACCCCAAAAGGGTCGGGGGGCTGTGTAGAGGCACCCAGTGGTACTTAGCTGTGAGCCGGGATCAAACCACCACAATAACCAAGAGCTCAGCATTGCATTTTACCGTGCCCTAAGTCTCTAAGCTGTTTTGGTGCTTGAGGCAGCACTTCTGTTAATGATTCCTTTTAATAACTACACCTTCTCTCCAATAGCACTGTTTAAAAACACCCAATCAAAAATCACACTCGAAAGCTTCTCTGTGGTGCAGCAGAATGTCTTGTTAAAGAACAATGCAGGCAGGGACAGAGCAGTTTGGATTTTCAGTAGTCACATGCCACGAGCATTTTCTTTTGAAATCTCGGGTGAAGGAACCATGTGCTCTGCTATGGGCAGAGGAGCTCATTACAACAGAGAACTAACAAAGAGCTGAATGTCACAGCTAGAAACAAAACTGGAAAAATGTCAAGCTTCAGGCCACCTCCTTGGGTGACTTTAGATCTTTTTCCAAAAAGAAAACTAGAGCCATATTAAAGTAATGACATTAGAATCTGTTTTTCTTCAGTATTGAATTGCAAGGTCCTAACAAGAAGGAAAATAACAAAGCATTCTTCATCAGAAATGAGGAGGTAAGAGACACGTGAACAAGCAAAGCCCAGAAGTTGTGCTGGACTGAACTGAACTCAATGAATGTCACCCCCTCAAGTGTTTACGTTGTGCTGCTCAGACGTGGGCAAGGAGCTGAGTCTTTCCAAAGCTCACAGCCCAGCTGCTGCCAAAGGTTTACAATTCTGTACCTTCAGAGTGGCTGGTTGTGACTCCCACAATTTGCTAGTTCTGCCTCACTTTGTAGTTAAATGTTGGCTCTGGTAGTACAAACAACAAAAGCAGTTTCAAGAGCAGGCAAAGGAGAAGACCTTCATTTGATGCTGTACTTTTAAAATCAAGAATAACATTCAACAGAAGAGAAATTATTTTTCCCTGGATTTCAAGAAAAGGGCTTAAACCAAGGCTTAAAGTTTCAACCCTCTTTCATTATTTTTTAGAATGTTTTTGATTCATACACCTAGGGAACCTCCCAGTTCCCTAGCTTTTAGTTGTACGTGAGACCCTTGAAAAGGAGGACATTTTCTTTGTCATTTTAAGCAAACCTGGAATGAACAAAAATATAAATTGTTTTTACTGCATTTCAGTTAAAAACAACTGAGACACACGGGAGAAATGAAGTAGGCTCTTCATCTTTGAGCTGCAAACAGCTAAACAAGCATTCTTGAATCACACAAAGATGGATCAAAACCTGAGCCTAAATGAATCCTCAACCTTAAAATTGAAGCTAAATCTTCCTGGCTATTTTTTTTTTCCTCTGTTTCTAGCCGTAAGTGACCTTATACTGATTTCCTAGTAAAGAGATTAAAAGAAACCTAAAGGAAACGTAAAGCGAAGTTTTAAGCAGACCAGGAGTAATAAGAGTTTTCCATCACAGATCGACTCCTGTTTCAACTACGCAAGAAAATGAAAATATAAGTAGAAGTAAATATTTCAAACAAGTTTTATTTGGTACTTACATGCTATATATAGGTTTAAAGAAAAACGACACATTTTGGACACTTGAAAATATCCTGGCTATGTACATGGAAAACTAAAGAAAGCAAGAAAGGAACCCAATTCATTTCACCGTGTCACAAGCTACTATTGAAAGCATTCTGACTGAATGGCTGGTTTTCCTTTCCGTGTATATTCCGGCAGACGAAGTCTCTTTCTTGTTGCATTTCCATTGCTTTTATCCCATCTCCTGTCCAAGATGAACCCTTGGCAGCAGCAGAAAGTCATTTCTTCAAAAACCCTTCCGCTTTCGTCTCAGAGGATTTCTTCTGCTAGCACAGACTTTCTGCACAGCTTCCTAGAGGCTCAGCTCCCTGCTCACTACAAGCAAGTGCAGCAATCTCTTAACTTTCTCTGGTAACAGGAGCTGAAACTCCAGAAACCTGTTTCCCCTACCGAAGGATCTACTCACCGACTTCAATGAGCCACTCATCGAGCCCTGGCTGGTGCTTCAAACTCAAATACCTAGCGAGTGAGCTCTACCTGTAACAGCATTGATTTTATCAAAGCACAAAAAGGTGCGAGATTTTACAGTTCTGCCCAATAGCAACCAAAAGTGAGGGATGGAACGACAGTAGAAATTGGCATTAAACTAAAGAGAAAGCAACCCGCATTGCTCATCGTACCACTCCAACTGCACTGCTTTATAAACAGCACATGCTACATCAAAAGCACAAACAATGACTGTTTGCCATTTGCTCTGAAACGAGCAAAACCAAAACCAAAAAAATAAGTCTCAAACCCGCTTCATCGTCCAAAAATCAAACGTTTCAGGTTTCACACAGTCTTCAATAGTCTGATAAGGCAAAGTCTTCCACCACTGGGAAAAGCAGCAATTTCCAGGACTCAGAACAAGGTATTTCCTTGCGTGTGCATGCGCACACATGTGCGCCCACATTTCTCTTACAGTGCCGTGAACGTGGATGCAGCTACAAAAAAAATCAAGTTTGTAGTATCATTTTTGACACATCTTTTCTAATTTATTCAATTAAGTGATTTCTGTACTGAACAAAATTCATAAATACATCATCTAGGAGAGAACAATAAGTTTTCCTCTTGTCTGTGAAAAAATAACGTTTTCAAAGGTTCACATTTTAAAACCTGCCTTGTTTTTTGCCGTCAGAGAGAAAAAAAACTGTGAGAAGATCGTAGTGACGTCTCAATTTACAGAATGTCCCTGTAGGAATTACATTTACAAGAACCTGATACAGAAGCCTACACCTTGCCCCCATAATTAGAGTTCTCAGCAATAATATTTAAACCAACAGGTTTAAATCAAACACCTCGTTCACTCTACTTGTAGAGCAACGAGGTATTTATTTTTCAAGTATTAGAACCACAAAGTGTAAAAGATTCTTTGCCCATTTTGCAATTATGCCTTTTAAACAAACATCCACCTTCTTAAAAAAAAAAAGAATCACTCCCACCACCCGAATCAGCCCATTGCTTTCAGATTCCAGTGTCTTGTGTCTTAAGAAATGCAGAAATACCCATTTACTAACAGAAAAAGCTCGTTGGAAAAAGCCATATTAAGTAATGCATATGAAGCATGATTTTCCTCTAGTGATGAAAGCTATTAGAAAGGTGATCCAAGTCTATTCCCATCATTTCTTCTGCTGGTTTTACTAAAGTCCTTCCAAAAATCATATTCAAGAAGTCTTTAAAAAACTGGAGAGCAAAAAATAAAACACTCCTTCATAGCATGGAAGAAACTCCACTGACTGCAGAGATGCTCATATCACCTTTGGTTCTTCAGAAGAAGCAATCAGATCACTTCTACAACAAAAGGCATCAACAATGACAGGTCAGCAAAGGATAACAATGCTTACTTCCAAATGCTATGCAATTCTGGCGTTATTTTCTTGTAAGATGAGGTTTTCTAGCCACAGAAAAAAAGAAAATGGTAGTCCAATTAAATTTGCAAAATTAGTATTTGTTTACCTCACATCCTTAAAAAGTTGTGATGTGATTCAGAAAAATCTAGTGTGCTGCAAAACATCCCTCAGTATGAATGTCAGAAAGAACTTGAAGAGGGAAGTGCATCCAGTATTTTACACAGAAGGTAGGAACCAGCTCCCCTTCCACATGTGCGTATCAGGCTTTACACTGGCAGAGCTGGGCAACACGATCCCTGATCGTAAGTTAGGAATGGCAGCTGTTGCTGTTTCTGTTTGAAAGCACAGGGCAAACATTTTCAAGCCTCTTCGAATGGCAGAAAGCACAGTGTAACTGAGAAGCAGCCCCCAAAGAAAAGATAAAGCCTCACCATAATTTGCACAGCATCTGTATATACTTGGCATGCATACCTTGACGAAGAGAAGATATGCTTCTTCCTCCACATAACAAGGGGTTTAAAAATGCTTAAATTAATCACTGATATCAATCAAGAGCTCTAGGTCCACTGCCTTTTAAAACACATTACAAGCGTTAATGAACCAGGGCAAACCTACCTGCTGTTTGATGTGTCTGAACACTATCTACCTGAGGCAAAAGAGTCCCCTTATCTTCAAAGGCTAGAATTGGGTTCAAAGGAATTTCAGGGCTATTGCTTCCGTCATTGTTCATGGCGTCCAGCCGGGGTGCTTTAGAACCAATAGGCAGGTTTATGATCTCTTCAAAGTTATCATTCTGCATAGACATTCCATTTTCATTTGCATTTTTCTCTAGGTTGAGATTGCTGAAAGAGAAACAAGAGGTACTTCCTCATATACTTCATCTAGAAATTTAGTCCTCCTCAAAGTAGACTTACAAATGGAAGCCTGCATTTATCCCAAGCATCCTCTTAGCCCAAGAAAATAAAGCTATGCTTCTATCGCAATAAAAACTGCTTTTGTAAACAAGTACAAGACAGGCCTTCCCTCAAACACACAGGATGGTTGTTAATGCTTGGCTACAAGATACCCACAAGTAGAGACAGCTTTATGGACACCACAGTTCTGAGAAGGGAATGGGAAGCAGTAAGGAAACCCCTGCAGCACCAACTGCTAGTTGCAGCTATCAACTGCTATCTTGAGCCACCCACCTGATGCAATTTGCAGCCTCTAATATCTTTTCCAGCTCTCATAACCTTTGCCATACCCTTCCTCTTATTGTAAATCAGTGTAATCGTCCTTATCTAAGATCACTGTTGTTTTTGCTGTTCCTTGGATCACCTCCCACCCCCCATTTTGGAGCAGCTTCTTCTACCTGACATTCATCCAGAGGGAAAAAAATCCTTTACCAATGCATTTCTCCTCAGTCCCTCCTCCTCTACAAGTTCTTAGGGCTTATTTCCAAGGCAATATCCAACACTGCACTCCTTTCGTTGGTCATGCTTAAGCAAAAAGAAACACCTCTCAGCATCCCTCATGTCAATCTGCACTTTCTTTCTCCATTTCCCACTTGGCAGAGATGCCTTACAAGCAAGCTCTTGTGCATCTCCCCCAGTCAGGCGCAGCACAAGCACAGACACGCTCTCCAATTACACATATTCTCCTGAGAAGATACATGATTACATCTCACAGTCCTGTCCCTGACAACCCTTTTATTTGCTGCTGTATTGTCAAATCCCACTGCTTTTGCAGACAGCACACGCTGTCTTGCCAGAGGGGAGAAACCAGGACTAGAAGCTCTGCAAGTACTCAACTGACACTCAAAAAATCATGTGATCTTTCACAGGTGCTTCTTAAGGCTCTCAACAGTTAGATCCAGACAATCTTGGGTACCTATTCCCTATTCAGACCACTTCACAACTGCTCAGGCTGTTGGTAACAGCACAACTGCTCAGGCTGTTAAAGCCACAAAGGCTCAAATGTAATTTTCCTAGATTGAAACTAGGCTGTCAATTTCCTCGGGCCATTTCTGAGCAGGTGGCTTGGTTTCACAGGCTAATTTTCTCCTGACAGTACATTTACTAGTCTTAAAACAACCGCATGTGATTGGCATATGGTTTATTTTCATTTGCTGGCTTCTTCGGGCACCTAACTCTTCACTAACAATTACAGAATTGTTTTACAATACTTCCCGAGAGACAGAACATAATTACTGCGCTTTTGAAAGTCGCTTTATCCAAAGCCCAGATTTCCTGTGAGAACAACATGCTGGTTTTTCATATGAAGCCTTTCCCAGTTTTTCAAACCACCACCAGCTCTGTTTTTGGAAAGGCACTCTCTTTGTTTTGTTTCATCTGTGGACGTATTGAGCAAGTTTCAAAATGAGAAATATATTTCTCTGCACTGAGTTTGAGAGCAAACACAGAAACCCTCCTGGCTGCCTGGGAAAGGTCGTCAAATCACCCTTTTGTGCTAGAGATCCGTAAGATGAGGAGCAGAATCTGTGAAATGCTGTAGGACTAATAAAATGAGCTCTATTATGTATAGCTATTAGGCTATTATTCATTTGTAAGGTATCCTATTACTTATTCCATCCCTATCTGCTACTGCCAATAACCTTACTGGGGCTAGGACAGCATAGCAAGTTTGATGGATGGGGTAAGAGACAGGAAGAGAGCAACTGCTCATTCATTTAAATTAAACAGCACAGTACTTCAACAAGTATTGGTACAATGAAGAAGCCTCTTGCTTCTGTGAACTATAAAGTTTTCTATCCAACTAATCAGCAGATTTCATAGATAAATAGTTCTTCATATCTATTTCTCATTGCAGCAACAGTATTAAACACTGAGTTAGATCAGGATTCAAAGACTCAATGTCTTTTGAGACAGAGGAGTCTATACAGTCACAAAGAGGTACAGAAGAGGAAACTGTGACTATGAATGTTGTAAATTTAATGCTATAAAATCTTCTGCGTTTTATGCTATTTACTCCACCAAATTACTAGGGGAGCAAACTTAGAAAAAAAACAAAAAGAAAAATGGAACTGTGGAATTAATTTCCACGGGACATCTTAGAGGCCATAAGCTTAAAAGGAGATTAGACAAATTCCTAAGAGACTGGTATACCCTCCAGCTTCTGAAAATTAGCAGCTTAGGGACTACTTGAGCCTATGGTTGCATTTTGATCACAATGCTTAGTAACCCTTCAGTGACCAGAAGATCTTTCATACCTACCTTTTCTGCCTTTACACTCTTGCCATTACTGCTAAAGGCCATTAAAGTAAGAAACACAAAAAAGTAATGGATTTTTAACCTGCTACAACCGATCTTACTGTCTTATGTTACATTCTTGGCAATGCCTTAGTGTCCAGTGCAACACTGGAGATATCCTTTTCAGGCATACAACATTGCAGAAAGAACCGGATTACTTCGTTACTCTAACATATCCCACAAACGTGTTTGTAGCACAACACCTGTGTAGTAAAACCCAAAAAGCTGCCCAAGTTGTTCGGAGTGCAAACACAACAGCCGAACCATAACTGTCTTGCAAGAAGCCGAAGAACAGCTTCAAGGCAGCTAAAAAGCATCTGTGCAGGTTTGCATTTTGATCTGGACACATCAATATTAACAAGATAGACTGAAGGAAGCTGAGAGATGATCAGCTAATTTAACTAAAGGATTTTAAATAAACAAAAAGTTAAAAACTACTGAAAATTACATGGGATGCAGATAATTTTAGTCAAAGCTCTTTGCAAACATAATCTGTATTTAAAGAATTTCATGAAAGTAAACAAAAACGAAGCCCAACATTTATTACATCTGTTTCTGATCACATATTGGAAATCAATACCAAATAAGGAAAACAAAACACCAAACTGATATGCAGGCCCTTGTAAAGTGCCAAAATGTTTTCATAGCTGCTATTCCTAATCTGAAAGACAACGCTGGTCACCTTGTTTATTGACATGATTTTAGCAGAGGTGTCAAAGCTAAACTTTAACAGCAAAATGGACCCCAGACTTTTGAACAGTTTAAATAAAGCAGTGTTTATTTTTAATCCACTGCAACCACAGCACTGAAAACTGCCGCCAATGAGGAGCTGGAGGCCTAAAGAAGGGAAGATAGTGCTGAAGCAAATTTCAGGTGTTCTATCCCACAGACTGAACAATAAACACTACATGAGAAGTTGAACCCAGTGATGTTCCTTTCCAGCACAAAGTATTGAGGTACTCACCTCGTCCTAACCGCCTATTTCTAAAAATACTTGCTTATCTAATCTATCCAGATCTAATTCTGGAGCACAGGTACGGGCTCCCCAGGGAGGGTGTGGAGTCTCCCTCTCTGGAGGTTTTTAAAACCCACCTGGGCCTGTTCCTGGGTGACCTGATGGAGGTGAACCTGCTTTAGCTGGGGGGTTGGACAATGATCTCTAGAAGTCCCTTCCAACCCTTTACCATTCTGTGATTCTGTGATTTGGGATGGAGATAACACAGATGAAATTAACTGCTGTCACTCGAGACTCATTGCAGGCATTTATAGCAAACAGCACAGAAAAAAAATGGAATTATAGGATAGAAATAAGTATAGTGTCAACAAACCACTGTACTGAAATAACTTTCTAAGAAGCAGCAGACAAGTATCAACTCAGTCAAAGAATTAGAAAGTGGAGAACAAGACAATATCTGCAAGCAGGAGATGGATTAGGCAGCTGTACCAGTTATTCGTCTCTGGTTACTATCACTGTGCTTCTTCCTGGATTTTATTGTTCAGTAAAGCAAGAAAAAAATCAGAATCTAAAAAAAAAAAAAATCTTGGAATATTTAATAATTAAAAAAAACTTTGAAAATTCTTTAACATTGCATCTTATTACACATGACTGTTTCAAACTCATTTTTCCAATTGTTGGAAAAAACCTCCACTCAAAACCCAGAACCTAAGCCAAAAATTAGCATGCCATTAATAGTATTGTAGTATCTGTGAACTGCCAGCTTTCTTGGAAATTCCACATACTTTACTATCTAACTGAAAAATTCTCAAGGTACGCTCCACTTTAAAATACACTTAGTATTGCTCTTTCCATCATACACCTGGATGAGAAATGTCTTCATTCAAGTTCAATTGTGAGTCTTCTCATTACACACTTATAGGTCAGACAAGTTCACTCCCTGCTTCCCCTCCCCCAGTAATAATTCACTATTCTTCATTAGCGTTCAATAATCAAAGTGTTTAACTGAATTTACTTGTGGTGAAGACACTCAGAGTAAGCACAGCTAGCAAAATCAGAACCTTTGCAGTATCACTTAAAACTGCATACCACAAAAAAACGTGTTTGTGTTCAGACATGGGATTTTAACTGAGAAAACTATGAAAAGAAGAAATTGTTACTATAAGCCCAGGATTCATGTAAGATCTATTTGAAAAGCAAGTTTATCTGGTTTTTTTCCTTTCACAAGGCAAAGTGAAGAAGGTTTAAGCTTACAGGGAATTGATTTATGTTTATTTGTTTAAAACACAGGAGAATGATATCAAGAAAAAAAACTGACAAACTATGAGGATTGTGCCAATCTCTCCTCTGCAACACATGTTTGTTAATAAAACTAACAACTGCTGACAAGAAATAGATGATAAATAATCCAGCAGATCACAGCATTTTCATTAGGGTTTATAAAGATCAGTTGTCTTGGAAAAACTAATGAAGTTCCAGTACAAGGTCTGCATTGCTGATAAAAAGCAGCAATAGAGAACAGCCAACTACTAAAACCAATTGCCTTCAGTCTGCCAGCAGCCTCTTCTCAGTTGCTTTGTATTCATGACTATGAAAGCAAGCATGCTATTTCCAACTGAATCCCTGCCACCCAGCTGACATAGGATGGGGAGGAATAGGGATGAAAGTTCAGCACAGTAAGTAGTCAGGCAACTTGATACAATGCCTCAGAGTACAACCCCTTATCTTCACACAAACCTCTAGAAGCTACTTTCCAAGTCACCCTCCTTCAGTGTTACTGGTGCAATGGACACAGTGCCTGCATTGTCTGGGGAGGGACCCCAACTACAGGTATTCTGGATACCTGTAGTGACTGAACACCACTCACCAGTCCCATTCAAGGGTGTTCATTCGGGGTAGACCCCAGTGCCTTAAGAAACAGGCTCAGATCTCAGATCTGAGAACTCTAGAACTCTAGATCCTAGATCCAGTGAAACTTCCCACATCCTCTATATTGTAGGTGGAAAATGAGACTCACTTGTTCTAGGTCTTAGAAAGACCTCTTGCTCATACAAGCACATGCCACAAGTCCTCCATGCAAAGCCTTTTTAAGTTCCAGTCATCAATCTGAGCTATCTTGTTCTTAAAAATGTGCTCAGGTCTTTTCCAGACAAAAGCCAAACATTCCTCAGCCTGGAGTGAGGTGCTCACACAAGAGACCATCTCCACCTGTGGCTTCTGAGTTTGTTACAGTATCAGGTGTATCCAAGGTGCCAGAGAACTGCTGCACGTGACATGCAGTAGCGGTGGTGTTGGCACTCACAGCCTTCACCACGGGATAAAATCTGTGCTG
This sequence comes from Urocolius indicus, assembly GCA_013401255.1. Classification (NCBI taxonomy): domain Eukaryota; kingdom Metazoa; phylum Chordata; class Aves; order Coliiformes; family Coliidae; genus Urocolius; species Urocolius indicus. The sequence goes on from WBNH01007418.1 coordinate 90,519, forward strand.
CTCTGTGTTTCTTAAAACAGTTTTTCAGGCTACTTTGGCTAAGCTTACAGCTGGATGCTACCAAGTGCTGCATCCTTTGCCTTCCCAGGTAGTGTAGATGTACCTCTAGCGAGTCCCACCACATCCTAACCTGGTATACCAGTTTCCCCTCCCACAGCCTTACTGATGCACACTTTCTACTTTAGACTCATTTCTTCATTCTTCACTTTGGCCATTCAGAGTTTCTCTCCCCACGCATTATAATGCTACAGGACAGCATTCATAGTGTGGCACATTTTGTGTGCATATAAGGCTGGGGGTTATTAACATTTAATAGCTGCCTGAGACAATTAGGAGGCAACTCTGTGCAGCTCATCCAATAGAGGGCAGTGCTCGGTGTCACTGACAGAACTTCTCTCAGCAGGAGCATCCTTGTCAGCATGACAGGAAGCTATGATTCCCCAGGCATATGGAGCGACCGAGAGAGGGCAAATTCCTCTTTCAATTAGTGCCAATCACACCCTGAAGCAAACTGTCCGTTACAGACTGCATTCCAACATTCCAGTTTTTCCATGCATATTCTGGCACTACCTGCATGAAATATGACAGGACTAAGGGACTATTTGGCTTTCTGCACTACTAAAATGGAAATAAGTGACAGCTCATGCTTATGTAACAGATTTCACTCAGTTCCACTTAGAGGTTTCAAGCATTTCAGCAATTCTCAAAGTCTGAGCTCCCAGTGTTAAATATCTGCTTCCCCAAATTCTCCTTGTAGAGGACAAAAGGTGTTGGTTTTGTTTTTTTTTTTTCTTTAAAGGCAAAGCCAAAAGAAGTAGTTCTGTATCTCACATGAAGGCACCTTGCTTGGTAAGCAAAGCTTGCCAGTACTTCAAGCTGTTCAGAAATTGAAACATCCATGTTCATTATTCCAATCACAAAACTAGCACTGCCAGAGAGGTTTTTATGAAGCCTAATTCATGGAAAGGAACAGAAAAAAACCTGACTGTTCCATTAAGATCTAATTGGTGTAATAATTACTGGCAAGCAACACATTGTTCTAAACACTGCAAAGAACATGCTGTTAAACAATTCTCTGTCGGTTGTCAAAAATGTGTTACTGCTAAGAGAAAGATGATAAAGTTATTTTCTGAACAGAGAGCAAAGGTAAAAGCAAACAGAAATTGAGGCAGATTGAACAGCTGTCTCTTACACAGTTAATGAATATATGAACCTGAAAAGAACTTCTTACTCTAGGAATGCTCATCCCCTCAACAGCCTCCAATACTTAGCATTGTTCCTACCTGTCAGCATTTACAGGGGGCTGATGTGAGGCCGTGATGCGCTCACAGCTGAGAGGGTTCCCATTGTGTGGAGGCTCTGTGCCTGCCTGGAGCTGAGGTCCTCCCACGGTCACCGAGGAAGGACTGCTTACAACTAGGAAGAGAAAAGGGGTTTTCAGAGAACCAACCTCATTTACCTGCAGATTAAGATACAACATTTCCTACAAAAGACAGCACTGTCAAGGCAAGCTACAGTTTTAAAAAATAGAGTTTTAGCCCCTTCCCTCCCCCACACAGTCTCCTTTGACAAGTTTTTGGGCACATGAGTCCTGTTTCAGATCCAAAGTAAATGCCACAGATTTCAAAGCTATAGCTGTACAAACACAAACATACATTTAACAAGGATATACACAACTCCAACACGTAAGCCTGTGGCCAAAATAGGCTGATATCCCACAGAACATTATGATGGTAATTTTCAAGCAATAATATAGAACACTGGGACATCACTGATTCCATACATGGGTATTCTTGGTTCCCATGTTGATGACTGACTGTAACCCGAAAGGAAAGGAAGAGGAAAAAATCTCAATGGGAAGGACACTTCTTTCCAAACGTACCAAATCACTACTATAAAATGCTGTAGAGAACAATATAAAATTAGAGCATTCTTGTGCCTCACACAAAGACCATATGACAGATGTGACTGGCCTATCTCAGGATGTTCTTTTAAAGGATAACTGCACCCTCCGCATTGTATCTACAATCACACCACCAATTCACATACAGCTCAGCAAAAGAAAGCAATTGCACCTCACCCATGCTAGCATCAGCTACAATAATCACAAGGACAATTTTGTTTTCATAGGCTTGGTGCATTTATTTTGGTTACCTAAAACCTCATCTAAGGAGACTCTCCTTCAGCTGCTCTTGTTTTGTTATGCTCTAAATGCTTGGGCTGAAGCTCTGTACATTGAATGTCTTAGTCTGATCTTTGGCAAGTTTTTACACAAAAGATATTAGCAATACAGGTTCCAGTGTTTCTATATGTGGAACAAGAGGAAATACGTCAGCTTTAACATTGAAAATAGAAAAGCAAAAGAAAGTTGTTCTGATTTGGAAAAGCAGCATTATCTCCTGTTTTGAAGCAGAGGCCAAACACAAGACAAAAAGGTGATGGATTTTGTTTCATTGTGTGACTTAGCTGTTCTCACAAAGGTCTACTCATATTTTGTCAAATAGTAAGACTGAAAAAATGAAAAATTGCTATTAGTGTATAGTCAAAAGTCTATTAGAGCATAATACATAAAGTTAGGGTGGGCTGAAGTATGTCCATTAATTCATACATTGAACTTAATAGCATATCTAGAAAATACAGCAGCACTGAGGGCAAGGTCAGTTTTATGTCTTTATCCAGACACTTAAGAACTCCAGCCTTCCACTGGGCCTGGGGAAATGGAGGTCCAAATTCTCATATGTCTTAGGAAACTGACTACTTGTTTGCTACCTTGGGCAGGAAAACACTAGTCACAGGTTACAGAGCCATTTATAGTTTCAGTAATTATTCAGGTGGTTTCTAGCACCTCCAAGAGTGCCTACAGCAAAGATGGCATCCCGGATGCATTCTCTATTCACAGTTCTCAAACTCCTCCTGCTCCCCTCCCTGCCCTTCCCAGATAATATGTAAACAATTAACTTCCAAATACCCATAATGGAATCTGTCAAAAGGATTCCTGGCAGTGCTAATTATAGCATTCACTTTAAACATTAAAAAAACCCCAAAGGCAGTACATGCAGCCAGCGCTGCTCCTTGTCCCCCACGTTACTCAAGTCAAACACAAAAGAGAAAGACTGATGCCACTTAAAGTGTTATGCTACATAGGCTAAGACGTTTGATAGCTTGACTTCAGTATCTTGAAATACTGTGAATTCATCCTTGGTCACTGCTGATTATGAGCTACATTTTAGTTGGCTTCTTTCATTGTTAGTATTAAAAACATGTATAAAAGTATACCTAAAAGGATCAGGAAAAGAAAAAAAAAATAGAGGGCACAGAATAAAAAGGAAGACTGAAAGCGATTTTTGAAAGAAATAGAAATCAAGCCAAGTGAATAAGGCCACAGTCATGGAAGAGATAAACTACAGGGAGATATTTGGATAATCAACAGCTAGTTTTGATGACTGAGATGAAATAACCCTTTAAGAAAGTTGAATAAGTCTGCAACAACTAAAACTGTAACATTATGCAAAAGAAACCATAGAATCAGCTTCTTTTGTGATCAGAAAAGGATATTTCTTTTCCCTTTATAAACAAACTTGGTAAGCAACTCCATTATATACCAGTGTGACTAAGTTGCTAAAACAGTAGACTCATTCAGTAATGGCTAACTACCTACATGGAAAGGCTAAACAAAATCATGTTTGTTAAGACTTCAATTATACTCCTCTTGTGGTTTTCTTTACTGAAATGTGTGCCAAGTTTCAGAATTGTTTCTCAAGCCATTTGTGCGTAATAGGCCTTTATGCATCTGTTTTGCTCAGAGCAGTTAAACACAATACCTGTTTCTCCAGTAAGATTTGCCTTTGATATATGTCCATTTTGCTGGTCATTGGATTTCTACAAAGGAAACATGATTTTGTAAATTAAAAATGGCACAGAAGTGAAACATCCTCAATAGTTACACGTGTTAAGCAGCGCCACTGACCTTATCTACAGCTTCTACACGCCTAGTTCTCTTCATGATCTCCTCAAGCCTCTACAATGAAATGTATAAGGGTAAAAGAATGTTTATTGGCATTAACTTAAAAATCTCTCCCTCAAACCACAATCACTTGTCATTTATCAGTTGCATCTATTTATTGCAAAAAGATGAATTACTGTTGGCAATATTCCTTTCACATCCATATCAGGCTGTGCACATAAGAACCACAGCTTTTCCGATGACACATTTATATCATGGATGACTTTCTATAGCTGAGGTGGAACCAAACAGCTAAGGCACACCAAACTGCAGTGTCACTGCCTGTACTGAGTTACCTTCTTCCTTTCCAAGCGCTCCTGCTCTTCTCTTTGGAAATGCTTTTCACGTTCCAATCGAATCCGCTCTGCCTCTTCTCGTAGGCGAGCTTCCTCTTCTCTCTGAGTTGATGGTAAAAGAAAAAGAAGTGAGGAACAGTTCATTATTTACGGACAGATTTGCACTGACATCTGCTTAACTAGGCATATCTACAACCACCTACAAAGACACTTCTGGGGTTTACAAGTCAACAATATTTTTTCCACATCTTATCGGGAATAGGAAAGGATTTGTTCTAAAAAAATAAATTCTACAGGGAAAAAAAACAATAAAGGCAAAGCTCAGCTCCCTACCACACATTTTTGTCACAAGGAAATACCTTTACTCTTTAAAATTCTCTATGGAATGAACTCTGCCTCAATCCTATTCACTTCATATAAAGCACTTAAATTTTAGATATCCCTCTAATCTAGATGCTATATAAGAGGTGTTGCTTCATCCACTTTGATGCAACCATACTGGCACAGAAATTCCAGGAGGGGAGCATACTTGTTTCTGTAGGCGCTCCATCTCTTCCTTTTCCTTCTGCTCTCTCTCTTCCGCCTGTCGGCGCATCCGCTCTTCCTTTTCCCGCTCCTCCTCTGCATCCTTTCGTTTTTTCTCTGCCTCCTGTCTGCGAGCTTCTTCCTCTTCTCGGCGAGCTCTTTCTTCAGCTATCCTCTGTGATAACTCCTCCTTCTTTTGCCTGCAATCATGAAACAAGTATTAGAAGAATCAGTAAAAAAGAAACAGGAGGAGAAAAACCAAACCATCAGATTCCTACCCAAGACATTAGCGCTGCAGAACACCTGGATAAAGGTTGCACCGCTGTCTCGCTCATAAGTTATCTGTTCTGTTTCCAGCAAGGGGCCACAGGTGAAGCCCACGGAACATAAAACATTGCAAGGCAATACCAATTCTTCTCCAGTATATGCCTGGCTTTCACTCATCCTGTACTAACCAAAACAGAAATAGTATCCTTGATTTTTAATACATCGTGCAAAACACTTCTTTCTGTAATTGCATTTAATCATCTTTTGAACGAGTATACATTTTTTCGCACCCATCTTATCTTGCAGCAATGACTCTTGAATTTTAAAGAAGTTTTGAATTCTGCTGATTTTTTTAATGTTACCTCCTAACCAAACTTAATGCCCCCTCATTCTTGTATTACACGAGCAGATAACTTCTCTCCTCCATCTTTGATGTTACCCAAATTATTTAGGTCTTTGCAGCTCATCATATCCCGACTCAGAAGTAGGGGGCAGATAGCCTTCCCAGCTGAAGGATCCTCACCTGTTTAGTAGATATTCATATGGGAGCTGTCCTATACTCCTGATGTTCCTTGATGTCTTTCTGCACTCATTTTCCTAGTTGTACTGATTTTAATATCGCAAAAAAAGGACACAACTCAACATTCAAAACAGGGATTCCCCTAGGAGAGTTCAGAATGAATTTTTCATTTTGTTCTCCTTTTCTAGTAACTTGTAACAGCTCATTTACTACAGTGACCATGACTCACCTGATACTTTCCTATGCTCAACTCCAAACAAGATGTCTTCTCTCAGAAATAATTAGCCCAGAGACTACCACTACCATATGAGTTAAGTTAGGATTATTTCCTTATACATGTTTATATATATATATATATATATACACACACACACACACATTTAGAAGTATTGCAATTCAGCTTCCATTTTGCATTTCAGTAGTATAAGAGACATCTGAAACTCCTCACAATTACTTTATCCTACTGAAGACCAGGACTACCTTAATGGCCAAAGCTCCTTTCAAATTCATTCCTGAAGGTACTGTGCAGAGACCAAAAATTCCTTTCACTGTGCAAGCTGATTATTCTTTAGCTTTATTTTTCAATATTTTAACCTTAGTATGTATTCAACACATTACTCTTAAAACACAGCAGCTTGTTTTCTTTAAAACGCTTTTTGAGATGGATCATGTTGTGAACCTTTTGTAAATCCAGAATATTTTAACTGGTTCTGTCTTGCTCTTGTGTTCAGCAATGTCATTAAAACGAGCTCCAACAAATTTCAGAGGTGTGGCACTCTATGTAACTTGTGTTACAGTCACAGTCACGAGTATCATTTGCTCACAGAAAATGAGATGCAACATCAATTACTCTCAAAAACTGTTGGGGCTCTTGATTTTAAATGAGACAAAAAAGAGGTTTAAGTCACAGCTGTTGGACACCTAAACACCACCCATGGTACAGATCTCACAATTTATAATAATAGACCTTGTGCCAATCTCAAAGTTGAAAACAGCTGTGCAGAGTTCTCTACCTGGAATAAACACACATAGCTTTGTTAATCTCTGAGCAAACAATGAACCACTACAGCAAGAATCTGCTCTCGCCTCTCGTCCTATTTCAAAGCATTAGCTTTAACCTTAGAGCTTTGCTTATGTATATATTGCGCCTACAAAAAAACCCAACAGGAAAATTTGTTTTCAGGAAGGAACTTGTCCCTCTTGCACTTCAGTAGTGTGCTTCATATATCACAATATAACAAAAAATAGAGAAGAAGTTGCTAGGAGGCTGCTAAAAACTATCTTCTCCACTGTAGAGGTCTGGAATCACCTTTCAAGCTCTTCTCTCTCCCTCCTTTCTTGCTCCTCCCGTTCCCGCTGCTCACGGGCAAGGCGCCTCTTTTCAGCCAGTAGCCTTGTTGCTTCTTCAGGGTCTGTTGTACCTGCAGAGGTCTTTGTAGGGGCTGGGGGTGAAGAAAGGGCTGGTGGAGCAGGGGGCAAGGATGGGCTGGCTGCTGAAACAGATGGGAAGGAAAACTAGTTTGTACAGACACAGTAGCCAAGATGACATTCTCTTGAAAGGAACAGAAGATAGTTTCAAATATTCTGTAAAATATTTTTCAAGCTTATGTGATTTTATAAATGATTCAGAGGAGGAAGAAGTTTCTAGATGCTAGGGATTCATATTACTTAAGAGAAGTTTGGGTTTTTTTTTTACAGGATATGTGAAAGCAGTTGCAGTTGAAAGGTTAAGCCAATTTTTCTGTCAGAGGAACAAATGCTGATGGGTGCTAAGCAGGAATTATGCTTAATGAGCAAGTCCCTGCCATCACACAGAATCACAGAATGGTAGGGGTTGGATCTAGAGATCATCTAGTCCAACTTCCCAAATTTCTGAAGTTTGCCCAATTCTTTTTGGAGACCAGAAATGAATCAGAGCAGAAACGTAATGCTATATTTTCTGCTGTGTGATAGTCTACACCTGAAAAGCAGAGACAGACTTTTTGGTGACAGGTCAGTCACTTTTGATGACTTGGTGATCTCAAATATCAACAGTCCCAAGTGATCTGCAATAAGGGTAGGAGACAAACTATTACCAACTTTGCAGTTATCCAACCTGAGGCAACTCATGGGACAAGAACACGGCTTCTTCAGAAGCTTTGCCACTATGAACTTGTGTTCAAATTTTAATAGTATTTTGATAGAAATTGTTTATCCAGGACAAGCTTTAGACACCTAGTAGAGAAGCTCTCACAGGTTCTTCTCAAATAAAACACTAAGTAAGTTTATAGTAGAACAGGTACAAGGGTGCCTCAATTCCATTTTTTTCTCTAGAGACCAAGGATCATTGCCAACACACAAAACAACTGAAGGAAGCATTCCCAGGGTAACCATATCTGGTAATGCAGACAAATATGGATAGAGAAGACTTTAAACTGCCAATGGAATGAGGTTCCGATTCTGGGAAGATACATGTAAAGTAAGTAATGAGGAACAGCCAGGAAATCTACATTTCTAACCATCCTTTGGGACATTACAGCATTTTCCTCACCTCACTAACAACTTCTAAGAGGGGTTTCCTCCACGGCTTCCCCCCTCCTACACTTCATCATCTATACAAATTCAGCACAAATTCAGCTGCTTGCTTTGTGCTGAATGCTCACATCTGCTGACCTCTTTGCTCTCTTCTCCTATCAAGTAAAAAGTATATTCAGGTCCTTCTGTAACTGTTTCAGGGCTTTCGCCTTGAATTCAAATGATAGGTGTACATCAGTAATTTAAAGAGTGCCAGAGCCTGTTCTCTTGCCCTGAGGGTGAGCTGGCACAGTTTAGCCTCAGCTAGGGCACTGTTCTCTCACATTGCCAAGACAGATATTCAGTCCACCCCTAGGGAACAGTCCAAGCCTGGGCTAATCTCCAAGATGTAGCTGGGAACTCAGAAAATTCTGTGATGGTCAAAAAAAAAAAAACTATGTAATTTGGTCACTCTGAGACTTGGGAGCCTTTTAAGAGCTATGCTCTTAGCAGCCTTAGGGACAGAAGTTAAAAAAAAGTATGGATGTAATTACAATCTGGGTAAGAAGCATAGCAGAGAGCTTTCACAACAGTTAAACAGTATAAATGACAGAGTTCCTGCACCTTGGCTCTTTTTAATTTACTAACATGGACAAAGGCAGGTCTGTCACTCTTGAAGGGAGCACAGCTTTGTCATGCTGGGGGCTCACTTCTTGATTGCCTCAGGTGCTGAAGCTGGCAGCATAACAAGTGGCCTGTTTAATGCACACCAGCCTTGATGTCAGAAAAGATGACAATAGCTTGCAGCACACACATCCTCAAAATACCTTTAAAACTTCATTGGTATTAGTCAAGTCAGGAGAGATTTGCCTTTCAAAAGGCTTGAATAGCTCCATCAGCGATTATTATCTGCAAACCCTCACCTCCTGTGTCTACACAGCCAGCAGGTAGCTGAGCCAGACAGGTTAAAAGCCAATGCAGTTAACTGGCAGAAATCAACTATGTTTGCCTGCGACACACCTAAAGAGAACCAGCAATGTCCCTCCAGCCCCAAATGCTGTACTTAGAATCATAGAATGATAGGTGTTGGAAGATCACTTGCCCCCTCAAGATTCTTGTATTCACCCAGTGGCTAAGTTTTGGCAGACAAAATCTGTTCTATAACCTCACATGTAAAATATTTAGCGCGAGGTCCGAGTCCTTGCTCCCAACCATCACTTCCTCTGGCTTTGGCAAAAGGCATCCAGTTTGAAGTGCTGTTCACCAATCTGACTATAGTAACATTCCCCTTTGCTCCTCTCCACCACTTGGTTCTTTGCTGTGAATGCAAACTAATTTGCTTTTCAATATTTGTATCACACATAACCTATTTCCACAATAGGTGACCCTGCACCAAACTCAAACATCGACTGTCTCTGCAAAGAATTTGAGCCTCTCTTCCTCCTGAGCTAAACTATCAAATAAGCATGACCATGTTTCTCTGGTCTGCCCCTCATACTGGGGAACTAAAGTTCTTGGTGATATCCACGAAATGCTTTTAAAAGGAAGCTTTCATCTTAAAAGGAAGCAGGCAAAAGGTTATCAGAAGAGCAGTGAAAATCCATGCTAACAGGGCAATCACCTCTTATCCTCTTTATATACCCATGGCCAACAGATACATCCATTTATTATGGTAAATCTCCAGCTTTTATAGGGGTTTCATCTTAGTGGTAGGACCTGGCTATCAGGCTGCAACTACTGTAACAGAACATACTAGAACACAACAAATCAATTCACATCAGGTCTTTTTGCTGAAGGAACAATGCCCAGCTACACTTCTTGCAGTTAAATGCAGGATTATTAATACTTAAAACTGTTTACTGAAGGACAATCACAGGAGAATCTATGAATTTTAATTTCGGAATCCTAAGTAACCTGTCCTGGACATCTCTGTGGTAACAACAGCCATTCTATCCCATCTGCAAGGCATACAGTTTATGCCATATTTACACATGGACTACAACACCTCCTACAACAAACATACATTTCTCATTTTCAGATTTACTTTTTGCCCTTCCTACACTTTATGACCTTTTATTTTCTGTGTACTCTTTTTCTACTTGCTGCTTTCCAGGGGAAGTGTGGTTTGATGTGGGGTTATTTTTGTTTGCTTATTAGGTAATTATTTTTTAAATAATGTTCTTTTTTTTTTCCGGAGAAATTTAGCCTATTCCTCTCCATGGTTCTCTGCATTATCCTGCCAATCTCTCCCATTATGAGGTACTCTTGCAATACTATAGATAAGCTGACAGTGATTTCAGCACAACTGTACCGAGTATCTAGCAGAGCTGGACATTCTCACTGCTCACACTACCTTATGTGATGGCTTCCCATACTGTTAGTCTTCAGATCATTATAATTCTACTTCAACAGTTTGAAAAGAAGCTCTGTTGTGATGGACAAAATCCCTTGTCCCAAAGGGCAGAGAAGAGGGCTGTCAAGCCACACTGTGCAAGGCAGGTCTGTGTGTTGTTTTAACATTTAAAAGCAGGAAGGCTTCAACCTTTTTAGACTTTCCTCATAACAAACATACATCTGCAGGAATGTTCTAAAGAATTTAGATAAATGTTTGGTAGAAAACTACAGAATGCTATGTTGTTTCAGAGGGAGGGAGGGAAGAAGGTAAGAGAATCCCAAACATTCCTTAAGCTAAAGGAGGATCACTGCTTACCCGGAGATGGCTCTTCCTGGACAGTGGGCTCTGCCTGATGTGTAGATTCTCGAGCACCTGCTGAAGTTCCTTTACCCTCTTCTGTCCTCTCCTCATTGGCCTTTTCAACCTCTTTTTCTGGTCTTTTCTTCTCACTCTCTGGTTTGACCTCTTTCTTGACTGGCCGGATGTTGCCAGGAGAAGGAGGCCGTGCCTGAGCAGAGGAAACTTTGGAGGAACCAGGTGGGGAAGTTATCTGCTTGGGTGTGCCAGGCAAAAAAGGCAAAGACTTTGATGCGTGCCTGTGTAACCAAAGAGTGACAATGACTATCAGACATGCTCTGCAGGGCATCACATACATATCACTTCCAGAACTATAACAGCTAAAAATAAACAACTCTGCTACCAAGCAGGACTGCTGGAACAACCAATTAATGTAAAATGAATTCAGATGTGTGAGCACTGAGCCCAGCCAAGAGGGAAGAAATTGGGTATCTTCCTCCTCCTCTTCTCAAAGCAGTAGTAATGTTTTTCTAAAAGCAAGACTGTTTTTCCTTTGTTACAAAAAGAAAACATCTACATCACCAAGTAAGTCTGTACCGTTTCACATTTAATTAATAGAACAACCACAGCTGCTTATAGCTCAACCTCCAGCTAAGCATGCACTTGGCTTACCAAACTGGAGAGGGAGCTGGTGATCTAGCTTTGGGGTTGGAAGAAAAATGACCTCCTTTAAAGCTGGCTGAGAAGCTGGATGACAAATGGTCTCTTTCCTTTTCTTTTTTGTCAGTCTATAGTTCAGCAAACAAAAAGATAAAGTCAATCCAGAGTTCACAGGGCTAAAGAAAGCAAAGCAATCTCAGTTAGGGATTGAGGGGTTGAGAGGCTGAGAAAAATCAGTACTGAGTCAGTAGTTTCTACAGCCTGTTTAACAAGTTCATTAATAAGGCCCTTATAATGACATCATTTTTTGTAGGTAAATATGCATTTGACAACAAGAATCCTCTTAATCATGTTCACTACTGTCCTAAGATGTAATGGACTAATTTGCAGAAGCTTATTTTTCACATAGGCAAAAAAATACCTTTTAAGGTTTGATCATTGATGATCGTCATGGAGGACCTTCCATTACTCCCCGTAAACACAGGATTTCATTTGAAGAAGAGAGCAAAACACTCCCCCATCTCACACTTAGTCACAGTCCCTATATAGCACAAGCTTTTTGCTTCCTACTTACACATGGATACCACAGATGCTCTCAAATGTGGTGCAACAGTTACTCTATTCTTTTTGCCTTGGCTGATTTCACAGCACATACTTTTTATTTGCCATTGATTCTCACACATAGTAGCAATTTCCTGTTTTTCCTTCTTTATATTTCTCATATTAGGGTTTTACTTTTTTAAATATTTCCATTATAGCTGGTTTGTACTAATAGAACTACTGGTTTAAAGGAATAGATCAGAATTTAGGTATTTATACATTTCCTCCATTTAGCCATAGATGTTTTGGAATAAAAAGCTCAGATACTGGAAGTCTGAAGTACAGGTATATTGGAATACTGATGCAGAGAGGTTGCTACTCACCACATTGGCTGGGGCCTAAGTACTACCTCCTACATCATGTTGTACCATGCTGCTTTAGAACCTCACTGGCTGAGAGCTCTGTAATGCCTGGCTCCTGAACTGAAAACCAGGTTAACAACTGGCAAAGACTGAAAACAACTTCATAAGCACATAAACCCTTGGTTTATCTTCATAAATCCAATAAATGTTTCTTTAAATGGTTATTATAGTTTAAAAGTAGTTATTTTTAAATTGCCAAGGCCGTAATTTAACATTAGCAGTAGACAGTCTTGGTCCTGAAGTCATTACTCAAGCCAGCTCTTTGGCAGTAGAATTTACCAGATATCTACTGATTAATCACCTGAGTTATCAATGTATACACAGCCAGAATAAATGCATTATAATGAACAAGAATTTTGGATCACTAGCAATAACTCTATATTGGATCTGTTTTATTAGTCTTGAAAACAGAGAATCAGATTTTTTTTCTATCAGTAAAGCAAAAAACTAAATTACTATGAGTTTACAAAAGAATAAAAGATTCTCCACACCTCACAGGCTACCGAAAACAGCTCCTAACTCAGTTATTTTGTAGTAACAACATTTTTACACTGTCTCCTTCACCAAAAATGTAACAACATTTCTTCTTTTTAATTGAAAAAAAAACCCAACCAAACCCACCAAATCAAAACACACAAACACATGCAAAACTCAAACCACTTGCAGTGAGAAAAATCCAAAAGGTGTTAAACTGATAGCCCTGGAGATGGCAGAGCACTGTGTACATACATCAAGATTTCTCTACAGACACATCCCAATGCTGTGCCTTAACTTAAACTTCAATATGGTACTAGCTGCCTGAAAGATTAAGTAGTGGCTACGATTCATGTGACTTTCATTAACACTGCTTCCAACAAATATGTCAATAGCAATGCTGACTCTTGACATTTTGCCCATCAGGCCAAATGAAAATTGCAAGTACCTCTTGCACAACTATTTGCTGAGATGACTTCACTCTTTTCACACTCTAAACAAACTCAGGCTGTAGAATACAACGAAAAATACAACTGCTCAGGTTCAGCAAATGATATCTGAACTAGAGGTGACTGCACCCTATTAGCTTGGAACACAGTCACCGTGTGTTCAGCTTCCCTGTACTACACTGTGCTGATTTTCCCTGAAAGCTCAGATCAGTCACAGTACTACTACCAAATCATTAAATTCTTAATGAGCAGGTGATCTGTGGGAAGCCTCACTTACAAACCACGCTCCCAAGCCAATCTCAATGAGCCTGGTCTCTTAAGAAGGTAAAGCTGAAGTGACAGTGCTCTGTGTTCTTACATATATTGACATGTGTGAGTGCATGCCTTGCCTCCTCTTCACCCCAGAAGCTCAGCTGAATTTACTAGAGGCCTCAGTTGCTATGAAATTCTACAGACTTTGTGAAAACAGGTTGCTGGGAAAAGTAGATTCTTCACTGAGGGAAAAGCTGCAACACCAGCTTGGGCATTAAAAGGCAGCAAAGAATCCAATGGAGAAATGGAACACACACTGAGAATTCCTCTGTGCCTTGTGAGAAGCTAAGACATCCACTCTACAAACATGAATGTTTTTCCACACAAATTCTTTGGTGCATAATCAGACCACATCACAACATGATGTAGTATATTTCAGTTAAAATCCAGCCAGTTATAAAACAGACGGGGAAGGGACGGCACAGCAGGGACATCAGACTTAGTCAAGTATTCTTATAACTATTCCTGTCCCAAAAAGCAGTGCAATCAGGTGGTCACAGCACAAGTCACTAACTCAGGTACAACTAGCATGCTTACCCCTGCAAGATGTGTTGTTCTCCTACGTCCAATAGCATCAGTAGAGGCATAAAGTTTTGCTCGGTCTCCTGGATTCCTGCAGTTCATGGCCTTGTAGGACAGAGGACTGATGGGGCTGCAAGATGCTGAACGGGGACAAATGGGGATAACTACGGTGTTGGTTGGTTATTTATTAATTTTAATTACAGAGCAGCATTGGAGAAGTGAGAGAGGAAAGCCAGCAGGAACAGAAACCACCGAGAAAGACAGAAAAGAAAGAAGGTATTAATACATAGAGGAATGACTAATTCTCAAGTCAGAACCATCATTTGATACACTAGCTTGGCCACACATAATTTCAAGAGGCGCTCTTGTACTTTTCCTTTTGTAAACTAACAGTTTCTCTTCAATAAATAAATAAGCCACGTAATTGGGTGGCAGGAAGTAAAATGTTTTACTGTTAAGTTTTTGTGCAACTGGTGGTTCTGAAAAAGCAGTGAACACAATGACTGGTTTGACTGACTAACTTAGTATATGCCTTGACATAAGTTTCAATTACATTTGGAATAGAAAACAAAAAGCAAAATTGGAATGCCTATTAGCTGGTCTTAGAAGTTAAGGAAAATAAAAGGAGACATACACAAAAAGGCTGAAGCACACTGACAATACATGTTTCATTTAACGAAATTGCTCTTTACAATTTTTAGCAAGTGATGTGTTTTGCCAAATCCCTTTTCCATGAATATTTGAACCTTGCCTATTTAAGAACTTTTAATATTTCTTGGTAATGCTAGAATAACAGATGATTCAAATACATTCTTGAGAACAATCTTACACATCACAAAAAGGAGGCCAATAACAACAAATCAACTTGGAAATTAATGTTTGAGTAACTAGGATGACAGGTTTTGTGGGTTTGCACAAGTACAGAGACTGTTACCCAAAGATCTCTTGCCAATGGCAAGTTATCAGATATATGGTGTTTTGATTACATATTCAAAGAGAATTCTAACACAGCAAAATGCATTATGGGGAACTTCTTGTAGCAAAGTATTCTTAGACTTCCTCTTGATTTAACTGAAGGAGAAGACTAGGGGAAACTATGTTATTACTGCAGAGTTTTGTTTGTCTACTCTTGTTTATCTTTACTGATCTTATAGTCTTAGTATAATTATTACTCAGCAGGTTACTTGAAGGAAAAGTAGAACTTCTATATGGTATCTTCCTTATCCATCAGTTTACTTGGTAAAAAACCCCAACATTTCCTGCTTGTACATCCATCTCTGAATGCACTTAAAAGAATGTTGTTCCACATATATTTAATTCTTCAAGTCTTACAACAGTACAGCTGCTGTTACAGGAAGAGCTCATAGACTTAACAGTACTAACACTGCAAATTCTCTTTTAACAGATTAACATTATGAATAAAGAGAGTGTCATAGAAGTGTTACAGCAGCGGCCTTCATACTTGACTTATCATTTATAGTGATTTGTGTTTAATGAGGTAAGACAATCAATTAAAAAAAATTAAAAATTATAAACAAGAAAGCAGGGGTGTTTCTTTTGGCTGAATGTATCTAAAACAGATAAGAGGCAGAAGTACAATACAATTTCTGTAGTTCCTACCCTCTGTATATCAGTTCTCTCGCTGCTCACCGATTATATGCAGTTACCACCAATATGACATCATAGCTATTAAAAGACTAGCAGTTCATTTTCATTTGTGATGTTGCCAAACACTGCTTTAAGAAGCACTCCCAGTGAATCCTGTACCAACAGGATTACATGTATTCAAAGGAGCTTTTGGAGTTATTGGGAAAAAAAAATGGCTTTGGTGGGTTATTTTAAAAAGATCCAGATGTAGTCTTATGTTGTATGTCTCTAATAGCTCCCTTAAATTTTAAAGGACATGAATCCATATTTGATTTGATTATGATTTTTTGCATTGTAATTTAACTTTACAGCCAAAAGGCAGAGTATTTTTCTAGGGTATAACGACAAGCTGGGATGAGTCAAGCGCTCAGAGCACAGCTGGGAACCATTACCACCACCTGATCATTATCTCCAGGAAGCTCCTGCACGAAGGGAGTGCAGTTATTGCTCCTAGAGAATAATACCTGGAAAACAATGGGCAGATGGATTATTCTTCTGAGTGGTACAGTCCCAAATTAGCAGAGGGAAAGTATTTCAAGGAATTACGTCATATTGATGACTGACAAATCAGTAATTCCTGCTATTTGCAATCCTTCTTAATATTCCACTCAGCTTAGTGCTTATTGCACAGTATATACAACAGCAGCCACTACAAAAAATCTTCATGCTTGCTCCAGGAAAGTAACCACTTACAAAATTAAGACATTGCTTTCTCAGTTACTCCCTAATGAAGAGCTGAATTTAAAATATCTTGCTTTGTAGATGACGTGAAGTATTAATTTTACAAGTTGCTGTTTAAGAAAAGTGAAAAGAAATTCTGTACTTGTTAATTCCACTGTTTGTAGAATATCATCCACATTTTTGCTCCTACAGTGCTAACCCTGTGGAAATGTACCACAGCCTAATTAGTCATAAGAGTTCTTAAGTGAAAGCTTCTTTAAAAGTAATCTTAGCAGATCTCTGTTCCTTCTTATCTTCTACATCCTTTAATTAGAACAAAAATCCTGTCTATATCAGACCGAAGAGATCTGCCTACACTTAAACATTCAGCATGTGCAGCAATACACTGTTGCAATGGTCAAGTACCCTGTGCATGACTGCAAAACATCCTATGATGAAAGAAAAGGTAGCTGTCACTTGACTAAAATACATGATTAAGCGAGTATGTCCTAGTTGTCTTTAGAATAGTTTTGCCCAGGCTTTAAGTTAACCACCTATCAATATTTTCACAGTGCTGTATGTTAATTTTCCCTTCAGTAAGTACATCAAACAGCTGTTCTGAGGTTGGCAGAGAACTTAATTTTTAAAATCTCACTAAACCTGCACATTTAACTTCAAATGTATTAAATCCTCTGGAACCAGGTCCTCTCTTTCTACAAGTCTAACTTGCTCCACGTGGAAAGTGCCCTGATAGAGTGAAACTATTTGTAGCAAGCAGCTCGCACCCTTAGCAGTGGGTGTGCTGAATCAGCTCTTCACACCATTGTGTGGCATGGACAGCGTGACATTGTTGCCTCGCGTGTGTTGTACTCGTTTACTGCACAGATTAAGAAGCAAAAGAAATTAAGAGGCTGTGGGAGAAAGAGAAAGCAGCATAGCAAACAATTGTACAAACAAGCTTTCATGCTATCATGCAATGTAATCATGGACATTCAAGGTCATTCTGTGATTTTATTGTACACTCTGAATTACATCGATAACTTTGTAACATCTCACAGAGAATCTGGAAAAATAAATGTCTGAGACATGAAGCCTCTGTTCTTATAGGTTTACCTGCATCTCCAGACAATGCAGCTGTGCTTCTACTTCTGGCCAGGAATGAGTGAGTGGGCGTCAGGAGCCTGCTAACGATGCTGCTCTCCCATGGACTTAGCTGTAGGCGGCGAGCTGAACATGCACCATACAAGCAAGATGTTAGATCGAACGCTTAACAAGTAACCAAGTGTTGCAGAAGTATTAGTTCTATCTCCTCACTACTGCATATCATGAAAATCTTGAAGCTGTCCTTCAGAAATCAAAAGCATACAGTTATTCAGTGTTTTGCATTTTATCTTTAACTCTATTTTAGTACAGCAATTCCCATAACAACACACATATCCGAACATATGATTTGTATTACTGATGTCCATTGTGGCAAATTGTTGCCAAATAAATACTGATACTTTGTAGATGTGCTACATTCCCTATTAAGAATGACAGGGTAATTTCTGTACTAGGAGAGCAGCTGCCACTCCTGAATAGAGACTTTGACAGAGGGTGTTTGTGTCCCACACTCTTTCTACACATAGGGTCTTCTAGTTACAAAAAAGACCAATTACATCACCAAATAAAATGTTCAACTAGTTCCCATAATAGTTGATTACAACAAGCTTAGGCCATAAAAATAATCTTGATGTTGGAAGTGAAACCAGTTCTTCTTACATCTCAGCATTCATTTGCTTTAGTCTGGTGTTTCTGGCAACAAAACTGCAGTTAGAATTTATGATGCTCAGTCTCTAAAACATTCATCGAAGCAACCAGCTGTAATAAACTTGAGATTAATTTGCATTTTTAAAGGTAGAGATCCATCACTTTTAATAGCCATAAACTCTGAATCTGTCTTTAATCTACTCCATGCTGAGCCCCATGAAAAGAGGGGCCAATCTCAATCTCATCCTATGAAAACATAATTGCCTAATCTGCCCTCAGTGCTGTTTTTCACTTCCCAAATTGCTCCCCTAAATTCTGCTAACTCAATAAGGGACATTACTACAGAAATAGAGGACTCTCAAACACAGCAGGCTCTCTGGATAACTGTCCTTACACAATGCACTGCTGCCAAAGCTCTTTGTGATTAATGGTTCCATTCTGCATCGGCAAAGATTATACAGAGATACAAACCACCCTACGGAGACATCCATTACCGCACACAAATTATCATTAAGATTGTAATTTAATAATGAAGAAAAATCACAGAATTACCATTAAACTACATGCAATAATGGTAAAATCTTTGCTTCTTTTCCTCTCCAGGCATCACCATTTGTATTACCACTGTTTAAAGTTCCTGTTGCAAGACAACAGATTCTTTTTTGTGATCTCAAGCTTTACCAGGGTGAGGCTCAAATGTATGAGTATGGATGAGTCTGGAGAAACTCTTCTAACACAAAGATTATACAACTTAAGAAAGCAATCCTGAAATCTTAGGCCAATTTATCAGTACTATTTATATTATCAATTTCTTGGAGTTCATCTGTACAGCTACAAACAGTTGATAAGTGAATGTCAATGTCAGGGCCTTGTGGACCAGCTGCAGACCTTGCATGTAAATCTCCAGAAACAAAGTAGTCTCAAGAGGACACAGCTAAGAGACTAATGACTCAGAACACCAAACTGTCATATGTCACCTATCTCTTATCACTTGCCTCTGCCACTGACACATACGCTCTGCAGAAGCAGGTCCACCAAGATCAGGTCACACACAAATGTATCCAAGTGAGTTTTAAAGACCTCCAAGGAAGTAGACTCCACACTCTCCCTGGGCAGCCTGTGCCAGTGCTCCATTAACCTCACAGTAAAATAGTTTTTTTCTTATGTTTAAATGGAACTTCTTGTGTTGCAGCTTCATCCCATTACCCTTTGTCCTGTTGCTAGATACAACAGAAAAAAGGGATGTCCCAACCTCCTGACATCCACCATTTATATACTTGTAAATATTAATGAGACGATCTCTCAGTCTTCTCTTTTCCAGACTAAACAGCCTCAGTTCCCACAGCCTTTCCTCATAAGAAAGATGTTCCTTTCCCCTGATCATCTTGGTGGCCCCACGCTGGACTCTCTCCAGAAGTTCCCTGTACCTCTTTAGCTGAGGAGCCCAGAACTGAACACAGGACTCCAGATGAGGCCTCATATGGACAGATTAGAGGGGGAACAGAACCTCCCTCAACCTGCTGGCCCCACTCTTCTTGATGCATCCCAGGATGCCATTGGCCTTCTTGGCCACGAGGGCACATTGCTGGCTCATATTTTTTTTATTATCAACCAGGACTCCCAGATCTCTCTCTGCAGAGCTGCTCTCCAGCAGGTCAACCCCCAGCCTGTGTCGGTGAATGGGGTTGTTTTTCCCCAGGTGCAGGACTCTGCACTTGTCCTTATTGAACTTCATGAGGTTCCTCTCTGCCCACCTCTCAAGCCAGTCGAGGTCCAATTGAATGGCAGCACAGCCTTCTGGGGAATCAGCCAGTCCTCCCAGTTTGGTGTCATCAGAAAACTTGCTGAGGGTACACTCTGTCCCCCCATCCAGGTTGTTGATGAAGATGTTGTACCAGACTGTCTCCAGAGCCAATCCCTGAGGAACTCCACTGGCCACAGGCCTCAAACTCGATTCTGTGCCATTGATCACCACCCTCTGGGCTCTGTCATTCAGCCAGTTCTTGTTCCACCTCACTGTCCACTCATCCAAGCCACACTGCCTGAGCTTTCTGATGAGGATGTTATGGGAGACAGTGTCAAAAGCCTTGCTGAAGTGAAGGTAGATGACATCCTCTGCTCTCCCCTTACCTAGCCAGCCAGTTATGCACTCATGGATGGCTATCAGGTTGGTCAAACAGGATTTTGCCTTGGTGAATACATGTTGACTCATTCTGATAACCACATCACCTACTGCAAGCAATTGTGCACCCACAGCACCCAATTAACAGAACTGAGGCTTTGTTTGGGAGTGAGCTAAGACCATATGCATCAACAGCAAGCCAAGAGAGAAAACTCTTCTTCATACAAACAACTGGCCAAGCTCAGAGGTGTCAAAATAGCTTTTGCCAGGATCTTGGAATGAAGTCTCCCTAAATCTCTAAAACGGGTTTAGATCAGATTTCATTTAAATAACCCCTGGCATTGTAGATCAAGGTCATCACATACTGAATTTTCCTGAAAAAGCATCATATTTGACACTTGCAATCCATTTTTTAACAGTCATTAGCATCACCATTAACCTAGAATAGACAAACTTTTGCCCACTGAATTTCAAGCACTAACACTTAAATCTGTTCAACAACCTAATTTTGATGTCAAATAAGTGAACTGAACACAAAACAAAAAACATCCTAAAATAATGTCAACTTTAAGACAATGAGGTCAGGTTTTTTTTTTTTTCCTTCTTGCTCTTTTTGTTTTTAAACATCTTATGGTGATATTTTCAAGATTTAGTTCTTCAAGACAGACAAGCAGAAATATCATTTTTTTGTTCTCATGCTGTGTTAGACTATCGTTCTTAGGGTTGTTTGCTGCCTGTTTCAACATAGGAAGCACATTCATGATAGGGTAGCTGGTGCAAGCAGGTACCTCTACCCCCAGGTACAAGCAGGTTAGTTTAAACAGATTAAAGAAGATCTTTATAGCCTAACCTGTAACTGAAAAACATACAGAGTCACAGGGAGTTGGCAACAGTGAACTGATTAAAATCATCTGTATTTGTCTTCAGGATATACAAACTGAACACTGGAAAGTTGTCTTAGCAGCAGCAGAAAAAAAATGCAAGTAAGCAAACAGCAGCATCTGATTAGTTCTAGGAACAGATGGAAGGCAGAGATTTAACTAGTCTCCTGACAAGCATCATGTAGGACACTCCCACTGATAAATGGTGTTTGCTCATATAGAGCCATAAACGTGGTAAGAAGTAGATGAGGAAAATATACACTTAGATTCTCTTTTAATAGGAAACAATATAGCATGAATTTAGGGACTCCAGTAAATGTGGCAGACAAAGGTGGTGCAATGATCCAGAACATCACCTATTTGAAAGAAAAAGCACTACAGAGAAGAAGAATAATGTAACTGAAGTGCAAGTTTTGCTTTTCAAAACTAAGAAAGTGTGCTTCACACATCATCTGAAGTATTATTCACTTGCTAAGCTTCCCTTAAAGAGCACAATTACCACAATTTATTGGTCAACAGTAGCTTTCTCCACTCCTAACAGAATATGGACACATATATTCAGTTTCAACTGCTCAGACCTACACCACTAACACATAAACACAATGAAAAGTCATTTATAGCTACTCAATTGCAAAATTGTGATAAAGAGGTATAGAAAAATACTATAATTGAAAAGGAATTAACCAGTCTTTTAGAGAGTTAATGAAAACTTTTGTCTTTTGCAAGGCCATAAAAAATAATCCTGTCCTTCAAATGGTAAAACAATGCTACTTAACAGAAGACATGTTCTTGACGACAGCTGTAAGCCACTTAGGGTAAGCTTATCATCCTCACCTTTAGCTCACTGTTTTGCAGGTAGGAGTATGCATTACAGACAAAGTATGATTGGGTGTCTCTGGAAGGTGAAATGGGGAGCAGACAGTAAGATTATTCCTTTAAGCACTTCCTTAAGATGTTGAGGCCATTGGAGAGTCCAGTGGCACTTTTCCAGATACATGCTTAACTAGATTTAGGTATATGACTTAGCACAAGAACGAGGACATTTACAACATTTGGATTTGCTTCTTCTCTTGGAGTCTGCAAAAGACCCAAGAAGCTTCTGAAGAGCTCTGTGCCGTTTTAATGAAAATGCCAAGTAAAAAATGCCTCAACGTTTAAAGTTTTTTACATCTGGCCATCACTTCCATACTCCTTCCCTTTCTCCACCACTAGACCACCTACTGCTCAGTTTAACTTCTCCTGAATTTGAAATGGGTGGCAGAAACTATAACACAAAGAGCCACAGTCCATAAGAGATTATCCTTCCTATTTAATGCCTGATGCTGTTCCCTCTGCTAAAAATCTTTCCTCAAAGATGCATCCCCTAGCAAAGAACAGCAGACATCTGGAAAAAATACATACCTGAAAAGGGAATAATATTAAAACTGACTGGATTTCAGCATTTAGAGCAAAAAATTACTGCAGTTTTGGAATTATTTCCTAATACACTGTATTTTTTGCAATTTATCAGACTCTGCAAATAAGTTAGTCCCCTGGGATTAACACAGCTCATCAAATCAACCAGATACACATGTAGATGTAGACACACAAAACATGGCACTTCAGACACACACATAATGTCATCTACTGATCAGTTTTGAAACACAAACAAAATTCCATTGTAAAAACTGTTGCTGAAAACACACATATATCTGGATTGAAATGGGATAGAACTTCTCATTCTCAGTAGAGGACGAAAAGTTCCCACCAAATACTTTTCTGTAAAGCTCTTTGCATGGGTTATACAAGAGACATTATTTTATAAAACTCTTTCAAGCTCAATGCTTCAATCTCATAAATCCTCAGAACAGAGGCAGCAATTCAGCTACATTAATTTTTAAAAGCTTGATGGTTTATCATTTTTGCAGAGTTGTAAACATAAAAAGCATACACTGAAATAAAGCAATCTTTGAAAAGTAAAAGGACACAAAAAGTCAATAAATAGACCATATAAAAACCACTCATACCTCTTCCATAAAAATAATGCAAAATAGTAACAAAATAACTGCTTCAAAGCTTCATGCAACATGTTCTCAGATATTCAAGAACTACTACCAAAGGAAGGAAAACAAAACAATGACAAAATGGCCTAATGCAAACAAAAGGTCACACATGATTGCATGCACTATGGAGTGATGTATTCTTTCAATAATTGTTCCTCATTTACTAAAAACCTGACAGAAGCACTGCTTTTATCATTTGCTAAAGTGATATTGTTTAGGTAAGTTCTCTTGTTTTAAAGAACAAGAAATAAATATTCTCACAGGAAAAAATGTTCAACCATTTACTTTTCACATTTGAAGTCTTTTCACTCCCACTTAGATGAAGTACAGAAAATGACTTCAGAAGCTTGTTTTATGTGCAAAGTAATACATCAATATAGAACATTCTTTCTTGCTTTTTTTTTTTTTTTTCTTTGAAACTGTACCTCTGTCTGGAGAATTTAGTAATGTTGCAGATGAGGAGGAGAGCCGCTTGTTAATGACTGGATCAACATGTTTCGAAAGGTTCATTGTTGAAACAGATCGCCTGTCTGGATCTAAAACAAATGGAAATAATGCTAATTGACAGCCCACATGCAGTAGTGCAAGTTCCTAGCTCACTAGTGGGAGGAGGAAAACATGACTAGGTCACTCCTGCTCTAATACAAGAACTTTGAAAATAGGATGGACTTCTCAGCAGACGTTGTACATGTGACTCAAAGACTGGGCACAAAACCATGTAATTTCAAATGTCTAAAATATTCCGTTCATTATCATTCAGTCAGGTTGCAATCCAAGGACTTAATGGAAGATCTAAAGTGGATAGTAGTAGGCAAAATGATATGTCCTCATTCCTTCCAATATTCTCAGAAAAACCCTGCTCTTGACTTAACAAGAGACAGCTTCTAAGAAAGACCAACATGCTTGGAAACATGAAGCTGTTCACAAAACACCCCTTAGAACCTAAATAAAAGAGGACAATTGACAGGGCACTGTTACTGGACAGAAGGGCAATACGTGGACAATACAATGCTGAAAGAATAAGGGAAGATTAGTGCACAAATGGAGAAAAGGTATGCACAAAAAGAATGAAAATATTTAGTTAAAAATCCCATTGTTATTAGTGCTAAACAGCCCACCACAGAGTCATTTTCTGCCTGCTGTGAATGAAGCTGTAGTTAGTCAATTGAAAACAGCTTAGTAGATGAAGAAAATGAGTCTCTGTGGAAAGCTAGAGACTACTTCTAATGCACATGCTTGGTATATAATGCTGAAGGGATTATTTTGCTTTTAGGTTCTGTACATTTTTGAGCAGTATTACATCATTTGCCAGTGCAACTGCTGCAGTCAGCATCTGCACCCTACGGAGGCGGTGATAGTTACTTTACTCTGAGAATACAGACTGCATACGCTTTGTGCACTTGTGTGTCATGTGAAGGTTGATAGCAATGGCAGAAGAGGAGGGCCAGCTACATGATTCCTGTTTTCTCAAAAAAACCCCAAAAAACCAACAAAAAAGAGCAACATGCATCAACTATGCCTCATCCATTAAACATTTCCATTTGGAAATCTGATATTCAGAAGATGCTGGGAGAGTCAATTCTATTTTTTGCTTGCATTTTGTCATTACTGAACCTCAGCACTACTCAGCAAAGCATTCAACCATGCTGAAATGCAATGAGGCTTGAGCATATGCCTAAATACTGTGCTGATTCATATTCTGTGTGTGTAAAAAGTATGTCTACATGCTGTTTTGGAAGCAGATACAATTCAGAACATTGACAACATTAAGGAGGTTGTTGTTGATTTATTACTTGCAATTACTTATTTATGGCAAGCACGTCAATGTTCTATTTACCTGCTCTGACCTAGTGGTTTAAAGTATACTCACTGTGTAAAAAAAGGTTTTCATAAAAATACAGTGCATGAAACATACTTTTATTCTCCCCAGATCTATGAATATATAGGATTCACCATAAGTGATTGGGGCAAAGAAAGATTCTCCCCTAAACCATGTGATTAAATCACCTTCTTTGTCTAATGTTAGAATAACTGAGAGTATAAGAGGAACAAACTGCATTCTGGAAGGAGGATAAAACTCAGAAATGCATTTTGAAAGGAGCAATCTAAATGCTATAGTTAAGAACAAGACCCCTTTAGGCTGGCAAGATGATCCTACAATGATCTATGGGATATATTTAAAAGTTCCGTGTGTGACCTAGGGACAGGATACTCTGGCTTTATGACAGATCTTTGTCAGAATAATATTAGTGAGAATGGGAGGATAATTTTGTAAATTTTGCATCTGAGAAAATGTATAGTGTACCAGTATAGCCAACACGTTTCTGCATTTGACATAAAATGCACTGCATACGCCAGCTTTCTGAAGATGACAACTGACAATATGAAAAATCAGGTGCCAACATTTCTCTTGTGCCTATGGATATTATTTAGATGAATGAAATTCAGCATGGGTATTGTTGTTTAAGTGTTGGCAATGTGAACCCTGTAAACATAGAATGGGCCAAATGGAATCCATTGCCTAGAAGATTACTGGTTTCCTTACTCTAAAAAAAGAACTAAAATATCTGTGAGCAACACATTGGCCAGTGCAGCTGGTTATATGCCTGTGTTCATGTGCAAAATAATTGTAAAGCCTGTGTATACGCAGTATGCCAAAAAGGTTTTAGAAACACAAAAATATTCAAATCGAGTCTTCCTGAATTCCAGTAGACAGAATATTATGCTTCATTTCAGGGAATTGTGCCAAATCTTTAGAGTCAGCTAGTAGTAACTCTCCATAGTAAAAATAAATAATAATGAAAAAAATCTGGTACTAACAACAGTTCTAATCTATCAGCATGATGTTAAGCATGCATCGCAACTACATGAGGGTGATTTAGTTACTGATGATCTCGTTTCCTGAGAACTAGCTATGGGTAAAGGAATCAACAAACCACAGCAATTATGTACCAGGTTTTCTAGCACCACCCAGAGATCTGAAGTGGTGCTCCAGGCCTGCTAAATCGAGAAAGGTGAATGATGATTCAAAAAAATAACCTAGGGACAGAAGGCAAGACAATGATTTTTCACAGTAAAGAAAATAAAAATCAAATAAGTTATACAGAGTTCAGCAAAAAAAGTAACCTATTTCAAAAAATGACTGTTTATTGAACTTATATACGATAAAGATTTCAGAGTATTCTCTTCTCAACTTTTTTTTCTTCCTTGATAAAAGCCTGGACACATTGAAACGTATACATTAAAGTAAGAAGAGAAGAATTCTAAGTACCACTTTCTTCTGTAAGAAATAAAGGATGAGTTCTCTTTTTCTGGATTCAAGTCATATTTAACAAGGCATATACACATTAATGACTGGCAGATTAAGTTAGAAAAGATAATTAGAGGAAAAAAAAGCATATAGCTAAAATTCACTTAAACTTAATTTGTCCATCTTTAAATTATTCTAGGGGGAAAAAAGGGACTTTTATCTCCTGAAATATCTGTACAAGGTACAGACAGCTTCTTAAAAGGAAAGGTTTTTCTTCCTTGTGTTTGTTTTTATCTCAGTATTTGCTAAGTTCCATCAGATCTATTTTTGAGCCATGATATTTAGCATTTGCACACAGCAGCTCATATCACAAGATTGACACAGCAAAAGCACACCCACAAATACGTACAAACACCAGCAAAGCAGCAGAAGCGAGAAGCTGTAGCAAAATACAATAAAAAAAATTAGTCAATTCCCAAAACAAGATTTATCTTCTGTTTAGATTTCTCCTTGAAATCTGCTACATAGGAATGTCAGAACCATGCCATTGCTAGCAATAGTAAGATCAAGGGCAAAGAATTTAAACCAGCATACACTGAATCATCCTTCTTCTTAACAGAAGCAAAGTAAATTCCAGTTAACTGGCAGAGCAGGGAAACTGGCTAGCAAACCAAGCCTCCCTCTTTACCTGTGTTATTAATGCGGTTATGTAGTGCTCCTCCCCAGGACCACCTGTTTTGCTTTTGTTTTGGCTTCTGGCTTCTTTCAATTGTGCGACGTACAACAGCTTCATGTCGTTCCTTAAGTACAACAGGATAACATATTTGGATACTATTGGGTTTTCAACTTTCATCTTCTCATCAAACCCTGCTGCCCTCCACATAGACAACCGCTAGCAAGCATCTTGGAGTTGTGTTCAAGCTTATATGTTGCCTACTAAGACACACTAGAACACTAATTGTAATTTTGAAAATGTAAGATGTGTTTGAGACTTGCAGAAATGTGTAGAAAATACAGCAGCACTTTTATGGCAGCCACTACATAAATACACCACAGGGCTACTTCTCATCTTCTATCTCCTGTCTACTAAATATTAGAACAGTGGGAGAGATAGGAAACAAAAAAAAACTACAAGGATGAGATGACTTACATAGGATTACCCTGCACGTAGTTGCCAGCTTAACTGGGACAAATCAGCCAAGAGCATCCTTCACTACACACTCGCTTGATCTTCAAGGTTGTGTTAGAGCAACTAATATCTAGCTTCCCTTATGCTGAATAGCTAAGAATTAACAGATAGCCACAAAAAAACAAGCCAATTTGTATTTTTTCTGCATGAGTTTGTGCAGTGCCAAACTCTGTAACTCAGACATGCAGATATATTCAACTTGGCAGCATTTGATTTGTAAAGGGCATTTTAAGAATGTATCTGTGCAAGTAAAGCATGCTCTCTCACACTGAGCATGGCTTTTGCTGCATTCTTTCAATCAACTCTTAAAGAAAAAGTTTGATAGTACTGTATTCTCAAGGTAAAAGCAAGTTGAAAAGTGTTTTCATTAAATTTATTCTTACCTTATCTTCTTCTAATCTCTGTCTTCGCTTTTCCTCTACAGCAGCTCGCCTCCTCTCTTCCTTTAATCTCTGCTCCTCTAGCTTCTTTCTGCGCTCTTCTAGGTGTTTTTCATAATGTTGCCGGGCCCTCTCTTCTCTTTCTAACCAGACAGATTCTCTTGCAGCTGTGAGGAGAAATTAGACATGAAAGTATTAATACACGATGCAGTCTTTAATATAACTTGAATAACCAAACTGAATGGAAAAAATTTTGAACTCATTTTCTTAAGATGACAGATGTAATATTCCAAACATCTCCTTAGGTACTAAAACATCGGTTACCCTGGTCACACATTCATTTAACTTCATCTCAATTTACTCATTAGAATTTACCAGCACAAATAGTTAAATTATGTGATCATATAGTTTCTATGTGGAAGTGAGAAATTTTTGTTAGTTTAAAATACCTTTACCTAAATACTTAAGTCAGATGTATGGGAACAATGTTTTTTGTACAAACCATGATAACTGCCTGTAATCTTTGACTGTAAAAACAAAGATACTAAAAAGAAAGATGAGACTACTGCCAGTATATACACCTTTACTGATCAATACAGATCTAATGAGACAGGTGGCTGGGATGACAGTTGTAGCACCTGGACTGTTCGTGGTACCAACAACTGAACAGAAGGAAACAAGTTATCCACCAAAGAAGTCAGGTTGAAGGAGAATTTTAATCTGTCATACAACTGCACTGTTGCAGAACATGCTAATCAAGACAAATTAGGAACCACTACACAAGACAGATTTTTTTCCCCATCAAGATCTGAATATTCATGAAGGAATTATCTGGAACACAGGCTCAAATGTCCACATGAAACCATTTACACATGATACTCTGGATCTCTCCCCCCATTGCTGCCTCAAAAGTTTTAATATCTAGAAAGCTTTGTGCTCTAAAAAAAAAACCTATTACTTGTGTTTTAAAAATCCCAGACATTTGATATCTCTGGATCTTCACAAACTGACAGACCGGAGTTCAGGAAGAGATGCACGTGAAGATCACAGGACAAACATCACAGAGAACCACATTACAAAACCATACACAGAAGGAGCTCATTAATAATGCAGCATCGACAGGGAACAACAACAGCAAAGTATCAAAAAGACTTTCAATTTCCAAAGCAAGCAATGTAAGGAAGTTCTCTACCTAAAGTCTGAGACAGTACTCTTTCAATTCAGTCTAGGGGTGTGTGTGGGGGAAAGAATCTATTGTTATAATCGCATACGCAAGAACAGCAACTCCAGCCTTCCATCAGCAGAGATTTTTGTGTTGAGACAACCACATACCAAAACCAAAAAACTCAGATGCTTCTAGGTGTTCAGAACAGAGATTGCAATTGCTCGTAGAACTAAGACCCATCTTTACCAAGCTGCTCCTCTGCACCTCCCTAGCTCAAATAAATCCCCTCTCATCTAATAAACAACTTAGATTACATTCTAAACCTTAGGTGCTTGCATATGCAGTTTCATGAGAAATCTCTACTCAGAACAGAACAGCTCACATGTAGTGTATCTCCCTTAAGAAAACAGCTCTCTGCCGTTTCAAATGTCTTTTGCTGAGAAATGCAGACAGTATGTTTAGCTTTGCCATGGTATGTAAACTAGCATGGAGGTGTTTATTAAGCAACTACAAGCAACCACAAGACACTCTCTTGGCAAGGTGGGTGAAAGTTCAGCAAGATGTCTGGAAATGAACAATCATAACTAGAATAATTACAACAAGGAATAGTACTGTTACTTTGATAACTACTAATAACAGGTATGAGAAGCAACACCTACAAATGTGGAATACTAATGCAAGAACCACCAGGAGATACTCCTCTATGCTAATTTAGCTAAGTGACTAGAAGAAACACTGTGAACTGCAGACTAAAGCACAAAATAGCAGCATAGGCCAGAAAAAGCAGCTTTCAGACAAACTGAAATTTGCAAAGGCTCCTTCTTCTATACTAAAGCATTGAAACATAACAAAATAGAGCCAAAATTTGTGTTCCAAACACAAGACTCATCTGTAAACCAGAAGCATGCATCTGCTGCCCCTTTGGGGAGCCAATACCTCACCAAGACAAGGTATGGACAGAGAGATGGCCTCTCACTGTGGTCTACCCTTCTGGAACTATATGAGCCAACCTTTTCCAACAGTTCAGGCTACATCCTGAACCACTAAAGTGTAAAACATGTCACCTGTGAAGAACTGTCCTCTCTTTTTGTCTTTCACTCTGCTTAACAGTCCAGCTTTGCTAAGCAATGCCTTGGGCAGGAGTACTGTCAGCCTGTCACCAGAAAGGTAGTAATTCTTGCAGAAGCTTACTCTTCTCATTAGCTTCTTCAAAGTTGAACTGCAGAACAGAGTCAGCCCAAGAATAAGCAAACAAATCAGTGAATTGTACTGTTCTTTCCACTTATTTTAGGTGCATTTATCTTGTTTTCTTCAGCAAATGAGGACAGCATTCTCTAAAGCGATCCAGCTAATCTCAGTGAGCCACTTTCTCAAAAAGAGAAAAAAATCTTATTGTCTTTAATACCATCTAAAAACTGGTAAAAGCCATTTTTGAAGTGTTTACACTTAAAAGGAAAGTAAAAGAATATCGGTGGTCTTTGAATTCTGTGCTGCAAACATTTCATGCTAACTTCTCCCTTTTCCTGAATCTTCAGTGAAACTTTCAGAGAAAGTTAACACTTAACTATCACAGGATAGGACCACTTCTGATCTCCCTATTCAAAACATGCACATTTAAAATTTATATTAACTTTTACCCATTTTGGTGAGGTTTCATTTTAATCAAAATGCTTCCTGACACGAAGAGGAGCAGCATTTGCCCTCATCTAGGCCCTCAGTTTGTACTCTTCTTCCCTAGCCTGACAATGTTGCTCACAGGACTGAGATCAGATGGCCCAAGGAAACAATCTGGTTAAAATGAAGTTGCGTCCACACCTTATTTCTCCCAACATTCCTAGCTGCAGCTGGTCCTAGTGGAGATTGGCCAGCCTGGGCAGATAGGTAAGTAGACATGCTGCCAAGTGGATTTAGGGGGTTCTGAAATCAGAGGAAGCCTGGGGTTAGAAATGGGACTTATGGGCAGTGCAGTACAGCCTGTTTGAGCTCTACTAAAGCCAGACAGGGCCTCAATAGTTTGCTGGATTTGACAGCAGGTCAATGCAATATATACAGAGAAGCTGACTTCACCTTGTGGACATCAGACTAATTTAAACCTATCCTACATCTAAAATGAAAGTTATGGAATGTGGCTTCTCTGTATTTCACAGATTTATAAAATCCTCTGTCCCAAGCTTTCAATCATTGCCTAATTCCACATACATATTATTCAATAGTTCTTGTCTCATCTTCAAGGACCTCTGCAGTTCTCATTATTATCACATTCCTGTTTCTCTGATAAGTCATCTTCCTAGCTTCGGTTATATTTTCTCCAAAAGGTAATTTTCTCTTCCTTCAAGAGGACCAATTATTATGTACTGGACATGTGTCTGAAGAGTGAAGTTTCACAAAAGGTAAGACTGGGAAATCGTGTCTATTAATCATGAGGACAAAAAAAGGAAGGCAAGAGACACTTGGAGCATGAGTTTATGGGCCTGAACAGGTAAAATACTGAGTTTCATAAATGCAAACTTGAACAGAACTTATTTCATAATGCACTGTTAACAATACAATACTTCTATTAATTTTTCCCATTTCAAGCCCAGGTTTTTATCTTCCTCTTTCTCCTGAAATAATTGTTCAGTAGTGCTACACTGCAGTAATGTTAAGTAACTGTTAAATGTTATTCCTGGAGGACACGGTATTGCTCTCTCCTCTGGGTTTTTTTGTGTATAATTATTTACTGTGAAGCTTATTCTGCTGCATTATCCTACCTGAAGGACTGTTCTCCTGGTGCATGACCCACGCTGGGGCAGGGTGTGAGGAGCTGTCTCCATGGGAGGCCCCAGGCTGGAGAAGTTTGTGAAGGACTGTCTCCTGTGGGAGGGACCCCAAAGTGTAGCGGTGGGAAGTGTGGAGAGGTCTCCCTCTGAGAAGAAGCAGCAGTAAAGTCTATCTGTAATGAACTGACTGCAATCCCCATCCCCCATGCCGCTGGAGGTGAAGGAAGAGGAGTCCCGGGAAGAGGAGGGGTGGAGGGAGGTGTTTTTAAGGTGGTTTTACTTCTTATCTCCCTGCTGCTATTGTTCCTTTAATAAATCAAACCTTTTGCTCCCTGAGTCTGTTTTGCCCATGACACTAATTGCTGAGCGATCTCTTCATCCTTATCTCAACTCACAAACCTCTCATTATATTTCTCTTCTCTCTCCTGTTCAGTTTAGGAGGAGCAGTGATTCTATGACTTGGTGGACACCGGGTTAAACCACCACAGAGGGTGGCAGAGCACTGGAACGGGCTGTCATGATGGGTTCTGGAGTCTCCTCTGGAGACATTAAAAATCCACCTGGATGAGTTCCTGTGTGACTTACTCCAGAAGGTCCTGCTCTGTCAGGGGGCTTGGACTGGATGATCTTTCGAGGTCCCTTCCAACTCTAAGATTCTGTGATTTAGATGCAAACCTTGTAATACTTTAAAAATAGCTATATGACTTTATGGACTCATTTCATTCTAACAGGCTCAAACTATAACAATTAGTTGTAATTTCAGTATTCTTTGTCTATCTGTAGGTGTCCCAGAAATGGATCTTTGAGGAAAAGAAAAGAGAATATATGCTTCTTATAAGGAAAGCTGGAGTCCATTTCATTTACTGCACACTGAAATAAATTATCATAAAAGAAACAGGTCTAATTTCAGACAAATACAAAAGCTATGTCTTTCCTTCACCTTTAAGTTACAAGCAAAAAGCTACAGGAAATATATGTCCATCTTGACATGAGTAAGCTACTAATTTTATGCTTGGACTAAGTGTTTAAAAGCATGATTTATGGTGCATCTGTTTTTTGAGAATAAGTGGAATACTTATTTTCATTAATTCATCTTTTTCCAGATCGAGAAATAATCTTTCCTACTTTTAAATATTATCTTTTAAAGAAGTAATAATTCCTACACTTTCTCTTATTAGAGAATCAAAGGAGAATATGTCCTTTGTTTTCACTGCTTCCTGTAAGCACTACTGACATACTTGCATGAATTTAAAGGGCTCCGTTTTTGCGATCTACAAGGTAGATACATAGAGACAAAACTAGTGTCCTTAGATATATGGTAGTGTCTTTGAGGAAAAAGTTTAAAATAATATTTTTTATTTCTTTCTTTCTTACGTCCCCATTCATGAATTTGTAAAAACTATTTTCCTGTTACCCCAGACAGAAATTAACAAGTGCAGGGTAAAAACTGAAGGATATTCAAGGATTTAAAAAGTCTTCTCTATGGTAAAAATCAGGGATATTCAGCCCTACTCTGAATACATAAGTGTACTTATAGAAGCACAATAAGCCATGCTTCATAGAGCCACACATACTCTTGCTCATAGAAAGAATCAGCAGATGAGCCAACAGAAAAATGAAGATACCTCCGAAAGGTCCAATAAACTTGGAAGAGCATCTGATTTTCAGGATGTGGAAGGGGAAAATATCCACTTTTATGATGTTTTCAGAAGCTATGCTAAGAGCTATGTACAGTGCTGAGCCAATGCTGGACTCTAGTACTAGTATGGTCCAAACAACAGATGTTTTCTTGAGGCTGAGCCTTAAAAACTTTATGATACCCCTCTACCTTGCAATAATACACACTGTTTGATAACATGCAAGAACCATTCAAAGAAAGCCTGATCATTGTTCAAATAGTACCTGTATGCTGAAAGCTTAAATGGCATAGAAACATTTAGATTAAAGCTGGAAAAATACAAAGA
Organism: Urocolius indicus; assembly: GCA_013401255.1. Classification (NCBI taxonomy): domain Eukaryota; kingdom Metazoa; phylum Chordata; class Aves; order Coliiformes; family Coliidae; genus Urocolius; species Urocolius indicus. The sequence goes on from WBNH01007418.1 coordinate 124,502, forward strand.
AAAGCCACAACCCGATGCTTGTTCTGTCTTATTACTTTGCACAATCTATAAATTTGAACACAGTCATGTGATACAAGGGCAAAAAATTAGAGCATAAAAACAAGATTTAGAAATTGAGCCCTGGACATGTTAATACTTGTGTTTGTTTGCAAAATAGTAATGCTGGATTAGTTTACAAAGGAACATAATTAAGGCTATACTTGTGGCACCTCTGAAGTAAAAAAACAGAGCAAAAGAAAACAAGGTCAATGAAGAAATAAACATTCCAATATTGAGAGACACATAAGACTTGAAATCAAACATTTTTTTTTGTTAGAATTAACTAAACATAGGAGATGCTAGCTGCAAACTGCACTTTTGTGGAAACAATTTTGTAGGATTTTTCCTCAGTCATGCACAGACAGAGAATGACTTTGCAGGGGTTTTAGGCTGTGAGGGAAGAGGGAACATGCATTAAGCGTCAAAGCATCTATTTTCTGCTTGTCTACCTGAAGAAAAGGGTCCCTTCTACTATCTCTCACTTGGTTCATTTTTTTTTTTCTTTTGATTTACTGCTGATATAAAAATGGATCAGCCGAGCACAGCCCTTTCTCAATCTGCCTTTTGCATCCACCTTAGACAGAAAGCTTACCTGATAAAGGATCCTACAGTCTTTGCCAGTCTTTCCAGCCTTTCTTTCTGATAGTACTGGCCTCAGCAATCTTTCTTTTCTGACCACTGTTTCACCTTTCCTCACTGCAAGCTCCACTTTGTCTGAGACTGTGATTGTCTCCCTGCTGCATTAGCAGAAAATTGAATTGAATCAGTGATGTTTTAATCGTACCTAAAAATGGGGATGTTCTATCTGGAACACAGAAATGGCTGACTGATTGAATTAAAAGGTGAACTTCAGGGTGGTAATTAAAGCTGAAGTCCATGTTAGAATCTCTGAGACTGCCTTTCCCCAGTAACCACGCTCCGAGGGACATTCAGCCCAGAAATTTTTAAACTTACCTTCCTTAAAAATTATCTTCTTCTCTTATAAACCCTCCTGACATTCAAGTCCTCTGAGAATATCCCAGAATTATTCATATGCTAAGGTCACCAATTCCCGGTTTCTGTGGGGTTTTGGACTGTGGGAATGTCAGATAAGTTCTGACCCCAACTGCCAGACAACAGAGTAAGCCAGAAGGAATTCATAGACAGAAAAAAAAAAACCTAATTTTTATTTATGTGGTGTTTTGCCAAAGACAACTTTCAAATGGGAGAGAGATTTGTAACATAATGCCATCTTTAAAATATTCTTTTAACATTACACATTTTAAGTATTAAGACTATAATGCATTTAGCCAACCTGAAACTCAGACATATTCTAACAGCTAAGATTAATAACCCATTTCCTTAAACGGAAAGTTAAGTCAAATGGCAGGATTTGACTTTTGTTCCCAATGTCAGAAATTAAATAAGCCAAGTATCCTTGCCAGGATCATAACTGTGATAAAAAGGTCAGTTTTCAGGCATGAGTAGCATAGATAAAACATGCAGAGATGTAAGATTTAAAGTCGTTTTATCAAGAATCAGGGACTGAGGTACTGTAAACAAAGTAACAAGAAATCCCCAACTCTTCCTCTTTGCTAGGCCACTACCTAATGCTATCAGAATGAAACCTATTATAAAATCTCAGTAACTTTCCTTGTTGAAAAACACATTTTGATTTTTCTTTCCAGTATGGAGAACCAGGTCTATGCTAATAAATGGAACGTGACCAGAGACCAAACGGCACTACTAAACTTACACCCTCCAAAATGGCAATAGTACTCAGTCAACACATGAATAAAAGCCTATGGGCCTCCCTTGCCAATTCCCAAATCTTGTCTAGGAATCAGCAAGGAGGCTGCTAGTTGGCTGGAGCCAAAACCCTGCCAGGATCCATCAGATGATTGAATTTCAGCACCAGGGAATATTCTTCAGTGCTGTTTAATTTGCCAGTGCAGATACAAGCAATGTCGTATGGCAGAGTTTACGGTTGAAGCCCCACCAGTGAAAATGCAGAAGCTTTCATTAAACCTTTCCAGCTTGACCAGGCCATCTACCATGTTTGCCTTCACAAACAACTCAGTTCTGACATATGTCTGTCACACAGCCTTCAGTGCCAAACACAGCCAATCAGCCTGATGCAAGTGAAGGAATCATAGCACTGAGCTGCAGCCAGAAGCGTGACAGCTCCCTTCACTCTCCTCTAACAACAACCCCATTCGACAGCTATCACCTCCACCAACCTTCCCCTTTCTCGGGATTCCCATCTTGCATGACCCTAGAGGGATTGTCTCACAAAGAGAACATCTCTCTGATATTCTGTATGGGGAATAAAGAACTCAAAGCCTGGTTGGTAAGCAGTTCCTTTATTTCTGCCCACGTGAAAGGCAAGTCTGAGAATAAAGCTTAAAATCAGAAAAAGATAAAATGTAGTAGTCATGAAAAACAAGAATTGCACAGAGGAAATCCAATTCATTCATCTTTCAGAAGTACTGGGATAGCATTTCAAAAGCAATACCTTTCCTACAGTGAAGAAAAAAAAAAAGATCCTTCCTTCTTGATGGGGTGATTAGACAAAATAGCATATGTGTCCCTGTGTGGCTTCTATGTTTCCTAAAGCAGGTTCCAAAATTAGACCTGAGTATACTAAGGTAAAAAGGGCTTTTTTTGGAGCAACCTTTGTATTATTTTCAACTAGGTAGCATACCACAGTACGCAAGAAACAGCAGATACTGACCGTTCCCTCACATATACGTATGTGTATCCAGACAAAAAAAAAATGACAGCACTCATCTTTTCTGCTCTCGAAATTCTCCGAGAAGAGTTACACACCCAAGTGTGGTAAGTAAAACAAGACTGACAAAATACCATTGCCATTATATCATAGCACAATGATATAAAAAAGTAAAAAAAAAAAAGAAAAAAGTAAAGCTTGCAAGTAAAACAAAAAGAAGGGGAAAACAAAACAGGTCTCAAATCATCCCTCCTGTAACATCAGAATAATGCCCAATAAAGAAACGTAATAATTACTGAACCAGTGCTCCACATGATCTCAACAGAACAATTAAACAACTTAATTTTCATTAAAAGATTGATAATGTGACCTCCTGCAGTTCAATTTGCTTAAATTACAAAACAAAATTGTTACAGATTACTACCAACTCTACAGACAGAACCGAACACTGGGGTTTTTTTGGCAGCAAAGAATAATTTCACTTGAGGTATGGCTGAAATTCAACTTTTGCTTAAAAAAAGAAGGCTTTTCTAAGCTTGATAGATCCCTTGAATCAAAATAAGAGGAATTAAGTTTAAATCCAACTTAATTCTATTAAAAAAACCCAAACAAATTCCTTCCTTCAGTTGCTTTACTGATGTCCCAGTTTTAACAAAATCCAGCTCTGATTTTCAGCAAGACACATTTATATAACAATATTATACAACTTGATGTTTAAGACAGACAGCCTGGGCACTTTTCTTGCTACTGTTCACATGACATGAGTGACTGATTAACTATGTTCTGCACAAAAAAAAGAGAAACAAAACTTGCATGATATTGTTTAAAAAAAAAAAAAAATCATTTCTTTGCTGTACTGGAACACAAATCTCAAGAGACAGCTCTGAAATCATAAAGTTAGAAGAAAAATATATCAATGGAAATTCAACACGACTTTAAATTTTCTTGTTCTTTCAAAGTAATTCTTCATGCAGGAACACACATTACATTCTTTCATCATGGGCACATACAGAACTCTCCCATTGAGGAATGAAAGATTCCACTTCAACTTCAAAAACCCCTTTGATGTTTAATGTTGTTTTTAGAACATGTCACACAAAATGACATGGTTCTCAAAAGCAGACGTGTCCTTCCAGTAACAGATAATCATTTATGAACAGCTTAAAAAAATCAGAGTTCAGGAAAACTTAAGAAAAGCATGTCTCTCTCCAGCTGAGGAAAACATTGTTACTACACAAGGATTGAATCTGAAAAAAAAAAAAAATCCAAGACATGGGAGTGTTAACTATGGCTAATTAAAATGGGCCAATAACCTTTATTTGCTCTGGAACCTGAAGAAACTAAGCTTACACATACCATCAAACTCAACTCCAGGAGCAACTTTTTTTTCTCTTGGCAAAAATCCTGTCATGTTATTCCCTCCAGGAAGCCAAAATCAAAGCTTTCTTTTTCCCCTCCAAAACAAGGCTAGTGATTAATGCATGGCTAGTATAATATTATAAGGTGCTGTAAAGAAGGAAGACTATTAATGTTATTAAGACCTAGACAGCAACAAATCATGGTTCTCCAGGTTCAGAAAAGGAGCATAACTCTGGCTGGAGTTACAGTATCTTTCTATAAACTTACAGAAGACAGCAAATGGGAATAAAGAACTTCTGTTTCCAAGCAGTAAGGACAATGTAGCATTCAAAGAGATGAATGGAAGATGAACGTGTAAAAAATAAGATTAAATACCTGTGCTTCCTAATCTCTCAATTCCCAGAGCATGTTGTGGCAGCCAAACATAGCTTTCAGAAAGCCCTTGACTTGGTTTCACATAATTCAACAGTTCTCCCACCACCACACTCAGTATACTGCCAATTCTTAAGTAACCTTCACCTTCCCTAGTCATTTGAATAGTGTTATGCATGCTCATGCACAGGTGTCATTTTAGAAGACATTGAGCACATCTATTTGACACCTACTAAAGGTTTTGCTTGACAAAAATCCATGTTTTGGTAGAAAAATTCAAACCATACATCGGCAACACACTCTGGAATTCTATTTTATGTCAATAAAGGATGAATTCAACATATTAAGAAGTCTAATCTTAATTGGTAAAAAAAAATTCTTAAGCTTGAAAATTCCATTTACACCAGTGAAGCTTCTTTGCATGAAATCCACCCATTTTTCATTCAGATTCACAAAGGTAAGTAATAGGTATGTGACAGTTATAACAATAGTCAATCCCAAGATGTGCCTGGAATGACATTATTGCACATCAAGCAAAACCAGTTTGCTGAACACTCTTAAAATCAAACTGGCAAAAACATTGCATTCAGATGTCCATGAAAAAGCCCTCAAGTTATTAAAAAAAAAAAAGGTATAGGATAGGCCTCACCTAGCTGTTTTTCTCGTTCTTCTCTCCTTTCTCTAGCAAGCCGTTGCCTGTCATCAACCTTTAGTATTGTTGGATGATCTGCAAATGAAAGGGGGAAATATTAGTCACTTAGCATAAAATCAAACAGTACCATAAACAAGCCTTTATAGCAATGACCATTAACTATAAATATTATACTTTCAAAATAGAGCACATTTCCAGAAATCCATGTTAGTAAAAAAACCCTGGAACAACTGAAAAAGAAAAAGAATTTATTCCAATTATCAAGGTGTAAAACACTCACAAAGCCTAAGTTGTAACTCTGAGTTTCAAGAAAGACTGCTGCCTGAAAAAACCTTGGAAGTTTTTGTTTTGTTTCCAAGTCAAACCAAACTCAATTGCTTGAGAACATTCTGACAAAATTATAGCTATTACTCCATAACCAATCTCTCTCTGAAATTTATCTGCAGGAAATTCTACTATAATGCAGCACCTTCTAGAAGTATTGCCTCAAAAAAACCAATAAACTGTTTCACCACAGTGAAAAAGCTCATTATCCAAACAAAACATTTTGGACAAAACACTGTAGCAGTTCTGGTTGAGCTCCTGAAGACAGCATGATACTGATCTCCAGATTGTTGTGTGCACTTGTGTTAAAAGCCCTAGTGAACATGTTAAGACAGTGCATCACATGCATGGACTGGCATAGTACCAGTAAAGCAAGGTAACAGTTTCCTCAAGTACACTTGCAGATTGAAAGTTCACTACAGAATTTCTTAAAAAAATATCTGCAACTGGACACTTGAATCATAGCAGTAAGATTAGTACAAAATAATAAATCTGTGTTAGAGCCCTGGCAATAAAAATTCAGGCTTGGTTGGGAAAACATCAGTAGTTCAGTGAGTTCTCTGGAAGACAACAATATGCTAAACAGCTAGCATCCTACTTGCAGCCTCAGCAGTGGAGCTGTTCCAGACAAAAAGGCAACAAAATCCAAGTTACCAATTCATCTCAGCATGTTGCCAGAACTCATTTCCTACTCTTTCTTAGTCTGTTCTGTTAAATCCAGAAAGCTGTTCATTTTGTGCATTTTCACTAGCACTGAAAAATTCTGCTTTAAATAAAAACACAAGTAAACGAAAAAATCCATAGAAAAAAATCAAGACCATTTGTAGGTATAAAAAAAGTGATCTGACTTATTTTAGCATTGAAGGGAACTCAGTTTTTAAGTATTTTAAGACACTGAACTACCTAGAATACTGTCACCATGGAAGCACACATAAAAACAAGGCAACAGAGTCCTTTCACTATTCCATGTGAATAGACAAGTCAGCAATTTGTAAAAACATGCAAAGTCAACCTATTTGTGTACAGATGGCATACCTTCAAGAAAAGTAACTAGCAGAATAACACAATGGGTCATAAAAATGAGGTTAAAGATATCTGCAAAAAATAAAACTCTCAAGTGAGGATATGCTAGACAGGTTTTGAACAGTCATATGAATTAGACAAAAAAAAATCAGTAATGCATATATACTCTAACAAGTTTTTGCATCAGGAGGGCAGGATTTCTCCCATGAAGTGGTTCACTGATGACTTGCTTCATTTTAATTATTCTTGAACTCTCATCAGTGAAAAACTATCATCTCAACAAGAGTCACAGACTACAGCTCCAATTAATGGCTTTAATAGTTATGCAAAGACAGACCTGCAAGGAGAAAATCCACTGTAGGAAGAACATTCAAACTTGATAGCCCTAATAAAAGGTGCAACAAGTCACCAGCAGAGGCAAAAGTAATCCATCCACCAGTTGCAGATCAAATCTTTAGTGTTGGTTAAATAGCACACAGTGCTGTCATTTATGAAATTAGGCTTAGCCATGCTACTACATAATTGGTCCAACGTATGGTGTAGATTAACATCTATCTGATGTTACAAAGCATGCTGCCTTGCATGCAGTCTCTTCAGCCTGTAGACACAGGTCAAAAGGGTAATAATATTCCTTCACTCTTGTGGCTGGCACATGAGATTCACAAACATTAATTTCTGTAGCGTGAGTAATTAGAGCTGGTAGAATAGATACACCCGATAGAAAATTACCTGCAAAACATAGATTCCTTTCAAGGGCTGTCAGTACAGTCAATGTAACATCAAGTTGACAGAGGATGATGTTACACTGGGGAATAATGGAAAATCCTGCTTCTTTCAGAATGTAGTATTATGCTTCCAGGTTTTTTTTTGCTTTCTTGAGGGGAGAGATTTCCCTATTGGGGAAAAGTAGCAGTTCTTCAAAGAGGCAGTAGTGTTATGTGGACAGAAAAACTGAAAAGGTCTCCCTTAAGAATTTCCTAATTATAACCAATGGAAGGAATGAAATAAATTTTTAAAGCTACACTCTGCCATTCTTTTTGAAGATATCCAATTATTTTTTCAGTATCACGCACCTGATAGTATTCACACACACACAGAGTCCAACACCCCTAGATGTTAGAACAATCCTAAAGAACTCATGTTAAGTGTCAGGCTATGCAGAGTGTGAGTATGTCTTCAGTAAGAAGCCATTTTGCATACCTTTGGAAGCACAAATAACTAAATCAATATTGGCACAGAAACAGGAATAACACCTCTGTAGCAGATCAGCATTGCCTTTGCTCTGCTAGAAGCTGAAACATACATTACTGGTGTAAATCTTACACTATTAATGAAAATGACTTTTCTACGCTTGAAAACGATCCTTCATAGTTTGGCTATAAGACCTATCTCCAACAGTTGCATTCTCAATCTAGCTGATCTGCTGGTACTCCCAGTACATAGCTTCAACAGCTCTAAATTGTTGCAAAACAAGGAAGTTTGCTGGGTCTGTACCCCGTTTGATTTCTCCAAGTGTCTGCTTATTAACAATCTGCCAGGCAAATAATTGGAGGACTGGCATTTCTTCTTTTTCAGTAGGAATACCATGACAAACACACAAGGTACTTTGTACTCTGTCTTGCTCCTATTCATCACCAGGCAATAGTGCACAAAAAGATGGGAAATGTAATCTGCAACAAAACCTGTAGAATTCCTCAGAAATAACTGATAATTGGGCATATGCAAAGCCTCACAGAGAACATTCCAGGAAACCCAATGTGCTGCTGTAGAAGTTGAAGTCTGGTTATGATGCAACGTGTGTGGACCTCACACTCAGATTTCTCTTTAGAGTATAGAGATACTTATGTAACATACAAATACTTGTCATAATGCCTGAGAGGGATGTTTGGAGATTAAATAAACCATAATTCTATGGAAGGGTACCCACTGCTGCAAATTAAGCCTCTAAATACTTATGTGAACAGTATTCCTTGCAAAATTACATTTACTGTGAGTTCAAAATTACTAGTTCATTTAAAAGGACTTAGAAGCCATGAATAGTATTTCATAGAAACTCAGCACTGACATATCAGTTATTTTTGGTCCCTAATTATATTAACAACAGGAAAATGCAAGCTTTTCAAATCTTCTACATAATTAATACTTACTGAACTCTTAAGCCCAGTTGACATTCATTGGAATTAGGTTGTAATTTTGCTAAATTAGTAATTCTCATATGTACTTACTACATACAGCAGGTTTCTGTAGCTCAGGTTACTGCACTTAGTGTGACTTCAAAAGTCAAACTACTAATATTCTTCATTTGCATCTATAATCCTCTCAGTCTCTCTTCACAAATGGCTGTTTCTGCCCTTTAACACCTAGGATGCTAATTTTCTGTATTAAAGAAACTAAAAGCAATATCAAGTGGAAAATGCAGTCTCCATTAGTTCACAGAGATGCTGCTGGGAAGAACAAGTGTAAGCTACAGCACTGTCTGAGAAGATGCATTGCTTAGATCTCAAACTCTCTTCGCTTTGTCTAGCTCTCTTTACACTGCCACATTTAGAGTTGCCTTGGACTCCTAATATTTGTTCAGCCTGTAGACACTTCCCAGAAAATAAGCACATTGTTTCTACTGACAGTTGTCATTCCTACTGCAAAGTCTTTGGTTTGTTTTTTAACCAAAACACTATTTGACAGAAAATTCATACCCAGTCTAAAGAAAACAATAACAAAGCTCAAACAAACAAAATCCCAAGCCACAGCTCTGAGCTGTATGCAGAGCTAAATCCTACACATATGTCTGTGCTCTCCCTCTCTCGAGTCTCAGGAATTTTGCACTTCTCTCTACATACTAGCATAGATGAAGGGAACATAGGAGCAGCTAGGACACCATCCTGAGAAATGAAAACTAGGATTGGACTACTGCAGGATAAAGTGGATATTGAATACTGTTCAAGGCCAAGAGCTGTGTTTGTGCTGTGGAAGTGGATAACGTTATCTCCATTATCTCCTCCTTTTCCCATTGCCTTTCTTGATTGAGAGTAGCCATGAATGCTCACTTTGTACTGGACCCAGTGCTGCCTGGCAGAGCATGCGAGGTGTGATCTGAACAGACAGTACTGGGATTGCTTCCCTCTGGGGACCCAGGCCAAAGGTACCCAGTTTGTGGACCGAGAAGTGTCTGTCAGTACAAAACAGCCACTGAGCTGCCAAGCTGTCACAGAGTTGAAAAGGTGGTGCTTGCAATATGTCTAGTCCTCAGCAACACAAGCACATACACTTTCTCAGGCATCTGAACAAGACTATTATTAATCACAAATGTTAAGTTTAGGTACGTGAATTTAGATATTTAAGTGCTCCTCTGAATCTTTGTCTAAGCACACAAGTGGAACAAACTCAAGACATCTACTTTAAGCATTTTAGTACATAGTCTTCCAACAATGTAAGTGATCCGTGAATTAAATCCATACAATGTAGCAATCATGTATGGTGAAGTAATGACAAATATCTGCCCACTGCACACAATGTATTACGGAATATGGCATGCTTTGTGCTAAGTGAGGAATGTCTAAACAGAAGCACATTTATATAAAGCTGTAAATCTTTGCCTACAGCAGATAACACTGCAAGCACTGATGTGGTGTCTGTTGCCTTATCTCACTTCCCAACCCTCATTCCTAAGTTGTACTAAAAGTCATTTTTTTAAAAATTCTGCTGCTTTGCAAACAGAGATTCCAGCCTAAGTAAATATGAACAGTCACTGATATCAGTTTTGACTGAAAAAGTAGGACATGTATTAGAGCATCAAATATTTCAGAAGTTCCTAAGATGACTGCTGTTCTTTACACCACATTGTAGCAAACAGACTTACACCATGAAGCACGTGGAATTACATACCTGGTTTACTTCCAGTGCTGCTTTGTCCTGAAGTGACTTTCTTGTCTTGTACTTTAGAACCTTCAGCTGCTAAAATAAGGTAGAAAATGAAAAATATTAATTAATCTTATTACTAAACAGCAGCTCAACCACTCTATTATAAGACAACTCAAAGATTGCAGAGTTCCTTTTAAAATCAGACCATTCTGAAATACCACTTTAATACCATTCTACACCATTTTGCATAGAAAAAAAACCTGAAGGCTGCACTGAAAATACTGAAGCCACAAAACAAGTTCCTCATTCAAGCTGAAGAGACCCAAGAAGACTCCATTTCAATTATGTTTTTTTTAATAAGGCGTATAATATTTTTTCCACACCATGCTAATGCTACACAAGCAGCTAATTTTTCCTCTTCCTTTTCAGTGATGATTTGGAAACCAATACTTCCAAGAAACAACAGCATTCATTTTTTAATTTATTTTTTCCCCTTGGAGGAAGCCAAATTAACTATGCTGATACAAGTAGGTTAGTGGCAATAACAGAACAAAACTGCAGAGTGACTTTGGAGAAGCAAACATTCCAACACATTGCAATGTTTGAATGCAATGAGGAAACTGTTTTGCTAAAGATGACTTGCAGATTCCTAAAGGTATGGTATAAGATACCAGTAGAAACTTCATAGACTCTTTAGACATCCCTTTTGCAGAACTGAGGAGAAGACTATTTATGACCTGAGTGAAATCTAACAAATGAGAGATTTCTACTGTTTTCTATGGACCTTTGATCAGGCCCTGTGAGTCCAGAAAGCACTAATTCTGGTGCTCTGGATGCCCTTTCAATGACCCTTTATAAAGAAAAAAAACCCAAAAGAATCATTATTGTACTTCAAATCACAACCATATTATTTGCTTAACAACTACTTATAATGAAAATCCAAGATGAGAAAGTAGATCTCATGATTTTCTGTTTGCTACTCATCTTGGTGTCCAGCAGCAGTTTGAGTCCAGACTCAGCAATCTGGGAAGTCAAAAGCCAGACAGTAAGAATTCTAAGAACCCTTCCACAAACAGCCTCTGAGTTCATTCCCTTCATGGCCTGAGAAAAGCCTTTGTTTCCCCTTTACCTCCAGGATGAACATAAAGGATAAAAGGTAATAGGAGTAGCCTGTGTGACACTGTACCCTTTTTCTGAGGGGATGAGGCAGGTAAGAAAAACAGGAAAAACAGCACTGATCAACTGTTTAGTGATCATTAACAATGTTTTGCTGAAACCAACATTCAAAAATCCCATCACCTCATCAAAAGAATCATGTGTGAAATTTTAAATAATACTCCATTCCCTTACAACTGTGTTAAGTCTCCTGTGATCCATGAACTGCTGTTGAACCTAACAAATATTGATTCCAGTCACAGTAAGAACTGTCATATCTTAAAGGCTGTTGATCAAAAGATGTTAGTATTTTGCCATTTTGAAGGCCTCACACGCAGGAGTAGTTTGACCCATAGGTAGATGCACTGATTTCTGGTAAGATAATCTGAGCAACACCAAACATTTCCACCACCAGGCTTTGCAGGCTCTACCATTATCAAAATCCATCCTGTCCGTGTTTCAAATGAGTGGCATTAAGCCTGAAAAAAAAAGGTGTTTTACTCACAAGGGTAAATGCATTTGCACTCTTCATGTCTTACAAACGTGTTATATCTTACTACTACGCTTAACCAGGGGTGGGGAGGGAGGGGACACAGATTCTCCTCCTGCCTGAACCAGCCATTTAGAACACCCTTAGAAATAGTCCTGCTGCAGTACATAGAGAATCTATATTTTGAGTCCTATTAGCTGGGCCTAGGACATCATACAGAAGAGGAAACACCTACAGCATGGGAGTTATAGGGGTGGCTTCTTTAAACAAAGAGCTGCCAGAAGCTTCCCATGTAGCTGACAAGGCTCATGCCAGTCAATTCTAAGATGGAGCCGGGCCTGGCCAATTGGTGACTGAAGTAATGCCTCTGAGAATAACGTATTTGAGAAGTGAAGAAGTTGTTGTGCAGCTGCTAAACAGAAGCAGCAACAGGGAGGGAGAATGTGAAAACATCTCTGCAGACACCAGGTTAGTGGAGGGGGAGGAGGGTGCTTATGCCCATGAAGAAAGATTCCCCTGTGATATGTGCTGAGGACCATGTGAGGCAGGTTGTCCCCTTGCAGTCCATGGAAGCCACCAGGGAGCAGAGATCCACTTGCAGCCCATGGAGGACCCCACACCAGAGCGGGTGGATGTCTGAAGGATGCTGTGACTCTGTGGGAAGCCCACCCTGGAGCAAGTTCCTGGCAGGACCTGGGAGCCTGTGGGAAGAGAGGAGCCCACACCAGAGCAGGTTTGCTGTTAGGATTTGTGATCCCGTGAGGGACCCAGGCTGGACCAGTCAGTCAGTACCATGGATGACCCGTGTTGGGGCAGGGTGTGAGAAGCTGCCCCCCTTGGAAGCCCCATGCTGGAGCAGTTTGTGAGCCCATGGGAGGGACCCAAGTTGGACAAGTTCATGAGGGACTGTCTCCTGTGGGAGGGACCCCACAGTGTAGCAGTGGGAAGTGTGAGGAAGCCTCCCCCTGAGAAGAAGCAGTAGCAAAGTCTATCTGTAATGAACTGACCGCAACCCCAACCCCCATCCCTTGCACTGCTGAGGAGAAAGGAAGGAGAGTCCTGGGAAGAAGGAGGGGTGGGAGGAGGTGTTTTAAGATTTGGTTTTATTTCTCGTCTCTCGGTTCTGATGATTCATTAATAAATCAAACCTTTTTCTCCCCAGGTCGAGTCTGTTTTGCCCATGATACTACTTGAGTGATCTCCCTGCCCTCATTTCCACCCACAAACCTCTCGTTACACTTCTCTCTCTCTGGTCCAGTTGAGGAGAGGGAGTGATAGAATGACTTGGTGGGCACCTGGCGCCCATTCAGGGCTAAACCACCACAATGAGTAAAAATTAGTGAAAACACTGATGATATAATAGCTTCAGCACAGATTTCTTTGCATTTCTCATACAAAGCACATACTGCCTTCTTAAAACCATGAGATTATGCAATACTCCATTAACTTCAAAACAATGTCCATCCAGATAAAACATTTGTGTTAGAGCCTAGGTACACAAGAGTAATATTTTTTCCATATTGCCTCTTGTCTGCCCCTTCTTTGGAATACTTTCTGACACAGTTTGAGTACAAATTCATATGACCACTCATATGACAAGAGACGAAGAAAAGAACAGATGGCACAACCATGAATTTTAATGATGCTGGATATCAAATAAGAATTGGCAGAAATATTTAGTAACTAGTGTAGGTGTACTCCCACAGATAATATCCCTTGCTCTAAGATACAAACAGATTAATCAAGACAACTAAACATCTAAAATCCAAACTTAAATATTGACAACATTGGTTCCAGAAAGACACAGTAAGCTATCATATGCCAAGAGAGACATAATTCATCTACCTAATGCTTACTTTGCCAGTTAACTTGAACCACCTTATTTACATGGAGGGAATATGCTTGCATAAAGAAGTGTTAGAAATAAGAATATTTTACCATGAAGAATTCTAGAAACTTAAAAAGCTGAAGATAAGCTGGGTAATAGTGTAGATATATTAGGGAAGACAATCACAGAACCTGAGTTGTTGAGGCTGGAAGGGATCTCTGGAGATCATCTAGTCTATCCCCTTTGCTCAAAGTGCAGTTGCTTTGAGCAGGCCATTCCCAGATGGGTTCTGAATGTCTCTAAGGATGGAGACTCCACAACTGCTCTGAGCACCCTGTGCCAGTCTTTGACCATTCTTCACAGTGGACAAGTTTTTCTTAGGACTGAAAATATTTCCTGTCTTGCACTTTCATGCTCATCATATCCTGTCTTGACAACCATGTGCCACAAATAAGAGTCTGGTTCTGTCTTTTATTCCACCTCATCAGGTACGTTCTGATATGTGGTTCTTCTGATGGATCTTTTTTTCCTTCTAGTGTTTGTGATATACGACTGCAATGCTGTTGAATTGCTCAGACCCACAAGATCTACAGTGCCCACTCATCCCAACTGAAGGAGAAATCATATGGGTAAACACTCACTCTGACCTTCCACTGATCAGAAAAAGATGCGAAGAGCTGCACCACCCCACCTTCACTTTTCAAGGACCTGTTTCAGTGAATGGTCTTCTAAAAGCCATTCACAAATGAATCCTCCAAACCAGGATGCTCTGGTCAGTTACTAAACTTTTCCCTTTGGCCTTCCTCTCCAGGTGAGATGTTACCTAACATCTATCCTCTTGGATAACACTGTCATAGAATCACAGAAGGGTCCCTTCCTTTCGAGGAAGGGACCTCGAAAGATCATCTAGTCCAAACCCCCTGCCAGAGCAGGACCTCCTAGAGTAGGTCACATAGGAACTCATCCAGGTGGCTTTTGAATGTCTCCAGAGAAGGAAATTCAACAGCCCATCTGGGCAGCCTGTTCCAGTGCTCCATCACCCTCACAGGGAAGAAGTTTTTCCTTGCGTTTCTTTCAAACCTCTTAATGTTCCAGCTTGTACCCATTGCCCCTTGTCCTATCATTGGACATCACAGAGAACAGCCTGGCTCCATCTTCCTGACACGCACCCTTTACATATTTGTAAACATTAATCAGATCACCCCTCAGTCTCCTCCAAGCTAAAGAGCCCCAGCTCCCTCAATCTTTCATCAAAAGATGATCNACACTTGCCCTTGTTGAATTTCATTAGATTTCTCCCTGCACAACCAGGTCTCATTGAATGTTAGCACAGCCTTCTGGTGTGTCAGCCACTCCCCCCAGTTTAGTATCACCAGAAAACTTGCTGACAGCGCCCTCTGTTCCCTCATCAAGGTCACTAACGAATATATTGAACAGTACTAATCCCAGCACCAACTCCTCAGATAAGAAAGTCAGATGAAAAGCTTTAAGGGCCTGCAAGGGTGTAAAAATATACAATGTAATTTACCAGTACATGGATATCAGAGACTGCACAGAAACTACCCATTGACTGAAGCACTGGCCAAATCAAAACCTTGTTTTCTTTCTAAACACATCAGTACAACACTATATTACTGTGGTTGGAATTCATCCATTCTGTGTTGATCTCCCTTCCTCATTTTTTTTTAAGGATAAAAGCATGTATTTTAAGGCTAAAAGTAATTCTAAAGTTGAGCTGGATTATCCGTCTTCAGCTATTCCTGTGAAGTGCTCAATGACTGGGTATCCACTGATGGTAACAGAGCACTGGCCTAGTATAAGGATTGCTCTGAATTTACTACTTTTATTGATTAAAGCAATATCCCTACTACTATATAACCATAACTTTATGCTCAATATTATCTAACATGTCATCCAAAGTCACTAATGTAAAAACCTTCAGCAGCCCTCTACAGGTTAGTGGAACTCCAATGTACCATGAGATGAGCTTTGACAAAGCTGCTGCAGCTGCCAGAAATAGAGAGTCATTAGAGAAATAAAATACTTTTCCACTCAGTTTTCAACGAGCTTTCCCTCCTTCCTTTCACCACATGGTTTTCCTCTAGTGTTAGTTACACTGGCTTGCATGAAATGCCTAATTGCAAGTATGTTAAGCCCAGACATACTAAAAGCTATCAGATGATTTTAAGATATGTGCTACCAATAATTGCTGAAAGAATATAACAGTATCTTTCAAGGCAGCTTTTGAGGGACAAAATACAAGTGTGAAACAACCCTGTGAACAATATGTTCCCTTGGCAATACAAGTTAGATACACAAGTTAAAATAGTCTGTGCTGCCTAAATACATGAGTATATACTTGATATCTAACTTAACCTCAGAAAATAACTGAAAGAATACAAACAAAGTTACCATAGCTTAATTTGTAAATGGTAAAGAAAGAAATGTCATGTGAAATTTTATTACTTTAGGAAACTACTTGGGAACTTGAGATACATCTGCAAAATAAACTGGAGGATATTACCACCAAAGCAACACAAAGGATTCTGATACATACACTACATTATTGTATAATGGTCTTTTAAAGATGCAGAATGGTCTACAATAAGACACTGAGTGGGAATCAAAAGATAGCCCCTCTTTCCCAGCTCTGCCATCACTACATCACATAGTATGAAATGGAACACTAGAACTCAGTTTCTTCATCTGGAAAAGGGGGTAAAAAAGGAAGGAAGCAAAACAAACAAACAAACAAAACAGACGCTACTAAAGGCATAAGCATTTGTAAATAGTGACATCTTAAAAAAATACCAGTTACAGTACAAATTCAATATTTAAACATTCCAAGGGTAGAGCTAAAAGAAAGGGATGTTCAAGGCTGACCCATGCTAGGGAGGAAGTCTGTTGGTTCAGCTTTTAGTTTTAGTTTGAACCAAAGCAAGTGCAAAACTGGCAGGTTATTCCTAGAAAGGAGTTTTGTGACAGAAATTAATCCTATTTGCAAATTTACAACCAGTTCTGATACATCTATGTGTTCACATTCAGACAAGTTTAATCAATGCTTCTACTACAAGGATGAGTACAAGCTCTTGAAGGAGTGATAAGCAATTTCATGGAGGATAGCAATTTGTGCCATTTCTCATACAGTCATTGTAACTGCACTCAGTCACTTTCCACAGCAGCTAAGATTTTCTATCCCAAGTACCTGTGCTAAAACCTACTTTCTAAAAGGGAAAAAAAAAATTTATAACAGCAAGAATTACTTTAAAAAAGCTGTTTCATGATTAGTATCTGATAGATAGACTGTAAGGTTATTAAAGGTTTTTTTACTAAGGTATTCCTCTTGAGGTAAAGAAATCAGCTATCCTCAGATTAAGGTCTGTGTGAACAGAAATAGCAGTGGGAAGCAAAACAAGTGCAAAGAGCAATCCTATCTTGTAAGACACAAAACTGAGGAAAAGTCTCATAGGAAGCCTTGAAAAAGAAAGAAAACTATAAGCTTTTAGTGCATCTTTCTTAATCTGCCAGGTAAAGCTCTGGTCAAAGGACACTGGCCTGAGAGACTAAGCAGGTCCACATATCCACTGGAAAAAAATATGACTAAGAGGCAGAGCCCCTGAGGAAGAGTCCTGGGAGGCAGAAAGAACATTCACCCAGATCCTGGAAAAAACACAGAATGTCAAGGAAACACTGAGCTGGGAAGTGTCATACCAGTGTTTTGACAGACTTTTAAAAAAATCTCAAAACACAAACACAGGAGTTGTGCAGATTACAAACATTTGCTTTGCAGATGGTGGCAAAACAAGTGCATGCTTACACATGAACCAGATATCTTCAGTGAGGTGAATGGCAAACCAGAGCCCCCACAGCAAGGCTGAAAACATGGGAAACGTTAAAGCTTTGTTAAGCTGGTGAAGGACATTAGCTACAGGACAGAGGCAGCTCTACTACCAAGTTTTCACTTCCAGAAGTGGAACCTTCAACAGACGCAACGGAAAGGAGGACTTCAAGACCACAAACAAAAGATTGGACTTGGACTTGTGTCAGAGTCAGCAGCCGTCACAGAATGGCAACCCAGAAATCCTCTGAAATGAGAAACTGTACACAGGCTGCACAGCTGGCGGTGACAGCACAAGCACAGGTAAGCTCAAGGCATGCAGACACCTATGTGTGCCTGAAAGTTCAGATATGCTTCTGGGTAAAGGGTGCACTGAGCAGCAAAGAGGAGATATCATCTTCCAGTTTCCTGTTCTAATTCCATGACTGAAAGACAGAAGTACTGAAAAAATAGGAGAAAAAAAAGAAATAGCTAGAACAGAAGAAGAGAGACTAAAGGGAAAAAAAATATAGTTATTCTATCCCTGACACTTGTCAGCTAATCCCCAATCATTTGACTGAACAGCTACTTAACTCTCAAAGAGTGCCAAGGGGCACACGTTGGGAGAATCAAGAAAGCATCAGAAGTGACAACTGGAACAAACTAGTGCCTCAGTCAAAAAGCATTACCAACAGTAGCAAAGGAAATCCAGCATTAAACTGGGAAACTTAGAGCAGAGTTGAGAACTGCTATACTCTATACTCTTTAGCATCCAATTCTGCTACCTCCAATTACTTCCTTATGAACATTGCTCAAAAAAACCAAACAAAACTCTACTCTTTAGTTGACATGCTTATTTTATATGGCACCTTATGCCTGATAGTCACAACATAAAAATATATAGTTTGAACTAATCAAAATTTAGCAGAGAAACGTGCCTCCTAGGACTGTATACACAAGAATGAAGAAGTGGGGCTACTCTAAGCAGTTACACCTAGACACTGGGAACAGCAGCTGGCTAACATGTCAATTGAATTAGAAAGTACTGCTGTGCTGGGTGGAGTGTGTTCAAAGTGCAGATACAGGTCAGAGCTGACAAAGTTTATTAACTTCAATGCAGAAACACATTAGTACTGAAATCCCAAATACCTGCCTTGTAAAAGAATCTGAGCATTAAACAACTGGCTATTCTATTTTAAAGCAACAACACTGAACTTTGACACTAAAGAGTCTAATGGCAAAATTGGAGTGTTTATGCTACTAACAAATCCATATGAGCCACAATCCAGGGGCTTAGATACAGGAAAACAAAGTTCAATATGAATAAAAGCTTTCCCACTGCTTGGTGACTTTTACCTCTTCTTACATCTACAACTTATAAGTATCACTTTGATAATATGTACACATGTAAAAGCTACTCTCCATATTAACAGTAACATATATCTTACAAGTATCTACCATTTCTTACTCTTTGTATTATCAATAGTGTCCATATATATACTTTGACAATCAATACACTAAGCAATATTTTAGTGCCATTTATTGCTCTAGAGTTGAGTGTCACATTCATTTCATACTCATCTTTTACTTGTATGTTAAAATAAGAAGCTTGGGAACAAAGGACAGTGGTCTCTCCAGTGACAAACAGGTCTGAAAGTCCTACAAGTGGCCAAAAACTACCAAGGTGCACGCACTCAGATGACAAATAAAAAGGTAAAAATCAAGCAGATGGATGTCTAACAAAGTTATGATCTGCTCTTCTCTCCAGAAATGTGGGAGGTAATAAGTCTGAAATACCAAAGAAAAAGTTACACGCGTACTTGCTAAAGACTACAGTTTTCACAAAATCCACTTGTCAATAACAACTCTGAAATTACTCCTCAGGAAGAGCTTGTGGAGAAGTGGCCTGATGCATTCAGCAGACAACATTTTCTGGTATTACTGCACTGTACTGGAAGTCAGGACAGACTGCTGCTTCTACCAGGAGTGCCTGAGCAGAACACTGAGCCAACGCTGCTCCTTCCTTCCACCTACTCATTGTTTAGGCTCACACTGGAGCCCTAACCTTGTGCAGGACCTGAAGTGCTTTTTCATAAGATTATTATGAAACAGTGCTTAGAGCATATCAAAATTACACTGCAGCCAGTGCTAACTTTGCTTTCTGAGGTCTCATGCCTACATACATAATAATTATCAAAGTCAGGTCCTTGAAAATGAGACAGCAAGAAAATGCATACTTTGAGCTACCATATGCTACATATGCAACCCTGCTGAGCAGTATGGAGATGGATCACGCAAAGACCTAAATACAAAACTTGAACACAAAACCACGGCATCTCCTTTTCACTGAAATCATAGAATCATAGAATGGTAGGGTTGAAAGGGACCTTTAGAGATCGTCTGGTCCAACCTCCCTGCAGATGCAGGTCCACCTACATCAAGTCACACAGGAACATGTCCAGGCAGGTCTTGAGGACCTCCGAGGAAGGAGACTCCACAACCTCCCAAAACATCTTCCGAGTACGAATTACAAAGCCTTCTGAGTGTGAAATCTATTCATACATACTGCTCAGGATAGCTGTTTGAAAGATGTTTTACTCTGCACTTGAACTGTGCAGGAACAGAGGAACTAAGCATCAGCATTGTATTCATGTCAAACATCTCCTCCCTTTCTCCTCTGCACAAACTTAAAACTTTCCTTCGCTGCAGGAATTCAATAAACAGTAGCTTGTGGGTTGCTGCTGGCCTTCAAAGGACAAGTAGCCTGCCAGCAGTCTGCTCCTATCCACACACCATTCTGAAGCAAACATCATCCCTTAAAAATCTTGCAGCAGAGCTCTTCCTATGCAGCAGATGGGCTGTCCAGGTAGCCAGGAGATGCTCCCTGAGCACTTGACGAGGATAACAGCAAAATAGCCCAGTAAGAAACTCCTGTTCGCAGTAGCTATGGACAAACTGCTTCCTGGTGTGTCTAGGAAGGTTCGGGGATCAGTTCAGCATTGGGGTTTTTTTAGCAAAACAGGATGAGAAAACAAGGGAAATATCTGGGGATGGGAGGATTGTAGTACTGAGTGATAGGTTGCAGAAGGGACAAGAGAATCAGAGTATTCTGAGAGGAAAGGAGGCCTGTGTGACATTAACATGCATTTTGGTCATAGATGTGATCTTTTTGGGAAGTGGGGGTACACCAAGACACAGATTGTGCACTGGCTGTCTTTTGGGTTAATCCTTTGAGGAGGACCATACAGATAAGAACAGAATTGATCCTCTTCAGTATGAAAAGTGCACATTCTGCACACTTACTGTCCAGCTGCCTCCATTCCACCCCAAAAAAAACCCCAGCCCTCTTAAAAGCCTTGGTGTAGATGGTTCACAAAGCCACACTAGAAAGACCTCCCTACCACAGCTACCACTTCAGAAATAAAATAGAAACATAACCAAAACAACATCCTCAGGCTTCTTAATTTAAATGCTTCATAAAACTGTTAGCAGAATATGTACAGTTATACCATTATAGCTCCAATCGAAATTATTTTGTAACAAAATGTTCCCATTAGCAACACAGAACTTTCAAAAAATTATTTACTATGTTCTGCTCATTTTTATAGCAATGAGGCTGTCAAAACTGCAATGTGTGTGAATTCTCTAAAACGTTTAGATCTAATCTAGACTCCCATTTGGAAAGAACAAAGAGTTGTGCCTAATTTTGGTTAGATAGCAACAGTTAGATTGTCTCGTTAAGTGGAATGGAACCTTTGAGGGAACTAGGGGTAAAGAGTACCTGTGGACTATAGAGCAGTTTCCTATTTTTAGTACAGGTAATACAAGCATTCAGAATTTCAGATACAAACTTTGTGAAATTAGAAAATGGAAACTGCCTACTCTTATGAAGTCAAGCCAGCAGTACCTAGAGCGTACATCTGCAAGTTAAAAGTTTGTCTCAGAAGAATGACAGACTATCTATCTGTATTTCACTTCTACTCACTGAAACAGTACAGAAAAGTTCATATTTAAATAATAAACTACTCTTTATATACTTCCACTCTGTAGAACCTAAGCATATGGTTGGCAAATATAAATCAAGTCACAAAGCTACAGTAAACATCCCAGCTCTTTTTGTTCTGGCACTTATCACAGAAGTCTACCATCAGAGCTGTACTGATGGTATTGCTAACAGAGCACTGTTAGCAATAGTCTTCATCTCTGGTGTTCTGGTTGAGCCAAACAGAAATGAAAATTCATCAGCATTAGTGTTTAGTACTCATGAAATAGTACAACAGTTGCCACTGTTTTTATCATATTGTAGACTAGAAAGATAAACAGATGATTTCCAACTGACACATCTAATTCAGCACTGAATTGTAAACCTCTAAGGACAGAAGCATAAATAGATTCCTTTAAAAACAATCCAAAGACATAGAACCAGATGACACAAGTGACTACAGGGAAAAGGATATATTTTTTTTTAGATTAAAATTGCTTAACTGCTCTATTGCAAGATGCATATTTATAAAAGATTACTTTTGGCTGACTGTGTTGGCTTTAAAAAGCATTGCATCATAAATATTAAATAATGTAGGAGAATATAGCAAATTGAGTGTTTTCATGGGAAAAGCTCTTATGCTACTTAGAGTCTCCTAAAGATGATAAAAGAAACACAATAGCTGTAACAGCATTTACAAAGAAGCTGACACGTTTTTTCCTTTGGATAATTATATTGCATCATCTTACTGCCATATAAGCTAACAATATTAACCTAAAAGGACTGCTGGAAAAACATCCTTGTTATCTGCTGAAAAAACCTGTGCTGTGAAACTGGTTCTGCAGCTGACCAGAAGGCTGGCAAGCTCAGTCAGATACAGATGAGACACACGAATGGAAGCTTTTAAATTGCACATCACCAAAATAAAAGCTGAACTGCCACTGCCTGAGGGCACGCATGACAATCTCTGTACCAGACAACCAGCATTTTTTGCTATGCAGTCAGTCTTAGGCCATGTGGCAATTCAAGCACCAAGACTGGGACATACCCAAGCTGCAGTGATTTGTGACCCTGTTGCTCAAGGGCAAACACTTTCAGCCAAGGTGCAAGGTACCACCTGCTTCTTCTCCTCAGACATCTGACTGCTGCAGGCAGCATTTGCTACCACGACATGAGATGGATCTGGACATCCAGGATCTGTGTCAGTGTACTGTTGGGAGTAGCTGTACACGGAAAGTCATCTCGGAGATTATGAAATGGAGCACCTGTACATTTTCTAGATGAAAAACTCTTGAGGACTTCAACTAGAGAGCTTGCTCCAAACTATGAGGCAATTCCTGTTAGTATTTCCAAGTCACAATGAAGCTTACACCTACTGCTGAGAAATGGAGAATTCAGAACAGACTAGCCTGCGTTCAATACCGCACTGATCCTGAGGTCAGATCGCTTGAGCTGGGGAGAGCCAGTATTCATTATTTGTCTTCAATGCTGTTGTTCAGAGGGCACAATGACCAAAGCGTACTGCAGCCTTTGAGGTCTACAAAACACAGATAGCAAGTGCAGTACAGTAAAGTGAATATGGGGATGGAAAGAAGGGGAAATTGGACAGTTTGCTATATTTTGCTCTATTAAGCTTTGCAATAAGAGAAGGTAACAACTTTTCTCCAAAAAGTAAAAAAAAAGTAAAAAAAAATTCTGAAGCAGTATATATTTTTAACTAAAAAGTATATGCCACAAAATGAACTAGATCTACTGACTAACTTAGGAGAAACCTGCAAATCTTCTTGCCAGCCCACTGCCTTACACAAGTGATCTCATCCCAACTGATCTCAGTGTATATCCATGCTTTCCTTTATGCTTCCAACTTTCCCCAGGTTTGTTCGGGCTGCACTAGCCTGACAAAGCTTAACATCATATGTGCACCAAGGTTCACAGTTAGCATTCCAGTAACTTTACATTTAAGATACCAGAGCAGGTCTCTAATGATGGTACTTCTGCCATGGCAACATGTTGACCATTCAAAAGCAAGGCACAATGGGTTTTCTGTCTCAGTAACTAATATCTTTCTACTGTAGGAGAGTGATCCTGTTCCCATAGGAAAACATCCCCACACATGCACAATCATATTCAGGTGCAGGCTGAGCATGCTCTGTGTAAGAGCAAAAACTTGTGATCTTCGCTGACATCTCAGTTTGCTGAGCTTTGCTCTTAACAGATGACATTTAGACCACGCAAGCAAGGTGAAGTTTTGAAATGGCTTTTCTTCTCTAGAGAGCAAATTCGGATAGATATTGCCTTTTTGGACATTATACAGAAGAGACAGATTTCAGCAGTTTATTTTTCTGCTTTAATGATCTCCTCCTGCTGTGTGTGTAACTGCAGGCATACTTTAAATACTAGTGTGTTTCTAGCATTCTACTCATAAAGGGCTGTGTTTTAAAGAAGCATGAAACACTGCATAAATGAAGTGATATGAACTTAGTAACCAGAAGAAAGTCAGAAGAAAGATAGGTAAAAATGAGACTATTCTCTTTCAAAGCTTTCTTTCTAGCCAGGTTACTCTGAACTGTCATCTCAAACAACTATGCAAGCGAGACCTACAGCACAGAACACAGCTCGGAACACATTCACCAGCTCCTTGACCTTCTGGGTATCTCTAATGACTTTATTTCCACAGAGTTTCTACCAGCACTAGAGCAGCTCTCACTGGATTCCAAGTTACTAGCCTACTACATGAAGGATAATGCCCTCACTTCCTGCTCCTATTAAAAGACACCTATAACAAAGCTTAAGAGATTTCCATTATCCAAGATTTCCCCTCCCCTGCTTTCAATTACTTTAAACTCAGAATCACTGTATCTGCTGAACTAAGTGGTCTCCTGGCCTTCATCCCATAACTGCTTTAAACCATCTTCAGTCTCCTCCTTGTGCTTCTATGAAGAAAACTGGGTTGCAAGAGGAACTCTATTTAATTACCTCATTTGGGAGAGAATAAATGAGGATCCATCTCAAGAGAAACAAGATAATTTCAACCTAGGCTACAGATTTAATGGCTATTTTTCCATACAGTTGGCAATAATAGAAATGCATTTGCAGACAGAATGACAAGTGACTTGAGATTAAAAGTGTTTAACTCCTAAAGAAACTGCTCTGCAGAGGCCCCAACAACTGCCTTTAGTGAGGTCTTTACAAAAGAATCAGTAAAAATAAGGATGTTCAAAACACAAGAGAGGATTTAGAGGGGAAAAAAAACCCCACAAGTAGTAGTGTTGTTTAACGTCAACACTTTAAAGTATTTAGTGCTCCATTCAAAGATGCATGGGGTAAAATTTGCTGTAATTGGCCATAGGAGCTGCAAGAGGTAGCTGCTTAAATAATGAAGTACCACGACCTGTTTACAAAGAAAAAAGTTCATTGCCATGTAGGTTTCATCTCCTGAATCAGCACCCCAAGATAACACTGCTGCTGAAAGTAGAAGAGCCTTGTCAACACCAGACTCCCAACACAGCAGCTCATCTTTGCTGAAAAGCCAAGTCAAGCATTACACTGGACACACAGCACTGCTCTGGGTATGTGACCTTCACACAACACCAAATTAGGCCACTTAGATCTATGCCTGGAACATCTGCTGGGATTTCTCTTCCAGAGAGAGGTAAATTCTAGACTATCTACAGGTTAGTGGGAAAAATACAAGTACTGTAACTAACCATTCCATTGCTGCAGTTTCCTGGGCAAAACTCTGCAGTTCACAGACTTTGCAGACGTGTCCAGAGTCTTCCTTCCAGTCTTAGAAAAATAAAACATGAATAATGCCTGGCAGTTGCTCTAGCAACAACTTCTCAACTAAAGACAGCAGGAAGATTCACAGAAGCTAGGCTCTGTTTATATAACCTACTCTGTGAGGACAATTATTTCTGCAACAGTTAAAACTACAAAGACTGCATGCTGTTATTTAGCTGTTAAGGTCCTGGATCTACACACCTTCAAACCATTACTCTAACCAAGAGTACACTTGCCTGAGAAAAACAAGCACGCTTCTGCTATAGCCTGCCTCTATCTTGCTAGAAGGGACGTTGTAACTACTTAGAACAAGTGCAACACTCCATTTTCTAATTCTCCTGTTCTTATATAAAAGAAATATCCTATTACTGTAAGCTAAATCAAACAAGCATTTAATGCGTTGCCAAATACAGGAACAGTGAAGCAAAAAGGAATGTTTCCTACCATTGCTGGGCAGAGAATAAAGCTGAAACACTAACATAAGAAAACATGTTTCTGTTGCATGACTTACCCTTAATCACTTCAATCACTGCAAAAGACAAAAAAAACCTCTGCGAGGACTACGCTGTCATATTTAAGGAAGCACAAGACAAACACAGCTACTACCAACCAAGAGCTTAACTAAATTCTCCAGAACACCATTTACTGGAAAACTTGTCTTTTGAAGTGAACCTCATAGGAAATGGGAAAATTCTATTTTCAGTTCAGGGATCAGTTCTCTACTGATCTCCAGCTGCCAGGAAACAGGACTTCCTGAAGAGTAAGGTATTGCTTGGAAGCAGACTAATAACTAATTACAACACTGCATATGCACAGCTGAGGCTGCAAAAACAATCTTATTTACTTCTGAGCTCCATGTCTTTGGAAAAACTACATAAAGGAATATGCATTTAGAAAGGCAAAGTTATATATTTGAACAGGAAGGTGCCGATATATAACCTTTAAACAACAGTAACATTTAAAGTCTCTCTACTATGAACACATTAAATGGCTACTAGAGGCCTTTGTGTTTTAAAAGTAACTCATCACTGCAGGTACACTACCAAAACCAAAGTATTTTTTCTTCTCCATGTTCTGAGATCTTAGGCTGAGTGTCACACTATATAAAAATGGAGCTTATCTTGAAAGACATAAATTTCACTTTTTTTCCCCCCTCTCTCCAGCCTTCAAGGAAACCTTTTGTCTCTGAGTGACTAGTTTTTACTTTAAGCACATTCCATGATTTCAAAATGAGTTTTAACAGTCCCTAAAAATTAAGCCTTCTAGAGAAATAATGTCTAAGAATGCTACAGAAAATACATAAAATCTAACATTTCTGAGTTTGATTTCCTAACAGAAGCAACAAAAATCTTACCTTATTTCATCTCATTGGTTTTAGTCTGGTACACACTGGTAGTCTATCAACCAAGTCACAGAGAGTGTTTAAAGAAGTATTATTGTCACTGTATTTTGTGCCTTAGTCACCTGAGGAAAATCCACCATGTTGCTGGTTGGATTGTATCTAACAGACAGAACAAAGAATAGGATAAGTGTTGCTTTGTTCTTCATATCTAAATGTTTATCGCTTTATAAGGATGATATGGCAGAATATGTAGCGCAAAACATCTGACTAAACACTGCACTATGGCATACTCAAAAGACATCAATTTCACACCAAGTTTTAAGTATACAAGAATAAAAAAAAAACAACAACAACAAATGCCTCTCATTCTTGATTTAACACTTGCACAAATGTTTGTGTTTGGACTAATGTTACTAGTAACTAAACTATGTCCTAGGAAAACGTTGCAATCAAGTTTCCATTAAACTATACCTTCACAACTTTAGGTATGCAGTACTGCTGAGACAGATCAAAGCCTGACTTCATTCATGGTTATTTAGCCTTACTGATGAGAGGGCTATTAACTTCCAAGAGCATAATTCACATGTTTATATATTTGACAGTATGTGCATGCATAGGTTTTATTAAACCAAGTTGCACAGTCAAGTTTCACTCTAAGACCTCCTAACTTTTCAGTGCTTGAACTTAGAACATTAGATGTTAACAAGAAGCTTGCATAATGTACTGACAAGTGTAAGTCATGTAAAATTACCAACATATAAGCATAAAAAATAGGCAACTTTACATACCACCACCACCACTCCCTACCCTCAAAATTATCAAATCACTTCTTGGTGTTTATTTCTGGGACAACAGAAAATGATTTGGCAGAGTTACCACCCTGCCACTAGATGGGGAGAACAACATGTTTTGCTAATGTTTTTCATTCTCTTCCACTAGCTATGCTTCTGTCCTCCTTTTCCTAGAGAACCACACTCATTGCTCCTTTCCTGATCTTGCACTCCCCTTCACATCTCCTCCACCACTGCCTCACCCTCTTTCTTTTGTTCCTGAACCTGCTACCCTGCAACTCTTCTTCTCCTGCCTTTCTACTTTTTACCCTTGTAGTACTCTGGCTAGCATTGGTTCAACTCAAATCAGATCACTTTTCCTGCACACCTGGCAGCAGGTACCTGGGCAGCAGAGGAGGAGAGCAAGCCTCTATGCTTGGAGTCAGTGCACCTGAGGCTGAAGCAGCCTGCAGAGACTTAAAGCGGACAGGGAAAGAAAGTTCCGCTCAGCATCAGGAGCTGCAGGAAGGAGTGTGCTCACTCATTCCATGGGGATGGTGAATCATACGAACACTCATGAGTCCAAAGTATACAAATGGAACTGCCTCAGTTCAGCCAAAAGCCTGGGCAGAAATATAGCACTCAAATGCTGAATGCATCCCTATCAAGTATGAGCGAACTGTGACTTTTTATGTGGCAATTTAGATGGCTTTTCATAGGGAAAGAAAGAGGCATAGCTTTAAAACTGCTAATTCATACTGTCCCTACTTTCAAGTCTTTCCTTTAAATCATGGTGGCCTTAAGCCATCCACATCAGATTGATATCAAGATTTTTTTCAAGAAGGAGAAGTCCCCACAACTACCTTTCCTATGTCTCATTCTTCAGCAATTGGTCTGTTTGCTGAAGATCAACAAAATAAAAGCAGGAGGGAGAGAACCTGACAGAAGAGAAACATAGGCCAAAACATTTAAATCTAGCAAAGTTATAAAGAGACTAAAACAAAGCTCTTTTAATGGGAAATGTTATGCAACCTTAATTATTTGCCATCTGCCTTGTAAAATTCAAATCAAGCTTGAGAAGGATAAAATTCTCACTTGGGGTTATTTTATTATGCAAAACATCTTGGTTTTACAACAACATCACTAAAATGCTTCATGGAATTACAGCTCTTTAATTCACAGTGGCTTCTTTATTGTGGATGGAGAAAACAAAGAATTTATCCCTCCAAGACACATACTTCTTTTCAGCAGCCTAACCATGACAGATTGATGTCAATAAAAATGAAACAGACACCAGTCTCTCTGATAGCATAACTAAACATTTAATTTCATGAAGGGTGTTTGAATTCACCCCCGGAAAAATATAAGAACAAGTTAACAATATTTTACATAATAGTTGAGTCCCTGCCTTTAAAGATTAAATGTTTTACAAGAATTGCTAGAATAAACTATATAGTGTTACGCATATACCTCTAGAACCTTTTACAGAACATGTACTTGATGCTGATACTTTTGCCTGGTGAAAACAGAGAAAAAAATGGACTGTCAGATGAGAATGTTTGCTGCACGTGACTTAACTATGTCACTGCAATACTTCAAAATACAATCCATTGCTGTGAAATGTGCATTAAATATTCCACTCCAGCATTAAAAAAAAAAGCAGCATCATATAAAGATATACGTATTACATAAATGGTGAAAAAAAATGGAAAATGGATAAGCAACATAAAGCTGGAAACCTTGTGTCTGACACCACATAGCAATACATTGTTTCCCATGTTTGAGTCTTATTTCTGAAAACCCAGGCAGCTTGTCTCGATGCCTGGTAGCCAGTGGTAACCTAGTAGCCTGGTAGCCAGGTCTAGTAACTTCAGTGTGACTGGGCTTCCCCTCTTTGCCCTTAATAGAGGAGGTGGAAATGGAAAAGTGCTCAAGATTGCTTGACCTTCAGGTAAATCACTCAAATGTTGTCCTTAAGCTCTTCCCTTTGCTTATGGAGAGATAGGTTGGGACACTGGCTGCTAGAGCCATTAAGTTTTCTTGTGTGCAACCACTGAATAGAACCGGCTCCATACCAACAAAGTTCTCACACATTACTTTCAGTGTTTCCACACAGCAATTTCCTAGCTTGACTAAATACTATAAAGTATTTGCTTATATGCGAGACAGACAGTAGGTTTGGTTACACAAAACCTGGGTCCATATAGACAAGTTACTGCTGGTATCAAGCCAGATACTAACTGCTTCCTGGGCTGCCTGTATTGCACCAGGGGAATTTATTTTTAAGGCTGTAAATAGCCTTTTCTACAAGGCTACTCTTTGAGCCTTGCCCTTTTGATTGCTATTCCACAGGGTGATGAAGACTTCATTCCTTTATAAGTATTTTTTATCACAAAGGACTATAATACAGACTCAAAATGACCACTTGCTGAGATTAAATCCTAGTAGACTCCCACTAAAAATCTCAAACAAGGCTTTTGTAATTAATGGAGTTGGACCAGTTGCAAACAGTTCCAGGCGATTAGTGCTTTCCATCATTCTGCAAGTCTTCCACAGTGAACCAAGGCCAGAATAATTTGGTATGCAGAGTTCCACTTGAGGGCAGAGCATTAGTTCCTTCCAATCACGCTCCATACTGTCTGGGCAGTCAGTTGCTCATCACTAGTGAGGTTCTAGGCTACAAAAAGATTAAAACTGTATGGAATGTGACTAAAACAGCATAACGCATGTCCAACTTACTGGTTTATCCTCACACAATGGATGTTTTAAAGTCAATCACTTTGAAAAAGTCACATAGGGTGCTGCCATGTATAGCCTTGCTCCACAGGTCCTTGATCAGCAGCACATTATTGTCCATTCTCTGAACAATTAGGATTCGTATCACAGCTGTACAATAGAGGATGCAATAACGTGACATTCTGTTTCTGTCCGAGACACTTTAAAGCATTAGTTCCAAAACCTGGAGTGCCTGCTAACTTACTTACGTTAATGCTTATCTGCTGCTGTGCCAGCCTTGCAATTAAAATACCAAACACCGAAACAAACATGTCAGCACTTTTTAGTTCCAACAAGCACTTCTCTTGCTTTTAATAGAACAACAACACCAGAAGCTGATGCAACTAGGAGACAAACACTCTGTAAAAGCAAGGTTTGCAAGACAGCAGTTTAAAGGTGCCCTCAACCTTTGCATCATCCATCAGATCTTGTGTCTGAGTAACGGGTCCACCAGAACATACCCCCTAGTCAGTTCATTGATCGCTTGCATCAAGAAGTGTTCTGGAATGTATTGAACTCATCTCCCTGTTTCTAGTGCCCAGCTGCATTGCCCTTCCAGAAATGTGGTTAAGAGACACCTAGAAGTACTACAGCCTGTGACTACAAGTCTCTCTCCAGCTGCCTAAATGCAGCAGCTTCAGTTCCTCTTCTTAAACAGGAGATTTGCAGCATTGACCCAGCTCCTTACCCACAAGATCTCTACTGGTTTGTTACTTGTCCAAGGCAAAGCTCCAATCAGTCAATCCATTGTTTTATATAGAACATAACCTCTCCTCTTTACCTGTTCATCCTACTTTTTTCTCTTTTCACCCAGTAAATTCAGGCCTGAAATACCTTTCAAGGCTCTGAAGCTGACAAACCCCAGTCATAGAGATCTTTGCTTGCCAATTCTGCAGTGCCTTGAGGTACAGCACCTGGTTGCAGATAGGGCCACATCAGTGCCACCATGCTAAGCCAGAGAGACAGGACTGAATTACCCTCTATTTTTGAAGTTCCAAATTTCACTAAAAAAAACATCCAAACCACCAAACCCACGCATTTTCAAACTACATGTAAATTACAGTAATCAAAGTCTCAGTGGACTGATACTCATACCTGCATAATTAGCAGTAGGTAGTCCTAGCTGTCATCTCCTATAACCTCCTACAAATTAGAAGCAGTCTAAATTTAGCTATACCAGTTAAAACTCCTGCTATTGCTACATCTAGATTAGAAAGCAACTACAAATAATATTAACTTAATTAATTTGACATTGTAGGGAGAAAATAGATTTGCAGCCTATAAAAAAAAAATTGTCTACAATATTTTAATGATACTAATAGTCTCACAAACCAGTGAGATTTGATCCTGAGTTGGGAATTAATTTTGAGATCTTTTTATCTGAATAAAAGTCTCCTTGATTTATCTTAAAAAATAAGGGAAAATAATAATAATATTAATTAAGGCAGTCTAGCTTTTTTCCTGGCTTACCAGAAATTAATAAGATTATTTTAATTTTGGTGAAGGACTAAACCTACGCAATTAGGCTGGACTCGATGATCTCAAAGGTCTCTTCCAGCTGAAACAAATCTATAATTCTGTGATTCTATGACTTGTTTCCAATTGCAGGACATGAATCACTACACTATTCCAGTATACATTGAGCACAATTACAGGGAGAAGAAAGTAGTATATAATTTAAGAGCAAAATAAATATCATGCCATCTCAAAAGAGCTGAAGTTCTAGTGAAGAGGGCAGATCATTTGCCAATTCCCTGTTTGGAAGAATTCAGGCAGTATGCTGCATTACGCATACCAGTGAATATGATTATTTGAGAATCACAGAATTGTTTTGATTGGAAAAGACCTTCAAGATCACCAAGGCAAACCACTAACCTAACACTGCCAAACCCACCACTAAACTGTGTCCTTCAGCACCTCATCTACGCGTCTTTTAAATATCTCCAGGGATGGTGGCTCCATTATTTCCCTGGGCAGCCTGTGCCAGTGCCTAACAACCCTCCCGGTGAAGGAGTTCTTTCTAATCTCCAATCTAGACCTCTCCTGGCGCAACTTAAGCCCATTTCCTCTTGTCCTGTCACTCGTTACTTAGGAGAAGAGACCGACCTCCACCTTGCTATGACCTCCTTTCAGGAAGCTATAGAGAGTGATCGTGTCTCCTCTCAGCCTTCTCTTCTCCAGACTCAACAACCCCAGTTCCCTCAGCTGCTCCTCATAAGACTTGTTCTCCAGACCCTTCACCAGCTCTGTTGCCCATCTCTGGACATACTCCAGCACCTTCATGTCCTTCTTGTAGTGAAGGGCTGAAAAAGGAAAACACTATTTGAGGTGCAGCCTCACCAGTTCTGAGTACAGGGGGCAATCACTTCCCTGGTCCCTCTGGCCACACTATTTCTAATATAAGTCAGGATGTCATTAGACTTCTTGGCCACCTGGGCACACTGCTGGCTTATATTTCTCCAGTTAACACCATCAGATCCTTGCTTGACAGCTTTCCAGCTAGTTTGCTCCAAGCCCATATAATTGCCTGGGGTTGTTGTGGCCCAAGTGCAGGATTCAGCACTTGGACACTTTAATCCTCACAGAAGTGGCCTTGGCCCACTGCACTGAGCCTTGGGGAACACCACTGGTGACCAGACACCAACTGGATTTAACTCCACTCACCACCATTCTCTAGGCCTAGCCATTCAGACAGTTTTCCATCCATCTCAGAGTACAGCCGTCCAAGCCACGAGCAGTCAGTATCTCCAGGAGGATGTTGTGGGAGACGGTGTCAAAGACTTTACTGAAGTCCAGGTAGAACACATCCACAGCCTTTCCCTCATCCACTACGTGGGTCACTTTGTCATAGGAGAAGATCAGGTTAGTCAAGCAGGATCTGCCTTTCATAAAGCTTTGAAGTAGATAACTCTGGCAATATTGTAAAAATACAAAAACATTCTAGAGGTTTACAGGATCTTCCCCTTGGAAGAAATAGTATTATATCTAGATGACATCACTTTGTGATGCTCTCAGATCTCTGCTAGAACAATAATCTATGGATATCTATGGATATTCTAAGGAAATGTCTTAAAGTCATGCTAGTGAGTCATCTGCTCAGGAGCTAACAAACACTATAACTACCTTTGGAAATTTTTGTTCTTCCTCAATGTCTAATCTGGGATTAGCTATTGTAATGATTACGAGACTGTAAACAATCTGGGAGAAGGACACTGTACACCAGGTAGTCCATGCATCATGCAGTGCTACCGTGAGTCGGGTTATATGACACACTCAGTAGGAAGCTAAACAGCTTATACACTTGCATATGTTAAAAACTTGTCTGCATAGCTGCAGCAACGAATCAAAGCTCTTACCCTGCAAGCGTCTCCTCCTACACATAACCCTAGATCTGTGTCCCTTTTTGAAGCCAAGGAACATTATGCATAAACTCAAGAACATGCAGACTCTTCATCAGAGCTGGATCTGAACTGATTGGGGAATCTGTAACTGCTACAGAATTTTATTCCAGGTCTGTCTGACAAAGCAGGAAAGTAAATTAAGTCACAGGGACAGGGACAGACAGAACAGACAACTATAGCCACCTTTGAGCCGGTTACAAATCAGAAGAAACTGTTGCAGTTGAACAGAAACAAAGTACCTCTTCAGTTTCAATCATATCATCCACAAAGTCTTGAGTATGTCCCAAATTCATTACTAAGTGCTACTATAGGACCAGTTACCCATTTTTTTTCCCAGAAAAACTTTTAAAACAAGTCTTACAAGAGCTTAGTTTTCTAAGCACATTAAACAGCAGACAAATAATCAAGTATAATGTAACATGTTTATTCATAAAACTAACTTTCAAAAGTATTCAGTAATGTTTTTAACACATACTTTGCATGCCTGATGAGATCTGAAGCTCACTGTGTTCCACGGATCATTAACTGTTGACAACTCCTACCACAAAACATTTTGGATACAAAGAAATGCCCAAGATATTCCCATTTCATCCCCTACATCAAGATGTCCCTAATCCTACCATGAAGATATGACAGCCCCTTGCCCTGCAGCTGTGACAGCCAGAGGCAGCTCTGGCTGCTCATGCTAAGAGGTGGCCAACCAGTCAACTGTGTTTAATTCAGCACCACCAAAAGGCAACACACAACAAAACTCACTGTAACACAGCAGGCAGCCCAGGCTGTCATGCTCCATCCTACCCTTAAAAGCAAATGTTTGGAAATATTTGCATTTATATTCCTCCCTCTGCTTTTGTCTAAGCCATGCAAGTGACCTGAAGTAATAAGCATGGGCTGATTAATTGCTGTGTGTGTTCCCTTCTGTAGAGCTAAAAGGTCAGCTGGGGTAAAAGCAAAGGGTGACACGATGTACAATACTAAACACTCCTGTGTTTTAAGCAGCCACCTTGTTCAATGAACCACACACAAACCAAGAAAGACTTCTTTTCACTACATGCACTCAGGCTTAAATGGACCAGCTGAGAAACGTTACTGAACTACTAACTCCAAAGACGGAGGAAAAGCCGTATGTGGGCCTCCTTTCCCAAGGCTAAGCACTTAATGGCATATTAAAAATGTACACATCTTAGTGGAGATTTCTAAGGATTTCTCTACATTTACGTAAGAGTTGGCAGCTCTCTCATCTGTGGTTGGGGTTTCTTTTTGTTTGTTTGGGTTAATTTTTTTTTTCCCTTCTTGGTCTCCATAAAACCATCTGCAACAGTGTACTTGCCTGCACAATCTTTCTTGTGGAGATGTCCAACTGCATCTTCTCTTATTAAATGCCACAGAAGTTGTTAGTATATTGCTGGATATGAGGCTAGAGATGTACCAAATAGAAGCCATCCCAAAGTGGTTTAATCGGAGATTACATTTTAGAAGTATGATTTCAGTGCTTTATATGACATTATTATGTTGCATTAATGCTATTATTTTTTTAATACTGAAGTGTAGAGAAATCTACAGCATCTGAGCACAAAGTAAGGCAACGCAGAGTTAAATCGGAAAATTAAAGAATTTCAATCAACATGAAATGTTTAATTCTTCTACTCAAAAGCAATCCTTCTTGTTTCCACAAGGTAGAGAAAACTGGCTGGGAAGAGGTTTAAGCTCCAGAACTCTGTAACAGGAGACTCCAAAGTCACAAAAGCTACCACTGAATCCATTCCCAGTTTTGCCATGAATGGTATAATATTCTGTCTTTCCACAAAACTACCTAGACAGCGAGTAAGAGAGCTTTGAATCTAGCGAGACGATTATACAAATGAGTTTTTCAAGGTATATAATTATCAAATTCTTAAATCACTTATTTCAGAGGTAGCAACAAGAAAAGGCACGCAGGCAAGCAGAACTGTGTAGATTAGGCAATGTTCATGTTAATTAAGAGAGCTGGAGAAGGGAAAGGAAATCATGCAATCCCTCTGCATAAGCACATGGAGCCCTAGGCCCCGTCACATCATGCTGAGGAAAAAGCCTTTCTAAGAGAGCAAGTAGAAAGCAGAGCTCAGACTGGGAAGGGGAAAAGAGAGGGTCAGAATCTCTACACTGTTTCCTGTCCTCACCCTTCTCCATGCCCAGGTTGACAGGAAGAAGAGTTTTTAACAACAACAAAAAAGGGTGCAACAGTTAATGCTAATACACACGCCACACTACACTAGCCCTGAAAAGGTCTGTGGCCATTTTATCAGTCAGCTGCAGCATTGAAGCATTGAAGAAAGATTCTGATAAATATAACCTCTATTTCTTCATCTTGCTTTTATGTTACAGATGCGTCTATTATTGCAAAGATACATATTTCAGCAAGACTAGACAGAATAGGTAAAATGGCCTTTTTTTCCAGGACAGATGAAAAGGCTTCTTAAGTCATGGGTCCACCACCACCTCTAAGCTGAGAATCTGAACAAGCTCACATAATACACAAGGCTCTACATCATGCAGAAGTTTGCAAGGCCCTGGGAGTATGGGGACACAGCTTCATTAAGCAAAAAAGAGCTTTGCTAACACCGACTGCAAGGCCTGGGGACCTAGATCACGTTTGGCCACTGTGTGAAAGCTACAGAAAATACAGAAGGGGCTGAAGACTCGTTGACTACTTGGAGTGTTGTTTAGAGGTCATGTTTAGGCATATCATTTTGTTCTCCTGTAGTCCTATTGAATACCATCTTTGCTTCTATGTATGCATTCAGGCTATTAAAGTCTGCAGTATTAAAAGCTACATTTGCATTTTGTACAGCTGAGGGAAAGACTTGGTTATGAGTTCATTAGACAAAGTTACTAGAGTCCTCCCCCTCCAAACTACAAGACTACCAGTACCCTTCTGCCTTTGTATAAGTCTAGATTAAAGCAGAAGAGATGTTGTATTATTCATGGCACAACACAATACCATACTTCAGCACAAATACATTGTCTTTTTTTTCCCAGCTAAAAGCAAATAGATAATCTGTGGCTGCAACAGTACCAAGTTATTTCACAATAACCTTGTTTCTGAACTACTCATCTGGCAGGCCCAGCAGCAATACTTCTTGTTCAGAACATTCCCAATGGATGTAGCACATGCAAACCTCCCACTCCCTGTCCCAATATCCCTTTCAACGCGCTCTTTGCTTGCTCTGCAGTTTGATGCAGTAGTCCAGCTGAAGCAACATTAAGAGATTGAGAACAGGGGCATGTCATCAAGCTGAAAAACTCTCTCAGTAAAGTGAGTAGAATAAGGTGAAAAATCTGTGTCACATCACCAGCTTTTTAAAGATTAAATCTAGCATGTGCCAACATGCCTAAGAGCAACTTGTCACTAAGTCCAGAGAAATTCAGCTTCTCAAATGACTGCACCTTCAAGATCAGCTCACACTTCCTACACGCCATCTTAGAATTGCCCAGTTATCCTAAATTTTATCAGGAAGCAGAAATCTTCCCAGAATACTAAGACATATTTTCATATGTATATATGCTTTTGCTAAGAAGATGTGTCATCAATAAGCTAGTTATTTATATGCTTGCTCTTTTCCAAGCACTATTTGCAGGTATTAGAGCAATAAACTAAGAACACTAAAGTAGGCTTTGCAATAAGAGCCTTAGAAACACCAGACTCTGTGAGCTACTGACTTGAAGGACTTATTCAGTTTTCCATGAAGAATCTCTCTGACATCTTTTGAAAATCTTCTGTATTCCAGTATACATTTTGTTTTTCAACTTGCTAGGAAGGACCTACACTGAGTTTATCATAACCAGGGGAGTGTAAGGAAGTTTGGAATACATTTCAAGATACTACATTAAACTTTTATGTCCAAAACCGAAGCTTTACCACCCCACAGTTTTGGCTCTTTTTTTACCTGCTACCAAGCTACTTAAGATTTCTCTGTCAGTACATAATTTCAGCCCCTTGAGTGCTGCAGTCAGTAACAAAATAGAACAAGAAGGCAGGTGCAAATGCTTGAGTACTCTTCCAGAGAACTAATGGAAGAGAACAACAGTGGCACACGTCCAGCCTCAGAGTTGTTTGGCAGTACTCATCGAGGCTACCTTGGGCTGCGTTCTTCCCTTGAAACGTTCATTTTTTTTAATACATAGACAGTAGAAGAGTCAGAATGGGTTTTTATATTTATATTATATTTATATATATATAAAATATATATATTTATATATATATTTTTATATATTTATATTTATAGTTTAAATACATTGTGGTGCAACTCAAATGTTAATCTGAGGAAAGACTGTCACTTCTGCATCTAGTTGTCTCAAATTAATCTCTGGTTAACTGCTACTAGGTGACTTAACTGTAAAACTTTAAACTTTTGTCAGAACTTGAACCTTCCACTCATTTGTCTCCTTTTATGATCAAAAAAGTGCAGGAAAGAAGCACACTGAAATAGTATGCCTTTCTTCCATTAATTGTAGAATCATAGAATGGTAGGGGTTAGGAGGGACCTTTAGAGATCATCTAGTTCAACCCCACTGCTCAAGCAGGTCCACCTAGATAAGGTCACACAGGAATGTATCCAGGTGGGTTTTGAAGACCTCCAAGGAAGGACATTCCACATCCTCCCTTGAGCAGCCTGTGCCAGGGCTCCATCACCCTCATAGTGAAATAGTTTTTTCTTATGTTTAAATGGAACTTTTTGTGTTCCAGTTGCATCCCATTACCCCTTGTCCTGTTGCTAGATGCAACAGAAAAAAAGGATGCCCGACTATATTAAATGATTTCCAGTTACCTGGACAAGAACACCACTGTTTTGGCACCATCTAAAGACACTGCTGCAATTCTACAGATAGGAGTTAAATGTCCTGCTAACAAAGAAAAGAAAAATCAAGCATGCTTCAATTCTAGGTAAAACTAATACCAACATATTCCTTCTCACCAGAGACCTGTCTGTTCTTGAGTTAATCCTTACATACAGTTAAAACAAGAACTTCAGTTTGAATCCTGCTTTCAATTAGGCAGCTCAAGTATTTAAAGGATTTCAAGTTAGAGAATTTAGCTTCATATCTCTTTTTCCCCTCACAGAAGAAAAGTTTGGGAAAAATTAATCACTTAACACTAATTTCCACATCCCAATATAGCCTGGAGAAAGGTATGACCGAACACAAACTAAAAGAAATAAAACTAACAGACAACATCCCAAGGGACTCCACACTTTCCTGTGCTCTTTAAAAAAACAAACTAAAAAAAAAACAACAAACATCAACAAAACCAAACCCATACTCCACAGCTCTGAAATAGATTTTCACCGTGAAATTCAGTGATGCATCCCTGTGTCATGACATTGGTTTCAGCACCAGGTAAAAACCCATGTGAGTGAGTTAAAATCCTAGTATGGGATTTTAACTCACTGTAGCCATCTGTTTCAAGAGGATTATATGTATTTTTTCAAGTGCTAGGCACATTAAAAATAGCACAGTTATTTCAAATGCTTTTTCAGCTACCTTGTGATAAAAATATCACCTCAGCTTTCAACAGCTCTGAGACCCTGTAAGTTTGCTGTGTCTATTGACATCTTCCAATATCTTTAAAAAAAAACCAAAACCAATATTGCAAAATTAGAAGTACATGTTCCAGCCTTTTACTAACATCTCCACATTTATTTTTCAAGACTAAAGGAAGTATGTACAGTCACTAGCTAAGTCTCGGCTATCCTCACACTTTCAGGTAACAACATAACTATAATATTTCCATAATGGTACAACTTCAAAAAAAAACCAAAACTACTACAAAAAACACAGTCTTTTAACAACTTAATGCTGAAGTTTTCCAAAGGCCATTTGTTACCAAATCTGAAAGTCTTAATTTTGCTTCATGCATTTACTGCATACTTTCGAAGAACAAGCTGTGTACTTATTTCGTACAGGTGAATAAACTTCATTTTCCAAGCCATTTTGTTGCAGGGCAAAGTTAGTATTTCAAATCTTTTACTGCTTGGGAAGAAAAAAATCCCAAAACACCAACATAGTAGTTGTTTTAGTTTTTTTGCTTCAGATACCTGAAATGGATACGCTTGCTTTCTGCCTGAGCTTGGACTTGCTCTGCATACATGAGAAAAAACCAGCTTCCATCCTATCTCCAACCAGAACAAGCAGCAATTCAGTGACTACTGTGTCTATATTCTGATGTATGGATTTTTTTTTTTTGACACAGGAATCTGTATGCCTTTTTGTAGGGAAAAAAAAAAGAAAGACCAAAGGAAAGAAGCATTATCATTCCTAGTTGACGAAACAGTTTGTATAGTTATTGGAGATGTATGGTAGGTTTCTTATCTGAACAATATCACATCTCCCTAATCACAAGCAGGAAGGACACAAGCGAAAATATACTTCATTATATGACCCCTAGTTCTGAGAAGTCAACAAACTTTCTATTCACAGGAACAGCACTTTCTGTTGCCCCTATTCAATACCACCTTTTTGTTAATACTTGATCCGCTTTGCAACAAGACCATGGGGGGAAGGGAAAACATGCCTTAGGAGATCGATATAGAAACGTGGCCGTCAATGTAAAAGCTACTTCAAATCACCTCCGTCTCCCCTTGCATCCCTTTACCTAGCCTTGGCCTCTGCCTTTGTTTTCCATTAACAAATGTTGGTCTCTGCACAGGCATTTTTAAAACCAGCAGCTCTGACTTTGTAACATTGCTCACAAGTACCTAGCCCTTATCACTCTGTGATTCTGTGACTGCACTGCATAACAGTAAAAGTTTAAAAATCTCGTTTTGTAGTACTTTTCTCATTATAAGTACTGAATAATTTGATATATTGACAGTTGCATATTTTCCTTCTATACTAAAATAACCCCTAAATATAGGCATTTCATGTTTAATTTGGTAATTCTATTATTCTGTTTATTTTTTAAAATAACCAATTAAAGAAATTATATCAACATAAGTTATAACAGCCTAAAGGTTTGCTTTGCTTTCTGTAAGGTCTTGATTGGATGAATGGATAACAAAATGCTGTCTCTGTTCACATTCTCCAGTCATATTTTTCTTACTGTATTATACTTTCATTTCTACTTTGCAATATTATCTGATAGCTGTCGAGTTCCACTGCTTTTGCCAACTAATATTGTTATTTCAGATTAATTCGATTTCCAAAGATTTTGGCAATGATATGATAGATTAAAGCAACAGCCTTTCACATTTGAAGTTCCTAATCATGTCTGAAATTAAAGTGAGGTAGGTGGTCTCAGCTTGCTTACACTGCTTCATGATTACTCTACAGCTCAGCATCCCCTTCCTTCCCCTCCCTTCAATCCTCCACTCCCAAGAGAGAAAGCCTGTAGCCTAAGTTCAAGTATAGAAAAGGGAGAAATTCTTGTAACCATCAGAGAAAATAGTTCAGTGTGCTTGTAAAGTGGTAAACCACCAGATAGTGCTAGAAATCCTTTATTTCCAGGAACATTAAATTTTACATGCCTCAATTAATACACTCAAAAGACCACAGATAGTTAATTGCCATAACTTCACAATATGGAGATTAAAGAACTGTGCACTCAAATTGCTTTCTGAATAATCCCAATATGACAATCACAGTTTAAGCAAATGAAAGCTGCAGACGTCAAATCACACAACAGTTACTAGGACTCCTAGGTTGTTCAATAAGGGCACATGCAACCTGTGCTGGTGCTGTGCTCTCTGGAATTGGAATGCACCGTGGGCAAATACCTATCGATTGCTGTGTGCCAGGGCAGGTACCACAGTGTAAGGCAACATGTGGAGGTGATATCTGCAGCATCCCACTTCCCATTAGCTCTAGAGCCTGACATGCCAAACACTAATTGCCAACAACAAAAAATACTGCTGCAGCTGGCACAAGGGACACAGAAGAGGAAGAAAAGCCTTAGCTTTATATAGGGACTGAGTACTGCTAACCTCTTAAGGGGAAATAAGGGTCAGGTGAGGGTGTTGCACATAGAAGGCATGATAGCACCAAGCTACTATTCAATATCAGGCTACTTCCAGGTGTGTTAAGTAGCAATCACACCAAAGGAAAAAAGCAATTTGTTCATTACCTCAGACATTGTTCATAGCAAACAAAAAGGACACCTACATGGCATAATCCAGAGTTTACAGAGTAAAGCACAGCAGGCAACTACTAAAGAAGAAAACAGACATGTTGAATGACAAAATGAGACCTCAAAAAAGCATCTTAATCTGAAAGATTTTTTTAAAATATAACTTTTTGGGGTTTATTCACTGGAAAATAAGCTGAGACAGAGATGAAAACACAAAACATGTTTTCATGCTCTGCATGTACAAACTTGAATAACTAAAAATATGAATAGTTACAAAAAGCTGTGTTAATTCCTCATTCGGGGAACAACTCCTCACACAGAACTTCCAAATCACTGAATATCTTTCACCAGTTCTCTGGCCTAGGGCTGATAAAGGAAAGGAACCATTCTGATACTAAAGTTGCTAATGCTTTTGGAACTGGGATGTTGCCTTTCAGTTGGTTTTAGCAACTGCAGTCCCTAGCCTATGAAAAAGATTTCTTTATAGACAAACAGGCTCCTTCCTGTTCTGCATATTATTATCCTCAGTTTCCATAATTGTCACAAATTTGAGGTTAAAACTATGGAATGATGTGTGAAAAAGTACACAGCTATACTATATATCAAGATTATGACTACTAAGAACCAGGAGGTCAACTTAAATGAAAAATCTGGTGTTTTGGAAAACAACCAGAAGTGAATTAGTTATTAACAGCAGCTGCTGAAAAAAGAGAAAACCTTCAATTTGATAATGTATATTTAAAAAAAATAAATCAATGTATTCACAGATTACCCTTCTGCAACCCCTTGCATCACATTTGATTCCTTACAATTCATTAAGAAGTGAAAGAACAGAGGAAAAACACTATATGCATGCCATAGCTAGAGATAATAGTGTTTTCCATTTACAATTTTAATTGAGAAATGATTTAGAAGGATTATTTAAGGAAATATGAAGGATAAGGTTCTTACCTATTTCATCCATTATATTCAGTACTGGACATTCGTTTGCACCGCAAAGATCTACTGTGAATCCATAACATAATGATCCATATCATGCCATATGCATGACTTCAGACTCTATTCCTACATTTAAAAAACTCAGGACAGCAATTTTATGCAAATCCAAAGTAGAAAGGAGCTGGTGTCACAGAAGGTAAAGGTGCAGCTTCAGAAACTGTCAAAACCGCACGCCATCAAGATATCCTTTTGAGGTTAAATCTGATCTGCTCTCACCATTTCTGGCCCAACATCTGATCAAAATGGAGTTTGTCACATCCACAGCATCATGAGATTATATGCAAGGACTGGGAGGGGGGAGAAGTCTGCCGAGCACTTCCCCGTGCCCTGCGTCAATAGATTTGGGCTTAGCCGCTGTTAAGCAGCTCAAGCTACCGGTTATTGGTGCTGGCAGCTGTCTACCACACTGCCCCACTTCCTATTTCAAAACACACTGCCTGGGAGGAAGGCCTTGGTCAGTCAGCTCCAACTTCTCTCCAAATTAAATGGAGAATTAGGACAGTGGAGCCTCCATGTTTGCCTTGGACAATAGTCCTGCAATAGTTTAAAATACTCTCCTGCGCCTTCTTTTCAAATATCTTAGTGCAAAGATCAGTTACAGCCATACTAAAAAATCCCAACATGCACTTCAAGGAAAAAAAATAAATAAATTGAGATGGGACCTTGGTTTTAGTGAAGGAGTTTTGCACCTGTACATAAGTAGATTGCTTTCTTATGTATTTCCAAGACTTTAGATTTGTGTATACTACTTAGCACTTTAGCATTCATTGGATATCAGGTAATTCTTGATATGTTTCTCTTATCTTGATAACAAGTGAGCCTTTTCAACAAGCACAGTAATCATGAATGTTAACACTGCCCAATATTATGGCAAATCAATTACTAGAAACTTAACAGCAACAGCTGTATTACTTCCCCCATTCTCAAAACAAAATGCTGATAGGACATTCAATCCAGATTTTAAGAAATACCTCTGCTACAGGGTCACATTGTCTATGTCATGTTACTTTGCAACATAAGATATACAACACATCTATGTAACATGACCAAAGATCATTATCTTCTGAAATTCCCACATCATAAATTTCTGTTACAAAATAATTAAAATCGATTTGTCACACCAACAAGATCATACCATTGTTAGACCTCTTATTACAACAACAACAGCTTAGAAACACTCTGGTTCTACAAATAATCATTTGCTAAACCATAACAACTACTATACTCATGTCTGGCACAAGACATATCTCACTCTCTCTGCATGTTCACCAAGCCTCATGAGCTTAAAAAGGCCCTCAGAGGTCAAAGCTCTGTGCTGTCACCATTGTCAAACCTTGGCTACAGCTTGTGGCTATGATTTGGCCAGGGAGCCTGGGAAAGTGGGATTGGGCATTTGATCCCTCCAGAGCTTTTCCATGTAACTGCAGCAATGAAAACCCCAGAAGCACTAATGCCACTTAGCTTCTCACAACTTACATCTGTCTTTAGATGAAAATGTTTCTACTCTCTTTAGCACCTAATTTACTCAAATTATTGGTTCTGATACAAACACTCTCCTTCAGCCTTGCAACTGGTACAACTGGGCCCAATTTTTTTGCTGTGGAACCAGGC
Organism: Urocolius indicus; assembly: GCA_013401255.1. Taxonomy (NCBI): domain Eukaryota; kingdom Metazoa; phylum Chordata; class Aves; order Coliiformes; family Coliidae; genus Urocolius; species Urocolius indicus. Next base: position 168,890 of record WBNH01007418.1, read on the forward strand.
TATCCTGTGGTAGAAACAATAACTAAGGCTCCTAAGCACTTCCTGTGCAATCATTAAGCCTGAAGCAACTTGTTTTTACAGAATATTAGGGAAGGGGATTGCTAAACACTGTGTACTTTGAGTTGCAAACTCAAAGCAGAATGTAAACATTAATTAACTTTGATTATGAATACTAAGGATTAATTATCATTAATTTTATCATCCTTATTCAGATGATGAGGAAGGTAACCTGCTCTGCAAGTGGTCCCCTTGAGGTACAGCATGTGAAGTGCAGAACACACACAAACAAAAACAAAATCAAACTCATTCAGAACACATCCAAAAATGTCTCATTGACAGCTACTGTAAAACAGAACTAAAAATCTAATGAGAGAACAGGTTAAACTAACCCTCCTGCTACAATGCTTCTAAAAATAAAAAGCAGTGTTTGCGTTTTCTGATACATTCACATCACAGTCCAGAACACATGGCCTGAGGAGGTAAAAGCTATTCTATCACTGACATGTAGGGTAAATTAACTTGCTAATTCACTTTCTAATGCATAGTCCACTGAACATACAATTATATAAAAAGGAAAATGAAAACTCATGCAGTCAAGCATTAAATTTTTATGGCTTGTAACATTATTCAGAGCTTTTTAAAAATACTGATAAATACATAGCTCTTTTTTTTTTTTTAAACAAAGCGACATCATTCATCCTTAAATCAGTCACATGCACAGCACTGAACATATGCAATCCTTCTCTAGCACTGCCAGACAAAAGCTACATCGTCAAAAATAGCCACACAGTGTGCTAGAGCTGCTGCAGACTGCCCTAGATACATTTAGGCCATGAACACTGAACAGCTCTGCCATAAGGCAGAGTTACGCACCAACCTTCATAATAGACCAGGGCTGAAAAGAGCGAAGAAGACAAATTTCCGTCCTTGAAGTTGATTTTTAATAAACATTATTTAGTGGAGTTTAAAAGTGAGAGTCATCTGAAATCAATTTCCATTGTCAGCTGGAATGCCTGGGTATATATACAAAACATAAGGGGAAAAGGGTGCACTAAAATGCTTTCTATGAAAAGACCTGGTAAAGAAAAAGGGAAATTTGCCTTCTTTTTTTTTTGTTTAAAAAAAAAAAAAACCAAAACAACACAACCAATCAAACAAACAAAACAGTTAACTGATAGAAAGCAGGGTCCCAAACTGATAGATATTTCCCTTATTTGGTTTTCTCAGTTGTTTTTTGTGTGGTTTCTTCCTACTCTTCTCTTTCTAAAGATTAGGAAAAGTTAATAGTCAATGTTTTTTCTTGATCAGGTAAAATATTACAAGCTAGAAGAGCTAAAAAAATTAAAGATCAGTGTGCAAAACTGTTTAGAGGGCTCACATGCTCAGCATGCCAGACAGAACCCCTCAAATCCCTTGTCAAATTTTGAGCTAATTTGCAGTTTATTTTTCCCCAGTATAGATTCATAGAATCCTTTCAGTGGGAAGAGACCTTTAAGATAGTCGAGTCCAGCCTTTGTTCCGGCCCTATAAACCACTAGACCATTTCCCTAAGTGCAACATCCAACTGTCTCTTAAACACCTCCAGGGAGGGTGATTTCACCACCTCACTGGGCAGCCTGTTCCAGTGCCTGACAACCCTTTCAGTAAAGAAATTCCTTCTTATATCCAGTCTGAACCTCCCCTGGCACAACTTGAGGCAGTTTTCTCTTGTTCTATTGCTTGTTACTAGGGAGGACAGACCGCTCCCCTCCTCGCTACAACTTCCATATCCAGGCCCTATACCCTCTCTCCCGGGCCATCAGTCATCAATTTTTGATGCATGGACACAATGACAAGTGTACATTTCTATGTAAAATACTGAGTGTGAAAAGAGCTAACACATTTTAGTCTTTGCAATGGAGAGGACAGAAGTTTGCCTAATTCTATCCTCCAAGATACCTCTGAGAATGAAAGCTTAGTGTGAGTGAAGACAGATCATTCCCTATATCCACTGACCAAGCCAAAATGGACTTCCCGAGATTAGCAGGGGATTGCCCTCCACTGGCAGGCAAGACTTCACCTTTAGCCATGTGAGCAGCAAAAAAACCAAGAGCAATCTCCACCCTGCACCTCTAATTGGCTTAACTCTGCACGTAGCCTTGTTACATTGTCAGTAAGCCACCCAGCACATGTTCAAAAAACAAACAAACAAAAAACCAAATTCATCCATAACATCACCCTGTTCTTACTATTCCAGACTACACCTTCGTTTTTAACCCTGAATCAACACAATGGGGAACAGAAGGGATGGAGACTTCCCTGTAGCTAAGACAGTCTTGGAGTCTCAAATGTTAAAGCTCAGCCATCGACTTTACAGTGTAAACATAAGCCTGCACCACAGTCCTTATAAAATGAGCAATATCACTGCAGTACAGTATTTAGTGAGTGAGCTAGTTACATCTTGATGCTTAACTTTGTGGACCTATTTCTATGAAGGGTCAGCAAAGAAAGCATTGAAAAGGGAAAAGGAAAAGGAACAGGAAAAGGAAAAGGCAATGCTTCAAGGGGCAGCCAAGACTTGGTACTCCTGTCGTTCTACACTTCTGGCAAGGCTATTGCATGCCTAGGTGACCACATACATAAAATCAGCAGGCTGCTTCTGCTTTAACCTATCTTCACAGAGAAGGAGAGGGCTTGGGGGAAAATGGAAGTGACAGAAAACCAAAGAATCCCTGAAAAGGTCAAGGATATACTCTGCTGCCTATTTTAATGTGGAAAACTTCAGCAAGTTGGTACTTAATATTAAAACTGTCTGAAAATAATGTTGCCAAACAGCAGTAGAAGAAAAGTCTTGGGGGAGATTTCATCACCAGTTATAGTCCCTGGACTACCTCTCCTTCATTGTGGCTTCCATTACATTGACCACTGTCAGGGAATATGACCCTACATTTAAATACTAAAAGAGAAATCCACTGTTAAAAAACAGTTTTTCGAAGGGTTAACAAAAACTTTCACTCAATTTCCTTTTAAAGGAGTACAAAAGGATCTGAAAACAGTATCTTAAAAACATTTTAAATGTAGGAAATTATCCATATGAAGTTTTCATCATATTGCAGTCTACTAGTACTGAATCAGAAGACACTAATATACACATACATATATCTTAGTTCTTATGAACTTTTCTCCCCAGTCTCTGAGTCTGTAATGCTCACATTTGTGTGAACTGTATAATCCTGAGGAATCAACTGCAAATAAAAGTGCCATTTTCTCCTTTGTGTCCCAGCACATCTGCATCAGTTATTTATCATACATGTACAGATTTATTATACTTTTTTTTTCCCATTCTTGGGAAAAAACGTAAGTGGATATTTTACATTGCTAATTTTGGTAACCAGGAAGCAATCACATTTATGAGACCCAAAAATTCTCATGACAAGACATCTGCTTCCACTATACATTCACCTTCCTCATGAAATTCTTTTAGCACATTAACAGAAAAAGCTCCCGAAAATCTAAACAAGTAGACACTTCTCCTTCTCCCCCCCCCGCCCCATTCCCTATAAAAAGTTTAAATTTTGTTTCTTATTGAAAGAAAAACAAAGCAAAACCCACTTTGTGAATCTTAACTTGTTGGAGATTTTTTTTTTTTGTAATGCTTTGGTAAAAGTTTCCTTTCTACTATGCAGGCCTGCAACTACATGCACAAAGCGATGCCTCCACACTCAAGAGCAACCTAGTACATAAACACCAAGGAGGAGATTTAATAACAGCATTAGTACTCTGAGAGCAGATCTCTCAGGTTCGAAAACACTCCTAAAACTCCAAAGAGCATTTGCTGAAAACAGCTGAGTGCTATGGCTTAAGACCAAAAAGAACAATGAAAAGATCCCTTCTGTCCTTTTTGAAAGTTTAATCACTTCCATGGCTGTCCTGGAACAACCTGTGAGGCAAAGTATAGGCAGAAGAGAACAGCAGAGTAATTGGCTGGCAGTTGATGGATTCCAGGAAGAGGAACAAACAACACATCTTTCGAGTCTTCATGAGCCATTTGCCAGGAACAAGGCCTGCACATGACTCAGGTAGTCTGAGAAGTTTCATTAGATGCTGGAGAAAGTCCTCTGTGCCCAATAACGTGTTCTACATGTGCTGAATGATATTTTTCCCCCCAACTCATAATTACACATTTGATTACAAAAGTAAAGGAACTTTCTTCAACTACGCTGTTACAAGCCTTAAGATGCCAGCTTGATTTCAATAATTTCTACAGTAAAGTTTATATAACTGAATTTCAGTTATAGCTACATTAACAGAACCTATATTTTTTTAAAAAACCCAGCTATTTTGAGTAACAATATAGCTATAAGGGAATTAACTTGAGTCTGAGAATTGCTTCCCTCCTGTCCAGTGTGCTACAGGAGAGAATTTAGTTACTCCACACATTTAAGTACATAAATAATGACGTCTGATACACTTTTCGGTAGGAGGCTGTCAGGAGAGTCATGGCTTCCAATGTTGAGCAAAAAGAGACAAGTTTCAGTTACAGGAAATAAGCATTAAGCAGCAATGTACGTAGACTTCATTAAAAATGAAAACAGGGGCAGAATCCAGAAGCTGTAAGTGCCACACTTTGCAGTTGTATTAAGAAAAATATTTATATTTACTACCACCAGTTTGGAGTTCCTATAAATGCAGGCTAAAGCTGGTTTCACTAGGATGTTATTACTGGGAAGACACGGGACTTCAACTAACAGTGGGTAGGACATTATCCTTGAGAAACTCACATATTTTCCAAAATAAGGTTTTAACATAGTGTTACAAAGTGTGTTAGTACTGTACAGTACCCATAGTATGCATGTATACTTTTGAATTGCTATCCATTCACTTTAATGTACAAACTGATACAAACCGACACAAAGTGTGACAAACCCATAACTTTTGCTATCTGTGTTTAGATGTGACTACACATCTACACACCTCTTCTGTGAGAACTGCCAGGAACTGCACCTTGCACATTGGTGCACTTTTCCTCCAGCCTATTCCTCTCCCTCCCAGCAAACAAAATGCTGTGGAAAGAACAGTCTCTTCTGCATTTAGCTATGCTGTATGTTTGGCAACTCTAAGGAAAGCTCTAAACTGAGGAATCTGAGGAACAGATTTAAAAATCAGAGCCACACTATCAAACACAGCAATTACAGAACAGTGAATAGAGTCCGAACAACCATGCAGCAGTTAAGTATTTGATTCAGTAGTGAGAGTACATTACTCTCATTACTCCCCAAAGTGTTATTTTTAGGCAGTTCATAAGCTGCAGCCAAAGCCTAGTCTTAAAACAGCAGTCTCATTAGCACAAGTTAAAGTATTGCCACAAAAGAAAAAAAAAGAACAAAACAACCCAACACAAAACCAAACCAACCCTAAGAAGCCTCCTAACCCTGCAGAGCTGACCAATAACATTTGAGCCTAGTTCACTGTTAAAAAATGTAGACTTCAGAGACTATACATGAAAGAATTGAGTGTACCACTTAACTTTTTTTGTGTGATACTATCTCTAAGACATAGGCTAACTACATCAGGCTAACTATTACAGTCGCTTCTAGCTTTTGTGCTGACTTTATATACACTGCATGACATTCAGAATCCATTATTTTAACACTCCTCTCTCTCTGACTCATGACCCATTGTTTGCAATGAAATAAATGCAGTAGAGTAAAATCCTATGCCAGGTCCTCATAGCTTACACAGAGCAGCAAATTCATAGTATGGCTGCAAAACAATATAGACATTTACTGCCAATAGCATAAGAACAAACCCAAGGAATCTGGACCCAGTCCTGCACAGTGTCTCTCCAGTTCTCATAAATGCATATTTGATCTTTGGGAATCTTTGTAGCACAAGAAAAATCAGAAGAGCTAGTGGCACACAAATATACGCTAATCCAAGTAAACAGGCAGTGCAATCTTCTGGAAAAGTCAAGTAAGTAACCATTTCAACAAAGAAACACATAGAGCAAAAAAAAGAAATATTTCAGGAATTTATTAAAAATAAAATGCAATTAAAGCAGAAATAATTATTCTTCATAATGCCTTTTTTCTCAGTGCCAGACATTCTTAACTATCTTCCCATTAAGTTCTATAGAGCCCTATTCTCTGACAAAGTAGCAGCCTGGGTATTTCAGGACCGAAGCCCTTTGTTTTTCAGTACAAGGGATACCAGACTGTGCTGGAGCAGCACTGCCTGCAGTCGTGCCTAAGGGGAGTGATCAGTCAGACCATTGTACCAGTGCCCTGCTCCAAACTCCCCTTCTGCAAGCTGCCTAATACAATTCCATACCTTCCAAGAAAATATTTTCTTTTTTTAAGTAGTTACTACTGTGTAAAATTACAAAACTTTTTATACGTCTGCTAATTTAAGGTCTGAATGAATACAACAGCAGAATATACAGATCCATCATTAATTCAAAAGATAAACAGATTGGGGTGTCAAAAGCTGAGGAGAAACTGGCACTAGTTTCTTCAAGGCAGCTTCAGATACTACAGCTATACCCGTCCTTGCAAGCTCTCTCATTCCTTTGAGATGGATACTGTATGGTTATTTCTTTCAATCTCTTTTAGACCACTAGTTGTTTACTTGCAAAATGTGGTCCACTTTAATAAATCCAGAGAGATCCAGAACAGGGCAATAAGTGCTTTCAGTCCATTACCAAGAGGAAAAGCTAAGTGCTTTAAGCCTGAAAACAGGACGTCACAGTCACTACTTCAATTTACTTTGCTTCAGAATTACAACAGGGACAAAGCTGGCCAAGCCTTTTTAATGGTTTTGCACAAGTTTTATCATGCACCTTGCCAGAATTCTTTAACATTCCCCATATATATAGCGCCTCTTCTTATGACAGACTTAGCTCTGCACTACCCATGAGTTACAATTATGTAGGACAGGATTACATGCAAAACATTTGCAGCTCTGAAAGTAATAAACCATGCAACATTTTAAGTACTTCAAGTTCAGTAACTCTTGCTTTTTCCTCATCTTTAATTCTCAGTTTCAACTCCTATTCAGAGAGAGCTTTATTAAAAGACCTTTGGAAGAGGTTTTAGAGACTATGGGAAAAGAGCGTATATGAAGTCTAGCTTTCCTGTGCTCATAAACTGGAGTACATAAATCCTTTAATAGGCAGGCTGCAGCTATTTCCAGCTGTGACAGCAGAGAACAATATTCAGTGTTCATCTATTTGTTAACTACTGCAGCCAACAGGCTAGTAGTGTTTTTCCCTGATCTCTTAGAAGAAAAATACTTAACAGAGCAAGAAGAGTATCTAGAATCACTGTCTGCAGAATTTGTGTTTCATTCTGATAAAGCTTGCGACACAATCTATAATGTAACCTCTTCCCACACTCCAGTTAGCATTATGTCTACCTACATCTGTATTTGTTTAGACACAATGGCTCTTGGAGGGGGAAAAAAGTCCTCCATTTTCCCCATAGACAAGTTTTCCTACTTTGTTTACCTGGGGGTTGAGGGATGCCTTAGCAATATTTCACGTACTGGAATATTTGTCAATGATGCCTTGTAATACACTTCTATTATACTGTGTGGGTGAAAGGCAGTACCTTACTTACATTAGGGCAGATGCAGGCAGAAAAGCTTATCTTCATGCAAAAAAAGTCAACTTTCACCTTAAACACTTCACTGCTTTCTATTTTGCCACGAGCTTCAATTGGAAACACTGGTGCAGTAGCAATTCTTGCTTGCAGAAAGCTTTGGGAATCAGTTGACATTAAGATGTTCCCCAAAACGTACCCACAGACAGTCGGGACATTTACACAAATGCCACTGATGATAAAAGTTTAGGCCCTATACTTCAGCAAAATCAGCAAAAAAAGTAAATCGACCCTCAAAGACACAAATGATAACAGGTTTTGTAACCAAGGAGAAAAAGTTAAAATCTTACTTCAGTTTACAGTTGTTTGATCTTGCTTACTCCATAGAACATCCCGTTTATTAGTGTGAAGTAACTCTACCAATCCGCTTGAACAGTTCTACAGCATCATTGTAAGAAACATCTTGCCTCTTTCTAAGGACTGATAAAACAGATGTCACCAACATCACAAATGCAAAAGTAAACCTTCTCATCAGGCTGCTTCCTAGCTCATCTCTTTCTAAGACTATGTTAGCTTACACCGTTTCAAAAGCCAGTGCCCATTTGTATGACTCACACTCCTAGGAGACGGGACAAGGGCAAGCAAGACAGGAACAAAGTGATGAGGGTAACCTCTCTCACACAGACTCACACACACAGCTTTTGGGAACTAACCAGGTCAAGTTTACAAGGTCATATTGTTTTATCCTCTAGCTAAAAAACTAAACAAAACACACAAACAAAAGAAGTCAATGACATTTTAAAGTACCTCTGCCTGAGAACTACACTAAAAGCTGACCTGCAGACATTTCATCATCCGAACATTCTTGCCTTGATTTATAGCAAAAAGCTACAACCTCACCCTCTGGGACAAGATTAATGATAAGAGCTTGATATTGGCAATTATCTACATCTTTTTAAAAATAAATCCTAGGACAAGTTTAAGAAAACTCCACAATCAATGTCTAGAGTATAAAAAGAAAGACCAAAGAACAGCACTTTCTCAAATTGTACTGAATGTTGAAGAGAACTGCTAATAGCTGCAAGAGACGCTGAACTCTTGTCTACAGACAGGCAATAGTAGGGCCTGTTCACAGAGCTACGATGAACATAAATCACTGTGAAAACCTTAGGGTCAGGAGCCTGAACTCCAATACACAGTAATCCTGGAGACATTATCTTCATTTCTCAGGAAAGAGTCAAATCACCATACTGGCATTTTAAATATTTCAGTCTTGCAAAGCTGATCATCACACAGATGCTACAATATTGCAGTGAAAAGCAGAGCTACTCTGCACACAATCAGCAATCCAGGTAACTCATAGAGACAGTGAGGCTCACAAAAACTGTGCTGACAGTTGTGTTTGTTACACTTGAAAATAACCTGGTGAAGAAAATCCTGGCACAAAAGTAAATAAATACATTATGGACTATTTCAGAAAAAAAAAACAGATTGAAAGTGTAAGAATATATCAAAACACTGATAACTGATGTACAACAAGCACAAGCTGCTCAGTCTGCAGCCTGGTTTTATTGCCAGTATCTCACTCAGCAGCTGGCTATTGCTGTCCTTTTCTGGTTTATAGATGGTGACTGCCATCTGCTTTTTCCTTACTTTTTCATCCACTTATTTTGCAGTTCTGATGGCAACTAAACACAACAGTGTAACCTAGCTAGATGGCTGGAGAGGGTTGGTTTTGATTTTTTTAAAGACAAACTACTCTTTCTTCATTTGCTGCAGAGGATCAGAGAGGGAGAAAATCACATTTTGATTTTTTCTAGTGGAAGAAAATGCACACAAAATGTGAAAGTAGCCTTGCCTTGAGTTTGTGTGGACTGTGTGTCCAAGATGAGGTACACATTCCTGAATGAAATAGCCATTATAGTTAAGAAGGAATGATAGGCAGTAACGTTCAGCAGTTTGTTTTCCACTATACTGCCACTGCTGCACTCTGAATTATAAATGCCTGTGAATTCCATCAACATCTCACCTCTACGGCTTCAAAAACAGCTCAAATACATTTGGTCTCATACAAGGTGTCTTAGCATATAAGCTACAACCTAGTATTGTCATTTCCATCAGAGCATTAGTCAGCATGCAAGCAATGCGGAAACTGACTTTGAACAAGGGAAAAAACAAAGCTAGAATTGGCTGTGTGAAAGGATGATTTCTCACATCAAGGGTGGGTAACTGGATAAACCTGCATTTCCAAAACAGCTTTCTGAAAAGTCCTCTGAAGCAGAATTGAGAAACATGATAGCTTTGTACACTGAGATACAGCAGTGTGAATCAAGTTCTGTCAGCACTTCTATAATAAACCTTGCCTAGCCAGGAGTTTAAAATGAACCTGGAAAAGGTCTGAAATTGAAGACTGGGAAAAACCAAGCCTCTTCAGCACGCTGAACAGTATGTTTTATGATGGTACGAGATTTTAGGTCCAAGATCTTTCACTGGACTTTCAGCTAGTCAGATTGTCCCTGTCCAAGACATCAGCACTACGATCATCTTCCCATCAGGTAAATTACAATTCAGATGTCCTGCAGAAATTTTATTTTTGAAAGTGTATGTTACTTTGTCACTCCTTTTCCTCACTGTCTTTCTGCATATAGGCAATAAAAGTTCTACTTGATGTTTTCTGTGTCATCCACTATCCTCAGATTATGCAGGAGGCAACCCTGTTCCTATTCCATGCAATAGGAGGTGGTTATGGCACTAGGCTGCAGCAAGGCTGTTCTGAAGATGAAACCGCACCAGCCGGAGTATTTGCTGGCTGCTGAGGTGTGCAGTGGCGCAGGCCTTGTCCCACAACCCTCTAGTGCTAAACAGGAAATCACAGCAGATCACAGAAGAGATCTGTGAGTAATTGTACCTGGCATGCCAAATTGTGGAAGGACAGTTGTTCCTACACCTGCTTCGGATGTAAGGGGAAGACTCAGAAGAAAGTAGACTCTAAGAAAAAAGATTCTCCACGTGAAGGACTATGCCAGTTAGTAGGCAAGGTTGAAGGTTCATACTGTAGCAGTATTAAATAAGAGAAATAAAGACTGAAGTGCAGGTGGCCAGCAACCAGAGTCATGTATTTACTTAATTACTACTCTAAGTACATTGAATCCCCTCTGGGACTTCCAGTACATTTCTCCTGGATTGTTGGGGTTTTTGGAACTGACTTTTTGCCTCCTTTTCCAATTTGATTGTAAATCTGGCCTCCAACACATACTACTAAAAAACACTCACTGAGATTAAGGACCATTTGTAAATCTACAGCTGTGACTTCCAAGAGGAAATTCCATCTTTCCCTGAAGCCAGCTTTACAGACAGTAGTACCAGAAAAGGAAGAGCGCTTCAGCTAACTAAATTTTTCTTCCTAAGTAAATGACATCAGCTGGAAGATTTCCATGATTTAGAATCTCTGCCACTTTCCACATTTTACTTCCCAACAATCTCAGTAGATATCTGTGCTTGATTTGCTCAAACTCTTGATTCCAAACCCAGTTTCCTCCTGTTGATACCTGCACAGATAAACTCTATAAATTAGACGTGAACTCAACTCTACAGAAGCACAGTTAATCCCTGAAAAAAAAAAAAAACTGTGTTGCCTCTACAGAACAAAAAGAGCAAAACTAAGCTTCAACAGATCTGAAACAATTAGAAGACAATTTGCCCAGCATTCATGAAAACTTAACAAACTTTTAACCCGACAATTAGACAGAGGAAACCTTGTACCATCATTCCATTGAAGCTAGACAAGGTATTCTAATTCAAAACAATTCTTCAGTTCCCTAGCACAAACGGAGGGCAGCTACTGTTTGGCAGTACTGACATAACAGTTCAACTTTCCACCTGCATAATCTACCCCAAACCCCTTGTCTCCCCCTCTATTACAGGGACACCAATTCTACCTTGAGAAACCTACACCCAGGTTAAGCTGCGGTGACCTGCCTGCTAGAACTTTGTTTATTCTAGCCATTATCAGCAAGTTAATCATTTAATGGAGAAAGTGAAGCTAACATTCAAGTGCTTCTCTGAAACTGCTGGTATAAAAACAAAATTCAAACAATCTGCATGCTATCCCTAGTCATTCCTACTTTTTGCTTGACTAAGCAGTTAGACTACATCTGTATACATAGATCACAAAGAGGGGGTTTGGGATAATTTGGATATTCAATGGTTGTCATAGTCAAACCTATATATATATATATCTCAACAAGATGGGAGCTTGGGGCAGAGTTTGGTAAACATGATTCCACTACTCTGGAAGAGAAAAATATTTTGCATCAAGCAACACTATGTGAAAGCACAAGTTTCAGAGTACCCCCAAATTTAATGTTCATCTGCATTTTTATTTGCTTATTAAACATGGCCCATAGCCTCCCTCACCTGTATTATACAAATCTGACCCACAGACATCAGCATCTACTCATATCATACTTCAACTCCATGCAGGTGAAACTCATGCATTTCAAGTAGTATATTGGCTGCAAAAATAGTACACTGTGACATGCACCTTCAGTGAGTGAATGCAGTTCAATGAAATAGAGCAAATTGCCTCAATCATTCTGGCATTTGTTCTCCTGGCATGTTACTGTTGAGGCCTTAGATTGGGTAGACTGGGTTAAATAATTTCTTAATATGGCTTAAAACAAAAATCACTTCTGAAGAAACTTGATACTAATACAAAATTCTCTTGAGATGCTTTCACTTAGAACCCTCATTTCTCAAATACCAGAAAAACAAGTTCTCCAGTTATAAAGTACAGATTGAAATTAAAGAAGCGGGGTGGGGGGAGGGAGGCAAAAAGTACTCTGTGGGTAGCCGAGTAAGCAGAAAATGTGTATGTGTGAGTTTGTGCAGGAAGAAAAATGATGTACTCCCATTGATTTAGCTGAGTCCCCTAATGAATAGAGTTCCATCTCTAGGCCAGTGCTCATTAATTTCTGTGGAGTTTGGTATGACAAGCAAAAGGTTTTCTCTGTCAGATTAAAAAAAAAAAATAAATGTCCCATACTTCTGCATACCTGGATACAAAGACAACTTTGAAGAAGAGAATGGATACAGCAGCTTCTGAGCAAGCTTCAAACACCAGCAAGAGTGCCAAGGCTCTTGAAGGGAGCTCCGCAGATCATTAATTAGTCCAAACCCCTGCTAAAGCAGGTTCACCTTGATCAGGTCACATGTCCAGGTGGGTTTTGAAAACCTCCAGAGAAGGACCTCTACAGAGGTCCATTTCTTCTTGCTGTCATCTTACTCCAATGGCATGTTACTGTATAAACTCTTTGGAAGAGCACTATTTGTATATTTTCAGGGAAAAAAAAAAAAAGAATCTCAGAGATTTCAAGATCCTTAGACAGATCTACCACTTCCAGGTTTCTCTCTCTCCTATAAGAAATTACCATAGACTTACATTCCTTTTACACGTATTTTCCCCACAGTTGGAATTATATTCCAAATTCAAGGTTTTCAAAGCCACTTCTTCTACAGTGGTAACGGTGCATAAGGAAGAAACTCCAATGCTTGCTATGAATCTTCCATGAGCAGTGTTTCTTAATATATAAAGCTTTCTTGAGAATTGTCTAAATTGATCCCTAATCTTGCAACTTCAACAAATATTCTGCCCTGCACATACAGTAAGGAAATACTGCAACCTGTTCTCACATGGAAAGCTCTGATGAATACTGTGTTATTGTTTATATCTCAGTTTAAATATCTGTTTACTTATAAAAGTCACTTCACAAAATCCTGTCTTTTCCCCAGTAGGATTATCCTCAGTTCACATGACAAGTTAACCTGAATTCCTTTTAACAAATACCTTAAACTTTAAAGACAATCAACATTGTACTTCTTTGGACTCTGGTCTTGCATATACTCAATGTCAAGTATGCTCCCTGAGCATGTGAACAGATCACAGGTTGTTTCCACCCCAAAAGCAGTTAGGGAAATAAACACTGTCTTCCAGAATCAGCAGTGGAAGCCCCTTCTCATAGAGCTGAGCTAGAACTGCAAGACGATTCTTACCCAGCACAGATAAACTCTCAGTAATGCCAGTACATATTTTGATCAATACACTATGTTACAACACAAGCCTCAGATCTGAGGCTTTCATTCTGAAAGCCAGAGGACCTGAAAAAAGATCAGATTTGCTCCACTGGTCTGCAGACCTATTCCCTGCTATCCCTGAGACTTTCACCACATTCTCTTTGCTTTACTGCAAAGAAATTATTTTATATTAGGATCTCTTTGTCTTTAACACAAATAAGTTGTTTCATGCTACTCAGCACACACAGCTATGAACAGTGAAATTCTATAAAGGAGACAGGAGCTTCCTGAAAAAAACTACAGCTTCTTCCTGCACCTCCAACAGCTGCAAATTAGGTAATTAATACAGGGTGGAAGTGGTATGGTGGTGTGTAAAAGAATATACTTCCCAGATACTTTGAGAGTTGTTTTTAAATAAATGTCCAGAAAAGTCACAGACTGGCTCTCTCTTCTGGCCTTGACTAGCAGAAAGAAAGAAGCAGTGTAGAGAAAACAATAGTAGAACTCACTAAAAAGTACAGGATGACAAACCACATTGTCCAGGTTCTCAGCCCTGCCCCTTTACACAACAAGCACTGTAATGGGAATTGGTACTTTCACTTCCTTCCACCTCCTCTTTTCTTCAACTTTGCCTCAAATGCAGATGGGCATGATAAGGAACCTCCAATGCTTGATTTTGATGAGTCAGTTCACCAGAACTGCTGCCCACTGTTCTGCCCAAAACATGACAGATGCCAGCCTTCTGACTAGCTTTAAGAGGCCCCATCAGGAGAACCTCTATCCCAAGTAGTTTTGCTGGTTTAAAGTATGGTAGAAGCCAGAGACGGAGCTGTCATTCCCGATCCAGCCTGAGGCACAGACTCTGCAGCGTGGGATAAGATGACACTTCCACACCCCATGCAGTACCTGTTTTGTAGGTATACAGTTTCAGTTTCCAGGACTACCAGTTTAACGTCCTTCAAGATGTCAAATTCCCTTTCTTTCAGATTTCTTAAATATGTGCTTTGGTACAGGCACTTTGCAACAAAATAACAACTGAAATAAAAGTTAGCCAATCTGAGTTTAACCAGGAATCGATATTTCCCCAATATATGCAGAACACTTGAGACTAAGCACATGCACAGTCATATTAGAAGAAACCTCCCTCATTTCTCTGGATGAACATCTGAAATGCGCATTACACAAAAACATTACCATCCACGTAACAGCAGCAAATCTGCTAGTAATCATGGACATTGCTGCTATACACCAAAGGACTGGTAAAAGCCTTTTCTTGTACCCACGATGACAAAGAATCAGGGTGTTACCATTCAAGAACCTAAAGTATGTATTTCTAGTTTTATATTAGCAACATTAACTCAGCAGATTATAGGTACACTCCCTTGATCCGTTTTAAATAAGCAGTAAGGTAAAGGACTCAATTGTTAGGTTAGCTAAAACTTCTATCATTCATTTGTCATAAATCTTGTAATGCACCTATTTTAGTTACTAATTATTCAAAGTTATAATCCAGAAACACGAGCATCACTTTTCTATGCTCTTCAAATGATAATTTTAGAAATACAGCACTATCATTAGTCTGAAGGTATTCCCCCAGCCCAAAAGGAAAGAGAGGAGGTATCACTTTAAAATTTCATAAAATTGAGTAAGACTTATTAAGACCATATCCAAGGTGCATAAAATTAACAGAGTCGAGGAGGGCAATATAAAGAGGAATTGAATTTCTTGTGTCTGAATTCAAGGAATGGTTGAGGTCAAAGTTCACACACACAGAGAGAATGGAGACGTTTAACTAAACACTACCTGGACAGATCTTTGTGATTTACCTAAAGAACCATGTTCACACACTATCTTCAGTTACAGAAACAATATTTGGTTTACAATACAAAAGCTTTAAGGGAAAATTGAAGCTGTTAAGCATACGTTTCTTTGCCTGCTTTGGTTTCTCTGTGGATGCAGTTGCAGAACTGCTGGAAAGCTGGTGGCAAAAAACAAAAAACAAGTGCAAAATAAGCTTCTGTGAATCCACACAAACTGTATTTGAAGACTGTACTCTGTAGCAAAAGTATTGTAAGTTACAATAGGAGAACAGAATAGAGGATGATGATAAAAGTTAAAAAAGACAATTCAAAGTAATTTTTATTTGCACTGTTCTACTATGCAACAGCTGGACCCCAAGACCCTGTAACAGCGGCTGTTTGTCAGACACCTAACAAAAATGCAGGCCTTGTCCCATACACAAGAAGGGAAAGAAAGTTAAAATATTTGGTGAAAAAGCAGTGAACACAATTCACATCAAACGAAAGGAAGTATCAGGAGTATGTAGCTAAAAAGATCACTGCAGGCTTTTAATATCTCCAGATTAAAAAAAAAAACAAAACAAAACAAAAAAACCCCAAAACACTAGTACTTTAACAAATATTTTAATTTCCACTTATTTATACTGGAGGAACAAACTCATTGCCTACCATACTTCTCAGATTAAAATAAACAGCTAAAGACAAGAAAACAGAAAACTTGAAAAAAAATCAATTTACAAGAGTCACAAACGTCAGACACCTTATAATCCATATAAATATTTGTTCCCCAGATGACAGGAATAACTCTCATAAAAACTCTCAGAAGGTCTTAGTATTCCAAGACCAGACTACCAAAATGGTCATTATTTCAAAACTTGTGATGATATTAAAATACCCTTAATGAAGGAATGAGCTGCTTTATTACTTGAGAGTACCAGATCCATTAAAAGCCTCTTGGGTTTTGAACTGCTGTACAAAGACAGGTCCATCATGACTAAATAAACTGCAAATGAATATGACATGCAGCCCATCTCCCATGAAGACACTGATTTAGTAAGTGCTAGAGGGAGAAAAAGAAAAAAGCAACATCTCGGCAACTGCAGGTGCTTGCTGACAAACAGGGCAGATAAAGAACTACGGTTAAATAAACACTATAAAGTACCAACAGAACAACAAACTCAAGGAAGCCTTGTATAGGTCCATCACACATCTTACGTTTCCACTATAAGCTGCACTGGAGTGAACTTGCTTGGTACTACGACTGGAAGGGAGAACACCACCCTGAACACACGCACTGTCCATGACCAGACCTTCCAGCACTAACCCATTGGCCTGGTTTTGGATGGGAGTTAATTTTCTTCACAGTATCTACTATGGGACTATGTTTTAAACTTGTGCTTGAAGCAATGTTGATAATTTCGTGATGTTTTAGTTACTGCTGAGCACAGAGTGGAGGTCCTTTCTACTCCTCTCACCATCCCACCAGTGAGTAGGCTGGGAGTGCACAAGAAGCTGAGAAGGGACACAGCCATGACAGCTGACCCCCAACTGACCCAAGATATATCCCAGACCATATGGTGTGACCCTTAGCATATAAAGCTGGGGGAAGAAGGAGGAAGCAAAGGTCATTTGGCGTAATGTTGTTTGTCTTCCCAAGTAACTATTATGTATGATAAAGTCCTGCTTTCCTCAGAATGGCTGAACACTTTCCTGCCCACAGGAAATGGAGAATGAATTCCTTGGTTTGCTTTGCTTGTGCACATGGCTTTTGTTTTACCTATTAAACTGGCTTTATCCCAACCCATGATTTTTCTAACTTTTACTCTTTTGATTCTCTCTCCTATTCCACCAGGGGTGAGCAAGTGAGTAGCTATGTGGTGCTTAGTTGCTGACTGGGATTGAATCACAACACCCACCTAACCACTAGTAACACAGTCGATTGTACAGAAAGGTAAATAACTACATGCATCAGTGTGCAAATAGTATTCTAGAGACAGTATGAGCCATTTTAAGTATTTAATAAAACAAACTAGTATACTTCCAAAATATTTTGTACAGCCTTCTAAATTATCTCTCACTAGAAGCATTCGAGGTAAACGAACACATTTTTATCTTATCAAAACCATATGCACTTACTAGTTTGCTGTCTGTGCTCCTGTGCACATTTGCTTATTTCTATTTCACAGCAACAAGAGAAAAAAGGAACAATCAAAAGTGGAATCACAGTTAAAATGAGAGGTAAGAGTTAAGCATACCTGTATAGTTGCTGCAAGTAGAAAACACTACCTTAGTCAACAAGAACTTCAACTCAGGGAAACTATCAGTACCATTGAACAAAACAGAAAAATTATTGATTCTTAGCTTTGTGGACTGCTGACTCTGGAAGTCATCCAGTGGGTGATAAAGTAATATGCTTCTTAAAATATTAAAAACTCAACCTCACACTCGAGTTTGTATCTCCATTTTGTATTGGCAGTTTCAAATATACAGAAGAGAAAGTAACTATATATGCAGGAACCTAACACGCATTAACAATAAGGCACATCAACAATGACTAGCAATACATTTTATCACAACACTCAAATCAGTCAGGTTCTTGTACTTTTTTTTCTTCAGAATAGTAAAGTTGCACACTCAATAAAACCCGAGTTCTGAATTTGTTTCTAAACAGCTATCAAGCCACCTTTTTCCTTCAAGAAAAAGAACCAGTTAGCTGCAAATTATTCAGCTCTAATAAATAAACATACTATAAATTTGCTATTTAAATGCTTGCTAGCTTCTCCTATTACATGGTAGAATAGTAACTTCTGAAATTTTAAACGCTGTCTAGAGGCTATAAACTAACAATTGTTTTGTAAACCAAAATATCTGGTACAATTTCCCCCCAACTCTCAAATAAGACTACAAAAAGGAGTGCTCATATAAATGGAATCGATCACAAAAAAAGAATAAAAATTCTAATGGTCAAACTTGAAATTCAAGTCACAATTTTAAGGTGCAGGATCTTTGCCAGGCCAATGGAATTTAAACACTAGAATCCATGTGGAAAAATTAATTACATGATATAACATAGTGGCTACACAGGCTTGGCAGACCACTGTTATAAATCAATGGCCATCAGCATCCCTCTATCACCACTACTCACCTACTTTGAACACCATAAATATTTTTCTTTAGCAGTTAGGATTTGTTGGGAGTTTTTGTTTGTTGGAGAGATCATTTGCCAGACTTCACAAAGTCAGCACATTTGAACAATTTGTATTTTTCTGTACTCTGTCAAAGGCACACTGTCCCTTATGCCCATGAATGGAGGTATCACTAATTTGGTATTGTTTTTGGCAAAGTTGTCTTCCATAACAGGCCGGCATTGCATTCTGTGTTCTCCAAACCTCCAATCACTTTTTAATAGGCATTTACCCAGACTGGGCACAGAAATCTAAGAAAACACATAGAAATTCACTGATGCAAGATCCTTATCCTTACCAGAAGAAATGGGGTTAATAACCAAAAAGTCTTTTTTTCTTCATATCCAAAGCAGATTATTGCACAACAATCCAGGGGACTTAAATACAGGCACCTATCATGCACAATGCATTTGTGGGTGCCAGTATGCATTGCCAAACCACACCACTCACTCCCAGGCTCTCTACAGCACACAGAAGAGCTAATAAGACGCTGTGCCTCCTGTGCAGTGTATTCCACACACAGCCCTGATCACGCTGCAGAATTGTGCGTGACATACCTGTCAGTATTTTGGAATTCCCATTCTTTTGCTGCTCATCCTCTTCATTAATGGTGAATAAACCCAGGGGATTTGGCCTGGCACTTTTCTTCAATCGCTCTTGTCGGAGGGCAGCAATTGAGCCAGGCATGTTGCTGTTGCCTCTTGCTTATGAAAAATAAAAAAAGTCAGAAACTGCAGCCCCTGCTTAGCTGCTAGCTGCAACGCTGCCTGTTCATCTGAGCACTTGTAATAGATCTCCTATGGATAAGCAGTATGCAAACAGCTGACAAATGCCAACATCCACTCGGCAGTGAAAGGCTTGGAGTCTTTCCCCACCTTCAGGAAAAGCCCTAATTAAAGGCACATTGGTTCGGATGCTGCTCTTCACTGTCTTAGCCTGTTCAGTCAGATACCAGCCCACGGCTCCAGGTTCCTTGCTGCAGCACCTTTTTCCCTGCAATCCTCTTCCAGCTACAGCACACTAAAATATTCAGCATGCAACACAAGAGGAGAAAATATGATACGTCGCCGTTAACAGTTGCCCTGACAACACTGATACATCCTCATCAAAGGGGGTGTATGAGTGAGTGCTGTCTTCTCTCCATCCGCAGCGAGCCGGCCTGGGGAACGCCGTCTGCACCTCGGCAGCAGGGGCACCTCCTTCCTCCTGCTGAGGCGGCGGCAGGATGGCACGGAGCTCTGCTCTGCTTACACAAGCGGATGAGCACCGAGGGAGAAGCAGCCGCAAAGGCTCCAGGCACCAAACCTGCGTTTTGCCAACTGCTCCGCTTATTCACGTCTAGAAACGTTAGCCTAATCTAACAATACAATAACGAGGATGAGTCTTCTGTCATACAATGCGTGTGTTGGGTGTCGTTCCCCTTCCCTGCTCCCCCGGCATCCCCGCCCCGCCTTCCCCCCCCAACGCCTCTCTTAACCAACTTCCAATGCAGCGCATACCTTTTGCATTAGGAATGCATACACCCACAATTACGGGCAGGTGTTGGAACATTCTTTTCCATATGTGAAAACTCAAAAATCAGGATTTCTAACTTGTACTGGCAACAAAGCACAACAAAAGGACTTTTGGAGTGAATATTCTGTACCGCACCATTTGTTTTACAGCATCAACCATTAACATTCACTTTGCAAAATGAACAAAATATAAACAGCTTGAGTGGTTTTCATTAGCTGGATTTCCTTCATATGCCGGCTTTCTGGATTTTCTTCAGCTGATTACAACAGAACACTTGCTCACAAGTTTTGCAATCTGCATGTTCCATCTTTCACAGCTTTGAATGGGCACTATGCAACATGCTGGATGTTTTACCTGTGAGACCTTCTTATCCACTTCCACCTCTCTAATTCAACATCTGCTCAACATTTCAAAATGCCATTAAAAAGGAAAAAAAAGCAAGCTAAACCATTTCTGTAATGTTAAGACTCCAGGATTTTTTGTCACTTCAGATTTTTGTTTAGACAATCTTGATAAAAGCTCATCAGCCACCAGAAAATGGCACATAAATTAGTTGACAAGTGGCTCATACTGAAAATATAAGTGTATATAGATAGATAAGATTACCTCAACAACATGGGTAACAATGCTGAAGCCGAAGGGTCAGAGTTTGACAGTCAACATGGCATGTATCACAGTGGCTTGTGATGCTCATTACAGAGGAGTCCTGGATCATGCTCAGGTGTCAGGAAAGCTCTGTCATACCTCAAGCTCATCTGCCAGGAATCTGGTGGATGGAGAACACCACAGCACCACCTGAAGGCTCAAGCTGGACCATTCTTTTTCTCCAGCATGGGCACAAAACAATCAAAACAGAAGTATTCTGCAGGAGGGCATCAGTTCTGAACCAAGCACACGGCGCACCTCCAGTATGTTTTCCCTCCTGGCTATGTCCTCTCCTTTGGCTATGCCTTGGACTCTCTGGGCGTACACAGAAGCTATACATCATGCCATCTGTCTGCAGGTAAAGACACTTTGTACTAAAGGGTGTGGACAAAGGAGAAAAAAAAAAAAAAGGAGTAAGAAAAAAGAAGCTCTAACACAAGCTGCTCTTTAGCTCAGCAATTTACCTTCTGGAGTTTATACAGGCTGCTACTTTGGCTTTTAAGAGAAACAGCTCCATTCCTCAAATCCCATTCACTTCATGCCTACCACAAACACTACATAACAGTACACACATAGCCACAAGATGAGGAAGGCAGTTAGTACCATGATACATTTCATACATGTCCCAAGACTGTTGCCAACAGAAAAAAGTAACAAAATCCAACATTTACATTGCAGCTTAGTTAACTGTCACTCCACTGCCTTTCACTGTTTAAGTCTCTAAGAAAGGATTCCCGACCTTTTAACCATCGTTTGATCAATCAGTTACCTTAATTTGCTTGACTATTTATAAATAGGCATTTTAAAATACCTAAGAAGTATCTACTGCCAAAAAGGTTTTCAAGATTAGACATATGATTGCTGTCTCATGTCTCTATTTCCCCATTATCTGAGGAGTCATGGAGAACAGCTACAAGATTGAGAATGCCTTCCTTGGTCCTTGTAGGTTCTCCTGAACCCATGACAGTGACTTTCTCTGAGTATAATGTAGTAATGACTAAATTTGATGCTTTAGGGGTTGATGAAGACAGAATTGGGCTATGACATACAGGCAACTGAGGCATTAGTACGTATTTCTCTCTGTTGACTTATTAATGCAGAAGTGAATTCTGGTTTAGGGCAGAAAAAGAAATTCCTGAGGTATCTCTAAGAGGGAAGCTTTGCCTTTTTCAGCCTTGTCTCAGCTAGGTGGGAGATTCTACATGAAAACACCAGCATGAAAGCAACATTCCCTTGAGGGCGCAAAGTGGTCGATAATTTTAGTAGCAAAGCTGTTAAATTCGGTTTTAAAAAACAAAAAAAAAAAAAAATCAAACCAAACAAAAATATAATTGCTTACACAGCCCCTATTAGTCACTGTCCCTCCCCAACCATTAGTCTGTGTGGTGGTGTATCAATACAATCCCATTTAAAGTCTGAGGTGAAACTCATGAGTCCCCTCCTGGGAATGAAGGCAACTATGTGTCTTGAAGGTACTGGATAATTTTTGGGTTTTCCTTTTTACACCACTTTCAAACTCATTATCAGTTAAACCACTACACTTAAAGCACACCCAGCTTTCATCCACTGGATTCTACAAGTATAATTACCTGCACAATACATCATCTGATATGTAACAGTCTTTAACAGCAGTTTCAACAAAGACTATTAGGATAATTATATTGTGATATGGGAAATGTAAACAACATTTGTAACAGCGTGCTAATTGATGTTTCTGCTTTAAGAGAGGGTATTAAGGATTGATATCTCTATGAAAAGCAAGTTGAAGCCAGTCACCGTGATACATAGTCTACTATGGGTAAGTAGACTGATAATTTTAAATGCCTCAGTCCTAGACTTGCTATCTTCTTTCATTCACAGGATTGTTTAAGTCTCTGTAAATTATCCAAACACTGCATGAAGCTCATTACTGTAATTTACAGTATGAGTTGCACACATTAAGTTCACATTCTGCCATTGCCTTGTGAAGTACTCTGCCAGTCTGAACTTACTGCAGCGAAACATTTTGCTCTTTCATGGGGAAGGGAAGACAAAAGGCAGTATTCAACACAAGTTAGCAGCAAGGAAAACAACTTGTGAAGACAAGACAATTTCTCTCCTTCACAAGAGTTGGCAGGCTGTGATAACTAGGACTGTGTATGTTTTCAAGAAAAAAATCAACCCACCATTTGATGCAACACTGATGGGAAGCCATCTTGCTTCAGTGGGTATCAGGTTTCATTACAGAAAGTCAAGCCAGTCATATGCAGGACCACAAACTATGGCAAAAGGGGCAAAAGTAGTTTATGATGAATTGCCTGTGGAAAGCTCTGCAAACAGCAAGTATAAGACACGCTGCTGAATCACAATACAAAGACTTATCTTCCCACTCCATGAGAGGCCCCTTTTCAAGCTACATTTTGTAGGAATTTCCTGTCTTTTCCCTGCTATTTTAACATAAGAAGAGTTAAAACTGTGTTTTAAAAGAACACCACATCCAAAGAGCAAGCAACCAAGAAGTCAAGGTTTGACGGCAAAACCTCCCCCTGCACCTACCCTCCCACCACCCAATCCCCAAAAAGCCAGAAAACCCAAACCCTTTAACAATTTCAAGTCTAATAAGCTCTCTCTCACACACACACAAATCTGCTGCCTGACATTATTGCGAAATACAGCCATGACCATCCATTGAGTAGCTAATCTCCAGCCTTCAAGGTCCTTTCTTCTCCACTGCCAGCAAAAGGGATTTAAAAAAACCCAAAACTTATTCTTTTAAAAAAATCTTTGTATGACCTTACTGTTAGAACAGCTGAATAATTGCTGAGTAGCTCTTGAAACGCTAAAGACAAGTATGGACTGCGAAAACCACAAGCTGAACAGAGAAATCACACGTGCTTTAGCGCTTTTAGAACATGATCCACAATCCTCTGTTCTTAAGTTTTATCCAAATCGGCTAGCAGCTGAAGATTATTTTCTTGCAGGTTACCAAAAAACCCTAAACAACCAACAAAATCCCACAAACTTGTCACAGGTCTGGGTCACAGTGTTTGTAAAGTAAAATAAATATTGTTCTACTTCTGCTCTTGGATGCTGATCCAAGGCATTTTAACATAAAAAGAAAGCTTCCCCACAAATTAAATGCATTTTCTATCAAGAATTTGATAAATTCAATATATTATTTTAATATATGCTCCATTCCAGACCTATGACATTTCGCTGTTATTCCCAATCTTAGTAGCGAGAGGTTCAGGACAACGCAGATATACGTCTTACACAGTAGCATCAAGAAAGTATATGCCATTTTCCATTTATAGATGTGTCTTCCCAGCATAAAACAATAAGGTTCTATTGGGAACTGAGTTCCAAATGTATGTCTCTTGGGAAAATCAAGGTACAATTAAAAGCTTCTATTTTTTTTTTTTTGCAAAACAGTACACCAAAAATTTTCAGTGTACCTACCCATCAAAACACACAATTTTGTGTGGACATTTTCAACGTCAATCATTTATTTCAGAAACTTTTTTTTTTTACTTATTAAAACATATTTACTTATTTATTTACTTAATTAAAAATATGTAACAGTGCAAGATCATAGAATATCTCAAGTTGCAAGAGATCCATACGGATAATCAAGTCCAGCTCCTTCCTCCTCCCAGGACAATGCTGGAATATATAGTAACTATACTCCAAACTCCAATCTCTACCCCACTTCCTTCAGGAGATTAATCTCTTTGCATTTACTTTCTACTTCACTAAGTTTTAAATTGGGCCAAAAGAACTGAGAAGCAGAGCCTTTTTTTTCCTTTTCTTTTCCTCCCCCTCATGTGAGAAAACAGCTATTTACTCAGCATCAAAGGACTGGAAACCTCCTTTTCAGTGCCTTGTAAATCTAGGACAAAGCCAAACAGCTGTAAGAAGACAGACATGATTTTTTCCCCCCCCACCCCCGGTTAAAAAAGAGGAAAATTTAAGCTGGAAATATCAAAACCAGCTACCATATCAGAAAAAAAATACCTGCTTCCATTAAGCCAACCACTGTCTCAAACATCATCCACATCTAATTTTTTCCACCGCTGCTCTTGTGTTCTCTTTTTCTTCTACCTTTCATTCTCAAAAAATGCCAGAAAATAACCCCATCTTCACAAATGTTTCTCTCTTCAAAGACATCCCTAAGGCCTCACTTTTATACACAAGATAATGAAGGACTGGCAGATAATTTTTACAGCAATATGCTAATCTTTTTAAAGAATGTCAGTATTTAGTGTATAAACATCTGACATTATCACTGATTTTATCTTTCCACCCTCTTGGAAGGACAAAAAGGCTGCTTCCGTTAATCACTAAGATTGAACATAAAATGCTAGAGAATAAGAAGGGAAAACTTCATCTTTCCAACTAATGAGAATCCTGCTGTCAAGAGTATGGATGCACTCTGTAGAGCTTCTAAGTAAGCAATGAGTAAACTCACTTCTAAAAGTCAAGGCCATAAAACTGCACTAGTCTCATGAGCTTACTCTTCATCCATTGAATTAGGACCTTCGTCTCAAGGAAGTGCAGAACTGTTCAACTTTTCTTAGCAAACGTGCACTTCAATGCGTGCTGGAGAAACAGAGGGGAGCAGCAGTGGGTTATTAAGATTTTTCAGAAAATAAACTTAGAAAGGTGGGTTCAGCTCTTTTCACTTTTCTCTCTTGGAGTTTGAGTAAACACATCTTCATTCTAGTTTGATATCTCAGTATCTCCCTTCCCAATGTATTTAATTCAGAATTACTATCCACACCTGACTAAGAAAAAACAGATTTTAAATAAGTTAGGTCTGGAAACAAAAAGCTGACTCCAGGTCCTCATTTTCCTATCAGCTCTCCTGACTATTTGGCTCCTTTAACTTACACAGCTGTTTATGAGTCTCATCATATGTGTTGCAAAGACTGTGCACATTCTAGGTACTCCTTGGATCAAAACAGTAGGATGGTATATTCTTCAGCTGCAGAACTGCAGATGTTAAGAGCAATCCTGACGTGATGCAGAAGACTTGATTCTCCAGTCCCCACCTTGTGCTGGCCCACAGCCATTCTGGTGACTCAGAGGCAGACAGGTGTGACAGCAACCACGCTGCCTACAAGACCCCAGCGCAGGAGGCAGCTCCACCAGGCAACACAACACACCTATGACACCACATACGGGACCAAGGGATGTGAAAAGCTCCTCAGAAGTGACTAGACAGAAGGTAAGCACTAACCATTTTCCCTTCTGTCAATTCAAATAGAACCTGTGTAAGTTCCCACGCACAGGACAATAGAGAAGGCTGGGAGCCCTGCCCTGTTCTGACTCAAAACTCACTCTCAGAGCAAAAGACACACGAACACGGAGGCAAGAGTCTCATCATCCACGAACACTTTGAACACATACACACCAATAAAACAATCAAAAGTAAGATGCACATTAACTTGTTACATTTTTTAATTAAATCAATCTGCATAGTATGACTAACAACAAAAATTGCACAATGTGTATCATGATGAATAAAAACATATTAGATCATTCTTAACCAACACTTTTTATTTATATGTAACAGAATGATATTGGACCAGGGCCTATAGCAGAGCATAACATGCAACTCGGCTAAATAAGGCAAGGCAGCAAGGAACGGGCTCTGCACAGGACAGTAGGAAACAGGAATTCAGTAGCAGACAGAAGTCACCAGTGTTAATTACCCTATTAACTAACAGCCTGGGCAGCATTGCCCCTGCTTCTGTCTGTAAAAAGAGCTTATTTTTTAAATACATAGTTTGTCTACATGTCAAGAGAACCAAGCGCTTGTAAAGCACTCAAAATTGAGAGCACTCATGTAAGGTACTAAGCTTTTAGCTACTTCAAAGAAAAGGCATTAAGCTCTTTACAGAAACATGAACAATCTTGAAAGAAAAGGCAATATGCCAAGGCCAAATTAAAATTTTCTACATTGTTTTATTACTGACAATATCGGATGGAATTCTGTAAACTGCTTCATGCTGTGCTCATTACCAGCACTCTCCTGACATCTTACTTTCTGACATTTCTTAGAAGGTGACCAAGAGGTCTGGACTTTTAGATTCCATTAACTTTAAGGGAAAACACATCAGAGTATCAGATACAGACATGAGAAACATTTGGAGATACCAGTTATTTCTCCCCTACGTAATCTGGTGTCACAGTGACTATCAGTCAGAAGCATTAATCATGCCACCACTTGCCTCTCTAAACAATCTCAAAGTCAACAGGAGTCAGGGTTGCTAACTCCATCCATTTGAATAGCAAGGCAGCCTACCCCCCATACATCTACTTAACAAAAAAAAACTTCCAGTCGTTTTCCTTGAACTCTGACAGATCTCCTAGGGGTACATATCTTCATCATTTTTCTCCAAAGCCACAAAGGCTATAAGATATTCTTATTTTAATGAAAGCAGATGTGCCATGATTCCAGAATCAGTACTCAGGAAGAGCTGCAGAATAATTCTGAACCTGTTTAACAAATGCACCATTTCCTCAAAGTCCTTTCCATCGCACAGATGTATAATATGCCCATAGCCTGTTCTGCCACAGTTCCCAGCAGGCCACTGCATTTAACAGAAGTCACCTACAGGAAATCTCCTTCCTGACAGAAAGAGGGGTGAGCAACAAGAGTTACCACAACATTAGCAGCATGCTGCAACTTGTATAGTGGGTCTAGACTTATGCACATCTTTTTCAAGTTAAAAAGAAAATACATTGTTGCAAGATTGTACAGTATTTACATAATTGAGGCAATTATTGTGTGATCATATTTAATTATCTTTAACACCACAAATAATTTTCAGGTGTAAAGTATTACACTTGTTTATCTGTGACAGTAATGAATCAGCAACCATCCAGATAAAATGGCAGTCATCTCAGACTGCTGCAAATTTAGTTTTACAGTTTGAAATTGCACACACAAAAGAAAATCCACTTTCAAAATGGAGCCCAAGTAAAATGACAATGCATACTACTTCAGCCAAATCAGTAGAAGCTCTCCTCCTGTAATGGAACTACCAAAGAAGCCAGATGCCACAGCATCATTTCACAAGCTCTCATTTATTCATGAACTCCAGAGATCTTTTTGTTGTAATGTTTGGGGGTTTTCTTTGGGTTTTATTTTTGGTTGGTTTTGTGTTCGTTGTGTTTAGTCCCCGTCCATTGTCCCATCCCTTTTTTAACACTAGTAGTACTAGCAGTAAGTGGGTGGAGAAAAGCAGCCTGAATCACATGACACAACATGCGTGTAAATAGGCTTGTTCAAACTTTTCCACAGTGTGTAGTCCTTGAGCAAACGTTACTTAACCAATGAAAGATACCAAGAGACACTACTTGAGCAGTTTTCTAAAGCTGAAGGGTGGCTTTTAGACGGATTTTAACCGTCTCATCCACACTTTTAATGTAGTTGTATCCTTTTCATTGTACAAGCTACTTGATAAATCAGAGCCACGGTATTGACTCAAGAGATTATTAACGTAGGACCGATTAAGTAATTGTAAGATCCACTACAGAATTTCAATACTGGAATAGATTTTAATCAGAGAGGGGTGGCAATAGAAGAATTACAGATCCTCACCGTCTATACGAAAATATTGGTAATATTCACAATATCGCTAACGTTTAAATAACCGCGGATGGAAGGCAGAGGGAGCACTCTCGGTCCATACACATCTTCAACGCTTCTACCGTCTGTAAGCCTACCTCACCAGGCAACGTAACATTTGGCCCCGCTGCCTGCCTGCGCCTCGCGCTCCGATACCGGCGGTTCGAGTGAGGGCCGAGAGCAAAGGGCGATTCGGGATCGGCGGGCAGCTCACGGCCCGTCCCGTCCCGTCCCGTCCCGTCTCCTCCCCGGCAGCCGCGGCGCCCACGGCCACTCCGTCAGCCCAACGGGAACGGGAACGGCACTGCCCTGTTCCGGGAGCAGAGAACTGCCGCTCATAAACCTCCGCCGGGAAGTGGCTGCGGGGAGCTGCGGAGCCATGAGGCTCCCTACCTCCTGCACACCTCCCCTGCCTCTCTGCTTTCCCCTGTGCTGCACCGATTTGGTAAAAAAAAAAACCACACACGCACACCCCCCCCCCCCCCCCCCCCCCCCCCCCCATTAAAACTTGATGTAGTCTCAGGTGGAGAAAATACCAGGATCAACAGGCAATAGACAAAAACTCTGACCAGCTGTTACGCAGATCACACCTAGGTGTGAGCCTTAACGAGCTACCTGACAGATACCGTTTAAAGCGCGGACTTTCTTTTTTTTTGCTGCAAAAAGGGCAGAATAATATGAAACTCACCTAGATGAGAGCGTATGCAAAATCATTAAAGTGTGTATTTTGTAACAAACCACACACTTCGCTCCCACAGGTCTGCCAGCAACAGAGCAAATCCTCACCTCTCTGCACAGAGCTAGCTAGGGTGGCCCAGCGCACACGTGGGCAAGTCCCACGGGCAGATGCGTATAGGTGGCAGGACATGAAGTGAGGCACCTTGGAAGCTTCTCTGTTGGGTATTCTCCACAAGAGGGCCCCCCACATCTCTGGAAGCAACAAAAACCTTGTGAGCACTATAAAAAGCTTAAGCAGCCATGATGGGAAAAAAAATCTAGCTAATGTAAGTCAGCGTACCCCCGTAGCACCATCCTCATCTTGCCATCTCCGTTTATCAATGGCAGACTAAAAAAAACCCCAAAACCCTCACCCTGGTAATTAAGCCTGAAGGAAGCTAGTGAAGTTCAGCAAAGCCCGAACAATAAAGGGATCCACTTGTCACATCTCTCTGCAAAGCCCTTGTGGAATTGCTAAAGCTTTCCACAGGATCATCTCTAAATGTCTGCATAGTTAGCCACAGAAAGGCAGGGCGGGAGGGAAACACAAGCCAAACACACATACAGCTGTTTAGCTGGTTTGTTTTGTTTTTTTTAAACAGGAGCAATAAGTCAACCAGTAGGTAATTTCACCACACCAGGATGGCAGGTTGACCTTCCTGAGGAGCCGGATCTAGACACAGGTGTTCCGCTTGTGGAGCAGACCGCGGCCAAAGCCATCTGTGCACAGCCCTCCCTGGGAACACCCATCCGCTCCCTCACCGATGGGCCAAACAGCTGCAGAGCAGCTCCCTAACACGCTGCACAAGAGTGTACGTATCGCCTGGAAGCAGCCCCTGGGAGAACTCTGAAACCTAAAAGAACCTCGGCAGACAACAAACAGCTTCACAGAGGGAATTTAACTCCAGCATTTCACACATGAGCAAGTTTTAAGTGAACTTTAGCAGCAGGAAGCAACTCAAACTCAAAATACTCCGCAACTCATGCATGCAGATCACCTCCTGCCTACAGATACATCATAATGAGTAAAAGTTCAACAAAGTAACTTGAAATTAAGCTGCAAAGCAAACTCAGCACATTTAAAACTATACATACGTAAAATACATATAACTTGGCAGCTTGTCTACAGCTTTTGTAAATGATAAGAGTTTGACAAAAGAAATCACATCAGCAATGTAAGGTAGAGAACTTGAAAACTTTTTTAAAGGTGGCTTCAAAGGCTACACTGATAGTTGTTCCTGTGGAAAGCGAAGTTAACACGGTTGCAAGCTCTGAAAGACATAGGATAACAGATGCATATCCTTTCTGAAGCTGAACTTTAAGAGTGCTTAAAAAGGATTTCTGAGCAACAGCACACTATCCTAACTTTAAAGATGGCATTTTGATGGGTCTGCCCACAGTTGTTGCTTGTGACTGCATGCCCAAGTTACATAAAATGTGTATTAAAAATACACAGTGGAAACACAGTTAACTAACCAACAGCCATACAGCCTATTCACGTGCTGTTTTGATGAAAAATCTCACTCTGCGATTGAGAGTTGAACTCGGACGTTTGTTATAGAAGTGAAGGAGTGGCAAAGGGCAAGTGGAATTGTACTGTGGAAGGAGGAAAAAAAAAGGAAAAGAGTTCTGAATCCTGGAGTCACGATTCACAGTCTAGCAAGCAACGCTCCCGGTGAACATGCCAGAAAGGCAACTGCTCGAGTGCCAGCAAAGGCAAACAGCATCCGCGCCTGCCACAGCGACAGAGCGGTCGATCCGCTTGCGTAAGCCAAAAATCTCCTCCCTGCACCCTCCTGGCCCTCAGGGCAAAATAAAAGCGTTTTAAAAGGCTCTTGCAGCCTACATCCGTACGCACTTAGAGGAGGTGTAAAAGCACCCCCCCCCCCCCCGTTTTCCCTGGGGGCAGCATGGGCGTGCAGAAGCCCCTCGCTCGCGCGCTGTGAGGCGCGGCGGCAGCTGCCGCAGGCTGCCTTCCCGCGGCGCCCACAGCCCTGAGCCGCAGCCGGACGGGCATCCTGCTGCGCCGGGGCTCACCTCAGCCCCTCTCGCTGGAAGTCACAGGTACTCACCCTAACTGCGGCGAGCCACCGCTCCCTCCCTCCCTCCCTNTCCCACCGCTATCCCCCGACGGCCGGCAGCGCCTCTCACCTGCAGGACGCCGGCCGCCGCCGCTCCTGCCCGCGGCCTCCGCCATGTCTCCTCCTCGCCGAGCGCGGCCGCTCCGCTCCGCTCCGCCCCGCCCCGCGGATCCGCCGCCCCGGGCAGGTGAGAGCGCCGCGCTCCCCCGCCCCCGCCGCCGGGGTCTGCCCGGGGCAGGTNGCCCCGTCCCAAAGCGCGCTGCCCACACACAGCGGCCGCCCCCGGCCTGGGCCCGCTGCCCGCTCCCCGCTGCCGCGCCGCAGCCCTGAACGCCGAGGGCTTCAAAACAACGACCGGCGCCGCGGCCGGACACGCCAGCGCGCACCCGCCGGCGCGCCTCCGCGGGCCGAGAGCCTGGCCGGGGCAGCGCGGGGCCGG
>WBNH01007418.1:200724-247582 GCA_013401255.1 Urocolius indicus
CTGGCGCTGCCCTCGGCGGCGGCTGCCGCCTGCCAGGCGCTGGGGCGGGCGGCGAGCGACCGTCCCCCTGATAGCCGACGTGCCGGTGTTTCCTCAGGTGCAGTTCCTTCCCTCGGAGGGGCTCCCGCCGCGTTGGCACAGCTCATGAGGTACCGGCGCGCAGCGGAGCAGCGGGTTCGGGGACGACTACGGGTTCCCCGCCGGTGCCTCGACCGCGGATGGCAGAAGAGCCGGCTGCCTCGCAAGCCCCCGCGCTGCGCCGCATCGTTCGGGAGAGAACTGTGCTGCTGCAGTCTCGTTACTGCGGCACGTGCGTTTGAACGTACTCTGAGCCGCCTGCAACGCCTGGCTTCCGAAAAAAAAAAAAAAAAAAAAAAAAGGCTCTGTGAAGAGCTGTTGCTTTATCAGTCCTTTCTGTAAAGGTCGTAATTTTGTTACCTTCCCCACGAGTCCACTGAAACTTGCCCTAAGCTGCTTTTCCGTGGTCACAGCAGTGTTTGTATTAGAAGTGTTGTAGGTCTGGCTTAAAATATTGTTTCATTTTGCATCTGCTTGCAGGTAGTACCAACAGATCATCAGAACCACAGCCAAAGACAGGTGAATGCGCCCAGGAACTCATGGTGTGCAGCTGCGGAACACGTGTTGGCAAAGCAGAGAGGGAGATGCGGTGCCCCCACTCTGGCATGCCAGACAAAGCGAACTTCCACCACGCGATGTCTTCAACAAACAGCTTCATTCAGGGCATAAGGCCTTATAGAAGGGAGAATTAATGTTTTGTTGCACGAGGAGCTGTCTGCGCTCCAAGACAGGAGCTGAGGCTTGGGTGATAAACGTGCCATGTGGTCTGTGGGCAGGAGAATGTGATACAGGAACAGGCAGGGCTTTACCCTGAAAGGTGCAAGAGACTCCAAAATCAGCACTGCTTTGGTCAAGTTTGCACTTCTGCATTGTGCCTGGCTCTCCAATGGAGGTGGAAAGGTGTCCCTCCCTCAGTCTGAGCCCCAAATTACAGCAGCATTAGTCAAGGACCAAGAGGCTATCCAAGCTCAAAGGGAACAGTACGCTCTATAATCAAACGGTTGCCCTCAGCCAAACCCTACAGTAAAACGCAACATGTTCTTGCAACACAATCTCACATCCCTCAATTGTGTTCCACGGGGAGCCAGGCAGAGGAGTCCCAAACTGACCTGTCTGCTGTACTTGGTCTCAAAAGGTTTGAAGCAGCCTGAGTTGGGGATAGCGCATAAGCTTTTGTGCACAGCTCTAGTATATAGCCAGATATGCTCCGCTATTCAGGGAATGACATTCAGGCTGGTTCATGGTCACCCAAGTAGCAGAACTGTATGTGGCCCTGCCTAGACATGCATCAGCCAGTCTTTACAGTCTTTCAGTGAAAAAATACAGATCGCTGAGCAGCACTGCAGAAGCCACCTTGGGGCTGGACAGGCAGCAATGAACTATAGGATTAAGTCCCAGATGGTGCCAGGCTGGTGTCATGGAGATGTTAAATTGATTCCTCGATCACACTCCCATGTCTTACACGTACTTGGCATTACTAAGCACCTTGAGTCATACAGAACAGGCTGGATGCTTTCAAGGTATCACCGCACAAAGCAATGCAAGGAGCTGCTGCTCCATTCACGGTGCATGAAATCAGAGGTTTTCAAAATGTAGTCCTGGACCAAGACAAGAGCACATGTTTCACACAAAAATCAAATTAGGGCAGGTCATTTTTGTAGGGTTGCTTTTCCAGGGGCAGAGTTTTTTTAGTTGCTTTGGGGTTTTCAAGTCAACCTCCAGCACTGGTCTTTCCAATGCTTAAAACTACCTTGACAGTGTACTGGTTTCTGCTGTAAGAGCAGTAGGAATTGTCACGCAGTAGCTATGTTTCTCCTCAAAATGTAGTTATGGTTTTGTCATGAGTTGAATCTATCTGTGCCCAAAGATCAGTAGAAACACCTTCAGATTGAAAAAAAAAAACCAACCCAAAACTGACAAATTATTTATTCTACTGTTCTTGGTTTAATCTAATTTTTAAATATACAATTGTTGTAGTTTAGCCAGCAAAAAATTACTACATAACAACATGTTTAGACAACATGTTTATGTTTAGAAAAAAAATATTTCATTTTCTTTGAAAATACTTGCTAGACCTGAAAAATTCAAGGCATAAGCTCTTCACCAATTACCAAGGCTTATGAAAAAATAAGCAGTTTCATGTCTAGGCAAGTCTTACCCACATTGGAATTTTTTAAAGCTGCCCCATAAGAATCTGATGATACCTAAGTGCTAGAATGCTGGAGTTAACAACAGCAGACAGACAGGGACTAGCTACCGTCCTTTTTCATTATATATGTGTATGTATAAACAAAAGCTAAAAAACCCCCAAAAATCACAATGGCCATTCAGTGCATGGAAGCAGGAAATTAATTTCTCAAGTCAAGCAGGGGGAAGCCAGAGAAGAATTTGGTTTGTCCCTAGATTGTCAGTATGGGGAATCAGACTTGAACAGGAAAACTGAGAAAATATTCAATGCTGTCATTGTCAAACTCGGATCACTGTAACACACGTCAGAAAGGCTCCCTTGATACTCAGCATGATTTTTTTTCCCCTCTTTTTTTTATTCCAATATATTCCAGTTCTACACCTTTATTATTTTAAAAGCCTGAAAGTATAGGAAAAAGAAAGACTTAGGTTCTTTTTATTTTCAACTGTGTATGTCAGAGATAGCTTTAGAACAAGCTAACATTACTGTGGTTCAGGTGTAGGCAACTGGTACAGTTCAGTAGTACATAAACAACTCTAAAACAAACGCACCATAGAACTTAAATTACCAAAAATAAACAATATTAAACTATGTAGGGTGGCAGGTAAAAATAACTACCCTTTAGGTCTTGCACACTAAAAGAAAAATACCTAATTATGATTGAAATTATGAAGTTCTACTACAGCTTATTAAGATATATTACAAAGAAAAAGAAACTTGGTAAGTTGCTGTCACATTTTGGTTTTGTTCCAGTGATGTACGGTCACATGAAATCTTACATCGTTTTTTTTTCATGAAATTAACATCTGGTTACTTTAACTACAGTATTTCATGAGTTGATAATGAGCTTTTTTGGTGCCTTTTTTTTTTTTTTTTTAACTTTTGAAAAATGCATGTAAAAACAGTTAATAAAGTAAAATAATTTTGCAGGTTGTTTATAGATTCCATATGGACTATAGGACTAAAAGCAGTCAGGAAGCTGCAGTGTTTTTAACATTGGTAAACAAATACTGGATTAAAGTGCAACAGTCCTTCTGACAGCACACCTGCTCTGTGCTGAAAAGAAATCTCTTGCTCTCTGCAGAGAAGCGAAGAAAAGAAATTCAGTGTCAGGCATGTTTCTCCCGAAAGTCAGTGATGGCCTTCCAGAGTGTGCATAGCATTCCCCCTCTGTAAAAGAAAATCATAAAGATGCTCAGGTACAAAGGTACTCTGCAGCCTGAAAGTGCTGCAATTTAGGTGCCTTCTGGTTTTCCTCCTCTGTCTTTGACCAATGAAATGCAGTGGGAAGGCTGATCAAAGGTAAAGTTCAACATGGAACACTCAAATAGAGAGCAGAGTCCTTTTCTGATTACAGTAACGGACAATCTTCACACTTTTATTCCTGCTTTTTAGAACTCAGATTTCTGGCCAAAAGGACATGCATAACCCACATCAGACTTCCAACATTATCTTAACACCTATATTTATTTTTTAATATTAAGTTTAAACTGACTGGGCACACACACAGTGTTCAATAACTTCTCTTGCTTCTATCTGAACTTGGTTCTGCAGTGAGCCACATGCCTGGCATAATTAGGTGAAATTTAGCATTAGCTGCAATCCTTTTGTTGTATTTTTGAACCACGATGATTATGATAAACTATACAGAAAGTTATGCTGTCTCTACCGTTTTTAATAGAAGCAAGGCTCTGTGAGATATCCAGTGTCTCCAGGTGTAAGGTAAAGGCCTTACTTTAAAATTTCCCCCCTTTGCTTTCCTTTAGAATTTAAATAGTATCAGCTATTTATCAGGAATGCATCAATACACAAAGACATACTGGAAAGCTTTCCTTATTTTAAAATTAGTACTGCACAATCCCACAGACAGTTATTTTCTCTTATAACAAAACACAGCCCCTGCTCAGGGAAGTTCATTTACTTGCGAAGCATTACCTCAGTCTCAAACATTTCAGATCATCTCGTGTAACACAGCAGAGAACATCCATTAATGTATAATCTTCAGCCAAGAACTAGAGAAAGAACAGTATGTTAAAAATATAATTTGTTTTATATGCCATCTGCCCTTAAAAACACAAGTTCAGAAGAAACCTAAAATTAGGCCAAAATGGGGCACATGTAAAAGACGAAGCCATATTGTTTCTAGAAATACAATTAAAGTATTCAATCTTTATACTGTATATATTGTATACCAGGCACAACTTGAAAGGTGTAATTCCTTTACAGCTACTTAAAACTTGTCAACATTTCTCTTGTTACGACTGATACCCATGAGGAAATTAAAAACAACAGCTAAGACCTTTTTCAAAAGCAGCATCTAAATTTGATGTACTTGAATTTTAAGGAACCCTTTATCTGATCTGTAGGTGAGATAACTACATGCACGTTTTCCTAGGTCAGATGAAATTCTGAGATGCTCAATACGTCTAAAGTTACATAATTTGCTGCAGAGCAGACCGATCTACTTCAGAAGATTTCACTTCAACACAGTTAGATAAGGGTGAACTTGTACCCTCTATCCAGGGTATAATCAGCAGGAACCTCTGCAGTGTGTAAAGACACTGAAAAATTACGAACCAAAGCAATAATGTTTTACCAGGACATTTTATTCCCTTATTCCTAGTGAGACATAGGAATTATCAACAATACTGTGTTTTTATGAAGGCCTTCATATTCATGGCTTTTTCCTATCCTCTGAAAACAAATTAATCTTCCACAATGTGCTGAAGTAATTAAAAAGGTTTGGTACTGCTTGTATTGAGCCACAAAAACAGTACTGCAACTGTATCAGAGACTGAACAGAACCATTCCTACCTTGTTTATCGTGGCCTCATCGGCTCCTTGAACATTCAGCCAGTTTATGAGATCAGGGTCTCCGGTCCCTGTGCCAGTGGAACGACGATGACAGACAGACAATCCAGGAATATCTATAAAAGCATTTTTGAGAAAAGAGTTTGTGTTGCTAAAGCAACGTCTTGTCATTTTTGACTGCTGAAGCACTTCCTTCAGTGAGCTTTCCTTTCAAGCTTACAATATCAGTAGACCCATAAATAAAGACAAATGTCAGTTCCCAAAGGACAAACTTATTTACAACTTATAGATATACCAGTCATATATAAAAATCTTATATATGTACATATATATAAATATTTAACACATACACACACACACACACACATATATATAGCTTACATATATACCAGACATGCACCAGTTGGTTGGGGCACAGTTAAAATAGTGTGAAGACCGATACAAGTACGTACCCGTCCTCTTCAGAAAATGACTTCACTAGTACAAGGCCCAGAAATTTCACTGTAACTGTTCTACACTCAATTGAATTAAACTGTTCAGTGTTTAACTCGGACAACTGGTGCATAGATAATGCCTTAGAATGAGGATCAGCACTTTCTAGAAAGCAACACTTCTGTGAAGCACATTACCCGGAAACATCAAACTGCATTAGCATTTCCATCATCTGCAGGGCAGATACGTATCAAACAGCTTCCCTCAGTAAGTTTTCATTTGTATTTACATCTTACTAATTAGATCCTTTTGAACTTTCAGTGTAAGAGTTGCCACAGTCTGTAATTCAAAGAACACACACCCAAACATACTAGATTATCCTCTTCAAAAATAACATTTATTCTGTAAGATATGAGCCTTGTACTCTTTGGTATAATCACAATCAAAAGTACTACACCATTCCTTGTACTGTGATTAACAAATTCAGTAATTTGTTTCCACAATCTACATTCTTACTTTAAAGCAAACCCTACCAGAAGCAGCACAATAAAGCATCTTTGCTGAGACTGGCTCAATAAACAGAATGAAGCTTAGCTGCCACTGTCTTCATCAGTATCCAGTATAAAACTTTTCCTTGAAAATTGTTATTACCTATTGGCTGTGACCTAAGCTGTAGGGTTCTGATCTCTTGATCTTTTTCTTCTATAGCTTGATGTAAAAGGACTTGAAATTCTCTCTCCTTTTGAACCAACTCCTCCAATAACCTGTGAAGTAATGGGAAGGAAGCAGTTGTTTCCTTAAGTAGTTTCAAATTTTCAGGAAAACAAAAGATCTTACTACACTTACAGTAGAAACCTTCTTGACAGAGACAAGGGCAGACTTCTTCAGTGTTCATCAGAATATCCTCTAACTATAGTTTTATTATGACCTATATCAACCAAACATTGACTGGTTCCTAAAGCTATATAGTTCTTAAAATAGCCCCAAACACACCAGCTTCGACATACACATCTACCCACTAAAAAGGTGGTATGGTACAGAATTTCAATGACATTTCTACAGTCTGCATTCCGCTTAAAAAAAAAAAAAAAACACAAACCAAACCTGTGTACCTGAGAAGAGCAAATATCAAAGTGTTTCACAAACCAAGGACTAAACTTAGTGACATAATGCTTCGTAAGGAAAAAAATGCTGGTTCGTGTCTCTCCAGCAGACATTTTCAAAGGTATAGCAAGAATGGAACTGTGATCAATACTTAGGGAAAACTTATGATTTCATTTCTTAAATAGGAAAATACATTCCCATCCACAGAAGTGCTGTCCCTTCCTCATACTAGGCACTTTCCTTGCACAGTAGGCTCCTGTCTTCCTATCATTCATGAAGAATAAGAGGAGCAATTACTTTTGAGAATGTCAAGCAGAACAAAACTGGAACCCATGTTTGACTTCCTCCGTAACACAAGCCCAGAGAGATTCAGCGGTCAGTACTTTTTAAACTAATATTATATTCTGATCATCTTCATATAAAATTAGTGTATGAAACTACTGCAATTTGATATTTTAGAAAACCATTTTAGTAAAAACGAGAACTTGTGAACAATGTGTATTTAGGAACTTTGTCAGAGACACTGGATATGGAAAACACAAACCTACCACTGATTTCTCAGCCTTAGGAAGTTCTGCCTTGAAAGGACATTCACTTCTTGAAGCTTTTGTCAGTTTGAGAACTATGTAATAACTGTTCCATTTTAGCATTATTTCGTTACATTTTTTTATTGCTGCTTATCCAAATGAAGATTCTATGATCTCTTAAACAAGTGTCTGTATTATTTATCTCAATTTCTGCATGAATGTCATACTAATAAGATTATTCGGCCAAGAGCTTTGCATTTGAGAGATTTACAAAAAGCTATAAAACAGTATTGGTACAAATCGATCACTTCTGATGCTACTCCCTATCATAAACTTGGGAAGTAAAACGAGACAATCTAATATACTGATGCATTGATTTAAGCATATCAACAAGGCAATTAAAAAAAAAAATAAATCTTTCCCAGTGGTCACCACAAGCAAAAACTAATCATAACAGAACAACTCAAAAATACTAATAATTGAAACCAGCACAGCCTAATGAATTGCTGTAATTGTGGCAGAATTCTTAGACACATTTAAAAGTGAAGTGCAATGCAGCATTTTACATTAAATTGGAACAATAGCCAAAAAGAATGTTTTAGCAGCATAACTGTCATATTGAAGATGTTCGCTTTCTTTGAATTCACAACATTTAGTGAATTCAGTAGGAAATCCAACGTCATAAATCAGGTGACTTAAAAGCTATAGTATCTACTTTAAACGGACTACCTGGTATATTTTAATGAGGAGCAACAAAAACATTATTTTGATAAAATCATGGAGACAGTTTTGTCTCTGACGTTTCTTAAACAAAAAACCCAAAGAACCACTTCTCAGGTTTGAAGGGGAATACGCAGGGGAAATACTGTTCAGGGGAAAAAAAAAACCCAAAGAAAACAGATCTTTTACTTATTTCTTCTTTTAAAAAGCACAGTTATTTTTTCCACCTTTCTTTGACAAACAGAATTGATTTAATAAAAAGGTAATGCCTGCTGGTCAACACAGATTCATCTGCAGTGAATCCTCTGTCCAAAACAAGCCTGAAGCTGTTTCTTTGTGGAGTTCTTGTGTGGCTGCTGACTAGCTTGAGTTCACTCCCCAAGAATAACCGTAGAAAAGAACAGCAAGTTCTGCCTCAATGGAAACAAAACATAATACCATTCATCAGCCATAAACAGCAAATGAAGGTGAGAAAAAGCAGAAGCTTGTCATCAGCTCAAGTTTTGCAGACCTTCCTTGACAGGGCACTTGAAATTAAGGCTGAGCTTAACTTGCATCGCTATTGTTTTGAAATGAATAACATTGATATAAGTGATCAGTCACAAACAATGACCATCATTTAAAATAACAACTTGCAGTACCATGGAATTTTGATACTGTCACTAGTGTTCTAGCACATATATTTAAAACCCAAAACAATACATACTGTTACAAATAGACTAATGTCTCCTCATGTCCAGACTTACCTGTTTGTCTCTAGTTTTAGCCTACCCAGCTGGACACTCAGTGACCTGTGAGCAGCATGGGAGTCATGGGATACTGTAGAGCTGAGTGTGCTTACACCTGAGGTAGCTACTGCATCTTCCATAACAATGCAAGGCTGTTGGATAGTTTGATTCTGAGGCTGCTCATCTTGATCTACTTCAACTTCTATATCATCTTGATCTGCTGTATCACTTTCAGATGCAAGACTAAAATGTGGCCTTAATTCTATTAGTAAGATTAAAACATAAGCAAA
Organism: Urocolius indicus; assembly: GCA_013401255.1. NCBI lineage: Eukaryota > Metazoa > Chordata > Aves > Coliiformes > Coliidae > Urocolius > Urocolius indicus. The sequence continues at coordinate 209,603 of WBNH01007418.1, forward strand.
AAAAAAAAAATACCAATTTTAATATTGTTAAACATTAGTTAAACATTAAACTGAAAGCAGACCTGAGTGATTATTTACAGATCACCCTACAGCTTTGGTTAAACCAGACCTGAAATTTCCACATCAAGAGAACACATGTTATTTTCTACAGCTCTAGGGACACTTGGAGCATAACAGCATCTTAGTTTATGCTTGCTATTATTCAGCTTATGAAATGTTCAAAAGCTCTAACACACACACACACACACACACACACACACACACACATTATATTCCAGATTTGGCTGGCATTTCATGTCAAATTGTGATGAAGTACTAAACGCAGCAGAAGTATTTTTGTTTGCTTAATTCCATTCTCAGTGGTTTATAATTGATTTGTTTTATTCAACAAATAACCATCACTTCTTTTATATCCAGCTAACTCCTATTGTTGTTATTTTGGCATATTTAGCCACCTCTCATAAGAATACCATGTTTACCAAAAAATTGTATCCAAAGATACAGAGGAAATAACAAGTCTCTCTCCCGACAATTAGAAGTAGCAGACTTCCTTTGTACTTATAGAGAACATGGCCTATTTTGTAATGATGTACATTTACAAAACTGTCAACACAAAGCTATATGTGCACTCTAGTTTATTATTCCCTGTTTAAACTACCTACCAGAGCTTACCAGGTATGCAAGGTAGGTACATAAGATCTTATACTCCTACACAACTTATTGTTGCAACAGCATCTGTTTGTTAATTCTAATCATTTAATACAAATCTTTCTTCCTTCCTTCAATTGTGGCTTCTTACTGCCAAGCACTCCCTTTAGTCTCCACACCAAAACATACTTTTTTTTTTCCTGAATCACACTTGGCTTTTGTAGGTTTTTGTCCTTTCTGCTGAAGAAATGACATGCACACTTCACTTTACAAAAGGAAGATCTTTCTTGATCTATTTTTTCTCTAAATTTTGATGCTACGTATCTTTTTCACTGCTGAACAGATTTGGGCCTACTCTAAATTAAAGAAAGCACATTTAATGTATAGCAATTACCCAGGTATTGCTGGGCAAATATGTCTGAATTTCCTTTGAGTTTCTGCATGAAGCTAATAAGAACAGAAGTTCATTTCAGGATTGTACACCACCAGACAGTATCATCTGCTTACACAACATCTGCTTTGTGTCATTCCTAAAACATTCCATAACTTTTAGCAGTATTAAAGGCAGGTATAAATCTTTACTTCTTTCACAGCAAAGAAAAAAAAAGAAAAAAAAAAGAGAAAATGAAAAACTCAACCCAATACAATCAAAGGCAAAGGGAAACAATCTGGAGTAAGGCAATTAGGGAAAAGACACATGATCAGGGCCCAAAAGCTGCTAGGGTACACAGGCTTTTGTTTAAGCTTGAACACATACAACTAATGTTGATACTGAGCTGTACGGGGAATAAGAGCTTATTTAGGAGGAACTCTGTTGCTGTATAAAAGAAGTATATGCCTGTTAAAAGTGTTTGACATTCTAATCAAAAGACATATTTTCCTCATGATTTGAAATTAACACAGAAGCTCTATTTATGCCTTGGTCATTGTGCTGAGCATATGGAAAATACCAAGGAGAGCAGATGAACTGTAAATTTTGTTGTTACAACTCCTTGTTAATAATTTAAGACTTAACCCACTTCAGAAAACAGGAACACACATATTCTGACTTTAGACTTAAAGCACTAAATCATATATTTGAAAATTTCACCATTCATTCCACTGTAGGGAACAGGGGAATCACAACCTTAGAAGTTAAGCAGCAGTTGAAAAACTAACTTTGGAAGTAAGTAGAGTGATAACAGAAAGGCCTAGCTGCTTCCACAGTTTCCTTCCCTCACCTAAGCCATGCATTTGACTTCTACAACATGCAAAACACTATATTAGAACTACAAGCACTGCAGATTTTTTTTTTTTTCATTTAGGCAGCTTCTGAGCCAGACAGATTTCCCAGTGCTCCAAAAAGCACATCTTTAACCTACACTCTGTAAAATGCATTCCAAAATGGACAAGTGCTGGCAAGTGTTCTGTCCTTTGAAACATCATGCACCTCAAGAAATTAGGCTCCAGATTTGCTACTAACCTACTACTGCTCATTCAATGGGCTGCAGAATTGTTTAGATTACGCATCTTGGAAAGGTGCTTTCCAGAATAACTTGGGCAATACACTGACTAGTTTTTGAGTTGCGAAACAGAGAACAGGAAAAAGTCCACTGCTGGTTTCAAAAATCTTAAGTGAAGCATCGTAATCACAGCTCTAAAGTGTGTCTTAAGAGGTGAGTTCATAAATATTTGCTGAGTACTAAGAAATAACTCACCTGGTACCAGAATAGTAATAGCAGTCTGCACAGCTTTTCTGATTATGCTGTCCAAGGCAAACATCCAATGTGGCTTGATGTTATGATTTCGGAGAACTTTATTGACCTAGCAACAGAGAATTCTGGTTCAGATATTACATCTCCCCCCACACTTAATACTATCACATATATGCCAACGTTATATAAAGTGTTTGAATTTATAGGTGCTGTATCAAAACAGGTGATTAAAAGTATTTCATGTTTTCTTTAAATGGAGAAAACAACAACTTTGTCAACTTCCATCATTGTATTACAAAGCATGCAACACAACATTTTTAACAAGTACTAATTCCTGTGTTGGTTTTGATGACTATAATACTAAAGTTTATTTAACCTTCACGGGTATGGAGAAAACTTAAAAAGAACGTAAGCAAGACTAAAAACCAAAGGCCCCATAATAAAAGGCTTGTAACTTCAGCTAATTAATCTTGTTATTTTTTTGGCACCCTATTCACTGCTTGCTCTGAGCAATACTTACCTACTTGAAAATACAATTGTAGGAAATATCAGAGAACTAATGTAATGTTGCTCTTTTTCTTAATTCAGAAAATAGTTAACTAATGTTAGCTTAAAGAGTCAGGGGACTTCATTTGTGTGCTGTGCCATTTTCTCTTTCTTTTTACTTTTTACTTTATACAATCAGTTTTATACACTGAGTTGCTCCTAATTGCCTAAAAAGATGCTTTCAAACTGCTTTTAGCCATATTCCCAGGTGCCTCTGTGGATGCTTCATACCACTTGTGATAATGTCTCTATCTTGGGGGAATTATTTTCCAGCTCCCAAATGGAAAGGAAGCAGCAGGTAGGTTGACAGTGCTACAATGAAATGCCTAGCCATAAGTAAACACCACAAAACCCATCTGCTGATGTTTTCTAGACACAATAGTCATCCAAAACAGCAGACTCTTTAGAAGCAGAACTCTAAAACTTGCAGGAAGAAACAAATATAGCTATTTTAAATATTACGAAGTTACTCAAAGTCTTACAGAAAAAAAGTAGCAACTACTGCTTACTAGAAAACATAGCAAGATAACACTTGACTCTTGGATCTTCCTAAACAAGAGATTAGTTTAATTCTCTCACATTATAATAACCTCTCTGTAAAAACTGACTGGACTTACACAGTTTATACTTTCAGAAGTTGTGTACAAATTAATAAATGTCATGAGAACCATTATTCTCTTGCCTCAAAGCAACAATAAGCAGTAATTTACCTGTCTAAAGTTTGGCTGGCATGGAGTTAATTTTTTTTTCAAAGCAACCTATATGATGCTATGGTTCAGGCAGGTGACTAAAGCAGCCCACTCATGTTTTAGCTATTGCCCAGCAGAGCTTACATAGCGTCAAGGCCACCTCTGTTTCTTATGCTGCCTCACCAATGCTGGGGGTGGACTAAAGGCTGGAAGAGGGTAAGGCCAGCACAGCTTGCCTAAGACGTATTCCTTGCCACATAAGATCATGTTCAGCAAAAAAACCAAACCAAAACAAAACACAACACTAAGGGAGTAGTTTTTCCAAAGGAGCTGTTTCTCAGAGACTGTCTGGACTTTAGTCTACTAAGGGTTAGCGATTGCTTTTGCATTACTTGTGAGGTTTGGGTTTTTTTCCCCCTTCACTTATTAAAAAGTCTTAGTCTTGACCCACAAGTTTTTTCGCTTTTTGCTCTTCTGCATCTCTTCCTCATGTCACTGGCAGGGAGTGAACCAGCAATCCAGTAGGGGCTTTCCTGTACTAGACAGCCAGTGTCAATCCACCACAGTACCTGTGTCTCCTCAAACCTATTACCAATGGCCACGAGGTGGCACCTGAACGCCGTGCTTGAACTTGGGAGGGCCATCAGCAGCCCCAAGGGAGCCTGTCCGAGGCCTCACAGCTAGGCAGCAGCTGCCCAAGGGCCCAACAGCTTGCCCACAGCCCTCCCAGGCAGCATTAACTCCTGCTTGCAAGCTTTTTGCCCCTTCCCATACTGACTCCTACCAAGATATTGATTTTAGCTAAAGTGCAGCCTATTTAAGTACTGAAGAAGCACAATATAACTTCATCAAGAACACAACAATGCACAGTAATGTGGTTTAGCTATTCACATTACAGCACAAATCGACGTTTTCTTGGTTGCTCTGATAAGGATATTGTGATAATTAAACCTTACTACCTGAGATTACCTTATTAAGTCCTGAGAACAAGAGAACTACTCTCCCTTGCTTTTAGCAATATCTTAGTCTCTGTAGTGTCTGTGGCCTTGATACTGATTTGGATTTCAACATTCTACTACAGAAATTGAATATATATCCAAAAGCAAAGGCTTCCTTCGAATTTTCAGTGAGTTATCTTAGTTAAATAATAGAGGTAGTAATGAAAGAGATTTTTTTCAATTAAAACCTAGCAAATTGTAATAATGAAGTTAACAGAAAAGGCAAAAAATTTACTGAAAAGAACATGACATAGGCAATTACCACTGAATGACTGATGCCCAGCAGCATCTTTATCAGAAAAATCACAGTTATTTGTACTTTTCGTCCCTCAATTTTTTCTCAACCTTGTATGTTTAGTTTTTGGTTTTGTTTATTTTTTCCCCAAGTGTTAAAACTGTATCAAAATGAAGCTAAGTCGAATGGAGAGCTGAAGTGTACTTGAAAAGAAAACTTTTATTTATGGAAACTTCTCCTTTACAGATTTATTTCACACACTGGGTTTTTTCTTCTGCAAATGCCATCTAATTCTTGTCAGTGTAGTCTGTGCAACACACAGTATACATGCTATGCAATCCTTCCTGACAGGTCTTCTACTTGTCAGAGTGCCTCAGGCTGAAAATATCTACTTGGATTATCATTTCATTTTTACTACGTCAGTCAGGACAAGCAATGCCCAGCACAGCTGCACTCTCCTATGTTGGTTATTCATCACAATCATTAAGTGTGACTGCTTGGGAACTAACATTTGAACACATAGCTTAAGAAAAACACATTTGCTTTTGGTAAACTGGTCTTTTAAACGCGTATTCATTCTTTCTCACTGTAGGAAATATGAATTTTGTTAATTATTGACAGAAAAGTCATCTTTTCTTCTTCCCTCATATCCTGCTTATTATAAATTGAAATGAAAATATGTAGTTTGGCAGAAACCTATGGCTAATAAAAACCAGTAGAATAAGACCTCAATACAGTGTCAACACGTAAACAGTCTATGACTGGGGGCATAGAGTGGATAATGAATGTATTTATAAGAGAAGTCAAGTTCAAGAGATTTGCATTTACGCAGGATAAGTTTGACATTCAGTGTTGGTCTTATTTACCAGAAAGCCCTCCAAAATCAGATGTTTTAAAAAGGTTTTCCTGCTTTAGTATTATCACATAATGTTTACACAACTATGCTGAAACTTCCAGATGTTTAATCAGAAAAATATCAATAGTTGTGTCCAGGGCCTGTGTTGTACCAAATGATCACATGGCAATCAACCAAAGTCATGGCTGTGGGTTGGGTTCAAAGACCTCAAATGTTATTCTTTCAGTAACTCTGGATGGAAGTTAATGAAGTTCTGTTTGCTTCCAGCTTTTGGGTTTGGTTGTTTTTTTTTTTTAATTCTGGTGCACAAAGCTCATAGTAAAAATGACAACTTACAGCATCTTGAAAACCGAACAGCACAAGCTGCACTTGACTGATACCATGGCTGTCGAAGTCTAGCTCCAGTTTCAGTTTTGAAAGAGTGGTGGCGATAATTTTACGATCAGTGGACCGTACAAACTCTCTGAGGCTGGAAACAAGTGTTGTGATATGTTCCCATTTTAGCTTGGGTTCTTCAGTTCCCTGGCAGGAGAGGAAAATAAGTATTTTGATAGCCATTCTTTTGAAACACACTTGAGACAATAATGTCAGCTGGCAACATAGATTTTCTGAAACTTTACTGCTGTGGTTAAGGGGAAGGTGCAGCTGCAGGTCAGACAATGGTAGCAGCATAACTACAGCAGCCCAGAACTCTACCACCAAGCTCCCTGGCATTGCAGATTACTTGACAAGCAAGTAGCTTTGTTCTATATCAGTTGCTGAAGTAAATGTGCACACTACAGTCTGTATGACTTGTAACTAAGTGAAAAGAAACCAATAAATACACTGTGCATTGAATACTATAAATCACTCATCATCACAAACACACACGTATTTTGCAGCACCTCTAAATTCAGAGCATCTCTGAGAGAAAACATGCAAAGTATTGAAGTACCACTTAAAAGAAGGGATTAGTCAGAGTTAAACAGAAGGCCTGGAAAGAGACTAGTTCTTTCCTGAATAATTTCCCTTGATACGGAACTTCTATTCTTAGAGTAGGTCTACAAATCTCTCACTTTTCTATTAGAAATATTCATGTCCAATTTTAAAACTGTTTGTGTTTTCACACAAGCTACTAAAGTAGCAAAAAGCTCAAAAGCATTCATAAGAATGTCACAAATAACTAGGATGGAGAGGATTGTATTTACTGTCTAAAGTTACATCAACCGAACGCAAATTTAAATTCCAAATCTTAAAATTAAGCCAGAGATAGAAAACCATACTAGTAGTACAGAATGACATATTTGAGATTATTCTGAAGCAAGTTAAGTACTTATTACTTAGACTAAAAAATCTAACATTGATTTCCATGACAGAAGGACATTTAGTTTTATTTCTGTTGCATTTTACAGTTTTATGCCATAAATGTTACAGCTGACCAGACATGAAGAACTCTGTTTGCCAAGAACATTGAGGTTTTAACTGTAGTTAATGAATTCTGATTAGGATGAAACAAAAATAATCAAATTATTTGATGGAGTAGCTAAAAATAGATGAATAGTAGATCATTTCCTTTTTGTGTAAATAATTTTAAAAGCCATTAGGGCAGATAGGTGGACACACAACACACTGTATCCCTGGACTAAAAGACCCAAGTCCATCAAGGCATGCTGGGGTCAGGGCAATCGGTATGGCTTCCTAATAATAAGCAGGGACCTAACTGGGGAAGTTCATTCTGCTCCTCCTCTACCCTCCATACCCACTGACTTTGTTGAAATACTTCTTATGAAATTTTTTTTGTAAAGGGTAAAGCGCTACCAAAGCCTAAAGCTAGATGAGGCCAAATAAGCAAGTCAGACTTTCTTCTATTAGCAACTTCTTACATTTAAGTGGAACATAACTAGAAGCCAACTTAATTTCCCCTTAATTGCAGTTACTAACACTTTCTGGTGGTTTAACTAAGTTTCCCACTCTTTGACTAGGGTGCCTCTCTCAAGAGAGAAAATAGTGTTTGGGTATCAGAGTTCTGGAATGGCAGACAGTGCCATGAACATGTGCTTTAAAGATTTTGGTTCTACAACTCCATGTCTCTCCGCTCCCCTCAGGCTATTCCAGACCCCAGCTGAGGAAGGCACGAACCACCAAGCACGTTCTCTCTGGATTTTGTGATTGAGTTTCATCCGCCCACAATTACAGATTATTCATTTCATACACATGGTAACAACAGTGTCTGTTATAGCAACACTCTAACAAAGCTCAGATCACGGGCATCTCTCCTATTGCCTTCTATTTTAACACTTTCTATAGTTACCAGGACAACTGCAGGCTTCTCCCTCTTCTTTTTATTGGTATGGCAGCTATTTCCAACCACAATAACTGTAGTACTTGCGTAAGAATCATATTGGTTTGCATTAGTTTCTAAACAGTACTATCTTTGGAAGATGAGTTGTCAAATTTTATATAAATATGTTTTAGACCAACAATATTCAGCCTCGAGAATGAAGTGAGTCAATTAACTACTGACACACACATTACAAACAAGAACAAAAAAAATCATGTCATGCGATTACAGTGTGGCAACATTTAGCAGTGTGGTCATGACCTGTAATTTATTCAGAGTCATCCTGAACTGATACATCATCATGAACCGTCTCCACAAAGGAGTGCCAAAAGGCCATTCTGCACTTATTTTGTTGTTTACTGAAGATCCCACTGTTACTCCATCTTCCCTCCCCTCCATATGTGTTCCCAGCTGCTGTGAGGAATAGCTGCAGTTAATTTCTTTCCCCTTTCATGGCTGTTGGCTAGAAGGCAATGGTGAACAAGTTACTCCTTTTTTTCTACCTAAGGTAAGGCTACAGCAGGACAAAAGACCTAAACTTCCCTCCATCAAAGCAGTTAGCAAGGACTCTAAAAGAGGGGCCAGGTAATCACCTCCTGGGGATGATCTCTCTTACATGAGTTGACCTGATAGTCTCATTTGAAAAATCACTGGCAAAATATAATATCATAAAAACCTGTTCTTCTGTTGTCTGGCCAGCACTAATATCTGTGAATATACCCAACATTTACAAACAACACAAAAGGTGTATGTAATGCAGCATAAAGCATTTTTAACCCCCGCCACTCTATGATTCTATCCAAGTCTATTTCTAATAGCCCAAATAAAACAATAAATAATGAAATCTTATAATGGTGTATGTTTCCTAGTTTAATCAAACCTTTATTTTTAATTGCTTTACTACGTGTAATTTCAAAAGTTCCAGGTAGCTGCATGTAAGCCTTCAAATTTAGTAAAATTTTTGCCACTTTCTGAAATTACTTTACCTGAGCTAAAGCTTCCATCAAATTCCTCACCACCTTCTCTTGGTCCTCAGTTAATATCCGGTGAAGGGTGGCTCTTCTTTCACTATCCTTCTTCAGCATGAAAAACCCAGAATCTTTCTCTTCAGGTGAAGGAGGTGCACTGTGATCCTCAAAATTTTCATCTGGGATACTGAATGAAAGACAGTGAAAAGAAATTTCATAAAAAAAACCCCAATGCACACATTCCTAATTAGTGCGTAAGAAAAATGCCAGATAGCTCTTTACCTCAGAAAAAGAGACCGGATTCCCTTCCCATCTTTTTCTCCACAGGACTTGGCTCTTGTTTTGAAAGAGAATGGATCAATTTTTAACTCTGTATCAGGTGAGACAGAACCATATTCACTGCTGCTACTTGTATCTTCCACCAGAACAGGGACAGGTAAGGATATACTCCGAAGATACTCTATTCATATGAGAATATTCAGAAATTAGAATTCCATAGTGCCATCACAGTTCTGAAGTGAAAAGCTTATTCTTTCAGAGGATACAAAGACTCCAGTCTTCCCACACACCAATACAATGTATTAAAACAAAATTGACAAAAATCTTCTAAAGCTTATTCTTCTGGAATAGAGTTATCTTTGTTATATTTTTACTCAAAACCTTCCTGAGATATAGAAGTATTGGACTCTTTGCAAGTTCACTTACAGAACTGAAGTGAATGTGCACCTCATATCATCATTATGCACTTCCAGCTGAAGCAAAATGTTTCTACTGGGTAAGCCATCCAAAATCAAAATGTTATGCATGTATATAAATATACATACACACACAAAATACCTAAGTATATAATACATATGATAAATTTATTTACCAGATTATGAATTCACTAATAAGAATTGCTTCATAGTCTTTGATTATTAATAAACATGCCTGTTAAGTCAGAACTTTTGCTTTTAAATACAGAGCATGTATTACTGCTGCAAGAAGCCGTTCATTATCTACTTTGCAAGTTCAGATTTCAAAGAATTCTTGGATAGCCACTCAGCATGAAGGTAACTAGGTGCTTGTTCGTCTTCCTCCCCTCCCAGTTCACTTCCTGAAAGAGATGAGTATTTTGTGCCTCACAAGGGGTTACAAATGCATTCTGGTTTGGTTTTTTTTTTCAATTCTAGAATTTAGTCTAACAAAGATTGACATAATCTTTCTTCACAAAGCTTAGCTCTATTGCTACTAAAGAGCAGCCATTTGGATGCTTGTTCACATTTCCACTTCATGGCCCTAGAACAATGACACAGCTCTTCAAGTCTGTATTACCCACCTGCCTAGGCAATTAAGCCACAATCTGGTAGGATTACAAACAGTAGTTTAAATTTACACGATGAATTAGAGATTCCTAACAGAGAAAGGTCACTTATTTTCATGAAATTATGCCCACTTCTCTTTGCAACATTTTGCTGTGATAAGTTACACTGAAAGAAGTGATAACCCTCAATATCTACATAGTTATGCTTTTATAGGTAAGGGTGTTGAAACTCACCATTTGTGTTAGCTGAAAGAACTGTGGGAGAAAAGCAAAAGAAAGGTGTTAAATGCACTGAAATTAACAGAAAATAAGCATAGGTCTACATAGTCTTCACATTTTCATGGGCTTTCTGGATTCTCCTGTCTGCAGTCTCTGAAAGTGCAATTTATTGTGATTTAAAGTTAATTTTAATCTGGTGAGAAGGTGATGGAGACCATGTTAAAAGTGACCATTAAATGTCATCTCCTTTCCCTAGTATTTTTATTTATTTCAGGTATCATGCTAAAAATACAGAGAAGACATTTTCATCCATATATATGCATCCACTTAGAATATGTAATTTGTCCTCAAAACTCTTTTGTTACTTTCCATAATTAAGAACACTTGAAATGACTATGTGAAACAAAAGTAATGCAGTGCATACACATTTGCCATGTGACAAAGATTAACTTGCTCATGTAGAAAACTTCCTTGAGGCTCAATAGCATGTTCTAGCCTTACACAAAGGTACTCTATGCACACACTCTTTCAATGAAAATGTATACAGATTAAAAAACCCAAAAAGCCCCCTAAAACCAGAAAAGCTGCACAAGATCATAAGCAAACTTCTATAAATCTCATTAGACACATACATATAAATCACCTCTGTGGCAACATAACAGAATTCTGCTACAACAATGCTTCTGCAGCAATCTCCTGGAACAGAAGGTTACAACAGAACACTAACCTGTGATGGAGATGTGCCGTGTTCATCTTCATGACAAAATCAGTAGTTTCGGGAAACAATATCATTGACAAGAGACAAATTTCAGAATGATTTTGGCAATGCTTACCTGAGAGCTTTGCTGGGGACTTCCTTTTTTTGCTTGAAACCTTTAGGAATTCATCTACAAGTAGCTCATGAGCAAAAGCTCGTTTATCAGGATCTGGTTCAAAGCAACGCAATATGAAAGCCTTGGCTTCTGCAGACATGGACTCAGGAATCTCTGGGTGTATTTTAAACATTCCCACCTGAGAGAGATAAAGGGAGAAAGAATGGTCTATAGTCTTCTTTTCACAAACACTAAACAGCATCAAAAAAGTGTGTAGATGGTTAAGAATGGCATATTATTCTCAAGTTTTGATATTCTATTTCTGTAACTGATTCAGGAAAAACAGAAGCTGTTACAAGGCAGAAAACTATTTCTTTAAAATTGCTTCTTTTCTCAGATTGGTGGTTGTTGTTTGGTTGGGGATTTTTTTAAAACATCCAGGCTACAGAATAGCTTCTCTCATTACTCCATTACTCTCCCCAAACTACACAGCACTCCCACTCAGTTGAATCAGCTCGTTCTTTACATCCTCACTACCCAAGCATTTCCTTTATCATCTTCTCCTGCATGTCTAGTTCTAGCATCTGCGTTAACAGTCATAAGATTTCCTGTGTTTACAAATATTGGTCTGAGCTGTACAAGGAAGATGTCTGACCTTAAACATAGCTGCTTGTGGTTCTCCTAGTTCATAAAATGGGGGCTTCCCTGTAGCCATCTCAATGATTGTGCATCCTAAAGACCAGATGTCTGCAGCCTTCCCATAGCCACGTGGTCCTTTGTCTATGATTTCTGGTGCCATATACTGAAGTGTACCTGTTTAAAACATACTCATTTTTTTACTTAAGTGCACTAATGCAAATAGATAACTCAAGAAATTCCATATGCATTCTACATAGAAGTTAAAATACTATTCAAAATATTACTTGTGCAAAAAGCACCCAATATCATCCACTGATCCGATGATATTGCTTTTCAGAGTCAGTGACAATTAAGATGTATCAGTAAAGTCTGGATCAAGCATAGTTTTCCTTTACTGTATTTTACATTAAGACTAAAATAGGAAAGATCACTCTGAATTGCATCTAAAGAGAAAAAGGAAGCGAAACCTGAAATAGGATCCTAAAATAGAAGGTAACACAAACACTTCTTCTGAAGGAAGGGAATCATCTTGACACATCATTCTGCATCTTGCTCCACTTAGAGCAGAAATGGAAGAGCAGAGGATGGAATTAAAATAACAGTCAGTTCTCATTTTGCATCATCATTTTGTGCAGTGCCACTGCATGATTTAATGTCCAAATCAAAATATCATGCAGAATGAGGATCGAGTTAACAGTGGTCTCTATAGATAAGTAACTCTGGAGATGAAGCCAGAATGTCCAAGCCAGTCACGAAAGGAAAAAAAAAAGCCTTCTATCACCAAGATGAAAAAGCCATGTACATAGGAGAGACAGACTCAAATGTATCACAGTAAAGACACAGCTCTTCTGTTGCAGAGGACTTTCATGTCTCAAATGGAACTTCCAAAGCAGCATTCGATTTGAACAGTGCCTACAAGTACAGTGTATATCTTCAGATTTAGTATACAAAATGTTATTCTTGAAGTCACCTATTATATTGATTTGAAGTCAATGAAAGTTCAGCAGCTGTGGATTCTGACCCTACATGCACAGTTCAAGTTAGGAAAACGTCTCCTCTGGCAACATACCTGTGAAAGTTTCAGTACATGGGTTGATTCCTGCAAGCCTCTTGGAAGTTCCAAAGTCCGAAATCTTTAACACTCCACTGTATGTGTTGATAAGCACATTATCACCCTGCAGAACAGAACATTCAGAGTAATTACTTTTTTTTTTTTTTCTCTGATGACTCTTCATCTAAGACTTCCTGCATAGGCTATTTCTACAATGCACTCTTTAGTAAGTAACAGTTACCCTCCTAAGGCTCTGAAGAAGGCAGAAGAAGCCTTAGTGTTCCTGTCTTATGCAATCCCATTAACAGAAGCTACAGGAATACTAGAGGAATTCAGTTAAAGAATACTAAGAGAAGGAAGATTTTTTTTAAGAGAATTTTTGATCCTGCAAATGCCTTGCAGAAGAACCTATTCATATCCAATATCCCATTCACAATCTTCTTCACTTCTAATAATCTTTTATATCAAAGTTTGATCATGTAATCAAAAACAGAAATAAAAATATCAATTTTATCACATCTTAAGTAGCAATATGTCAATTTTTCCAAAAGAGACATATTTTGTTGGTGCAAATTCAAATCAACAATGGTTTACTTACCTAACCCACAGTTCAGAATAGCAAAGGATAAGTGACAACACAGAACTTGTTTTCTCAGAAGTTTTTAAATTACAGGACAGTGTTATGTAACTGTATAACCATTTATCAGGATTAATTCTCTGCAAATTCCTACCTTTATGTCTCGATGTACTATTTGATTATCATGGAGGTATTTTAATCCTTCAAGAATCTGCTTAGTGTAAAAGCCAATTGTCTGTTCGTTATTCTTTAATGGTCCCCATTTTGATCGTAGAAGAGCAGAAAGGCTGCCTGTAAATTTGGACAGCAAAAAAAGTGAGAGGAAAAGTCTAATCAAATTCTGCCTTCTACCCCAATGGAAAAAACCTCACCAAACAGTAATAACAAACATCAATCCCAAACCAAGTGTAATCACGTCTTCTAAAATCTCTTCTATACTTGAATTACTCAGGCCATTGATGATGCAAAAGAGAGTCTCAGTATCTCAGCTGGTCTCAGCTGCAGCAGAGGCACGTGGTTCCTCACGAAGGGGAATTTTAGCCCATTTAACCAATTGGTTCACTCTTCCCCTATGCCTCAAGAAAAGTTACCCCAGAGGAATGCTGTAAAAGAGCAAAAAGAGGTGGATATGCATGTCTTTGTACATACAGCAATTCCCTAGTTTCTGGAAAAAGCAAAGCTCAAGAAGTGGGATTTTTATTGTGTTTGGCTATTGAAAGTTTTTTGGTCTCAGAGAAAAGCAGTATCATCAATCACCATACTCTCATGTCCAGTACCTGAGGAGGGTTTAGCCATTTCATACTAGCTACAGTCTTTCTAGTAGGATGACTACAAGTCACCTCTGATCTTGTATCGGGTTTGCACAACAAGGTTTTGGTAGCAGAGGTGTGACTGGGGTGGTGGCTTCTGTAAGAAGCTGCCAGAAGCTTTCCCTATATCCAATACAGTCACTGTCAATGCCAGACAGTTCCAAGATGGACTTGCTGCTAGTCAAGGCCATCAGCAACAGTGGTGGAACTTCTGAGTAATGTATTTAAGAAGGGGAAAATAACTGCTCCACAACTGGGCGACTGCAGCCAGAGAGAATATCTGAGAGCAACAGCTTCACAGACACCAAGGTCAGGGAACGATAGGTGGAGGTGCTCCAGGCACCGGCGGAGAGATTCCCCTGCAGCCCATGTTGAGGCAGGCCCTGCCACTGCAGCCATGGAGGACATGATGGAGCAGAGATTCACTTGCAGTCTGAGGAAGACCCCACACTGGAGCACATGGATGACAAGGAAACTGTGAACCTGTAGGAAGCTCACACTAGAGCAGGTTCCTGGCAAGACCTGTGGAACCATGGAGAGAAGAGACCATGCCAGCCCAGGTTTACTGGTAGGACTTGTGACCCTGTGAGGAACCCACCCTGGAGCAGTTTGTGAAGAACTGCTGCCTGTGGAAAGGACTCACATTGGAGAAACCCATGGGGGGCTGTCTCCTGTGGGAGACACCTCACACTGGAATAGGGAAAGTGTGAGGAGTCCTCCCTCTGAGAGGAAGAAGTGGCAGAATCCGTGCTGAACTGACTGCCACCCCTATTTGCTGTTCCCCTGAACTGCTGGAGGAGAGGAGACAGAAAACTCAGGAGTAAAGTTGAGCTCAGGAAGAAAGGAAGGGTGGGGATAAGGTGTTTAAGATTTGGTTTTATTTCTCCTGATCCTACTCTGATTTGATTGGTAATACATCAAATTAGATTTTAACAGAATCACAAAATGTGGAATCACTGGTGAGTGAACTCCCTGTCCTTCTCCTGACCCACAAGCCTCTTTCCTTACATTTTCTCTCCTGGGTCGAACCAAGAACAAGAGTGACAGAGCAGCTTTGGTGGACACCTGTTGTTCAGATAGAGTCAACCCACTGCAGATCTGTAGGTAGAAGGAGCTTGCCTATCACAGCAATGATCTGAGCTGTACCTGTAGCACGTCCTATCTAACTACTGAATAAGAGGACTCAAGCATTACCAAGACAAAAGTTTTCCCCATTAACTTAGCAAAGAGATATTAAAGAATATTACATTTGCATTAAATGCATCTTGTGGAAGTTCTACAGGTTTTCATACTTCTAAAATGTTAAAATGTTTGAAGTATTAAAAGCTAAAAACACAAACCAACCAACCACACCAGTGTCCCCCACAACTTACCACCTGGCACCTGTTCCATGAATATCTTAATGAAGCCATTCTCGCTAAGAGAACCTAAATATTGCACAATGTTTTTATGCTTGAGATGCTTATGCAAAGCTATTTCTTCATGCAGAGGCTGGGAATACCTGTAAAGAAAAGAAGCAGCTTACTCAGTATCGACCTTGGGGAAGAGTCTTGTATTTACTGGAGTAGCTGAAGTTCTACTTTAAGGTCTCATGTAATGCATTTACACTGAAAATGACTGCGCATTAGATGCATTTAACAACAGGGGTTGTGGCCACCACACAATTTCTGTACTAGTATATAAATACACAGAAAATCTAAACAATATTGTATATACACACACAAACAAAATGTTATAGTTGTACACAGAGTAAATAAATTTGTGGAAAATTAATTCCCCTCAAAATTAACTCAAAGCAAATAAATAGTTGTGCAAGCTGTTGGATTTGGACTAATGCCAAAGTGAACTAGTAAACCATAAAGTTGGTGTATAATTAAAATCACCTTAATAACAAAACCAAATCACCATTTAAATATTAATTAAACTAGAAGTCTTATCTGAAAGCAAGAGCAGACATCTTTCAGAGTAAGAAAACAAACCATTTCATGTGAAGGAAAAGTTCAAATTAAGCTCTACAAATGTAATTTAGTCCAAGGTAAAATATTTCTTGGAGATGTAAGCTTTTCAGCAGTCTTTTTGCCAAGGTCTGGATCCTTATCCAGAGTGAACCACCATTAGAGCTCAGCAGCTGATGTGCTCCCTGGGCAAACCCTAATGCTCTTCTTCCAACCATGGGTGAGTTGGGAGTAGGTCAGCTACCAGATTCTGTGTTTTGTCTGGCAAAACATAGATAATATGCTGAGAGTCCAGTGGCAATTTCCACTAAAGCACTGACATCTGCAGTTGGACTTTCAGGGTAGCTGAAACAGATCAAGGACAGAGACATCCTTCCATCAGCTCAGAAGGAGCTGCAGAATCTTGAGCGAGTGGAAGACACATTCAGATACATATACAGAGAGTACTAAATGTAACAGCAAACTCAATGTTGCAGCTATTTGCCACCAGAAAGGAGAATTTTACCGTCACTTTTACCAGGTTGCTCTCAGCAGAGACTTAGCACCAAAAATGGTACATTCTTGCCCTCTAATGAACTGGCAGAATTAGTTTATTTATTTACTGAAAGGATGGGTACATTCTTGCTGCCTCAAGTCCAAGACTTAACTCTCCTTGGACTCAGCCAAGTGTCAGTGCCAGCAACATAATCAAAGCACAAATGCAATTAAAATTGTTAAGGGAAAAAACATCTGTGAGCTCTGTTCAGTTTTGAGGCAGTTAATTATCAGCTCACCCTAGTGCCAGTGTTGAGCCACAAGTACAGACTGAATTCTTAAAAAAGTGGAGAGGAAAAACAGAAGTGGTCATTTGAAAATCCTTCTGGAAAACAACTGTGGCAGAAAACAAGGAAAGTATTTGGTTAATGAGAAGTGTGATGATGCAACTCTGAGTCCATTTACCACAAGCTCATTTGAGTTTTGGCTTGCCTCTCCACATATGACTATAAAGATTCTGACCCACACTGTCAGTTATTCAGAAATACAAAGTAAGAGGTTATGTTCCTAAGTCCTATTAATGAGACAGTAATTCTGAGCAGCAACAGTAAGACCCCTGTAATGCTTCCTCCTGCACTTTTAAGCTGCGCAGTTAAGAGTCTTGAGCAACTGAAATAATTTAGCAGGTAAAATAAAGTTGAAAGAAAATTCTTCCATGGGATGAAGCATTTATTATTCTAGAACTTAGTCATTAGAAAACTTTAAATGGTACAGACAGACAACTTGTAAATCCCAGAAAGCTTGGTCTTATCTACCTAATATGATTTTATCTCAACTTGGAAAGTTTGATATGGCCACTGATACCATTTTGTACTACTGGAAATGCATTTGAGGCCAACAAGCAGGAATATTTCCTTTTCTTTCAGAATGTCTCCATAGTCTAATGCTTCCTGACAATTAAGTAAATTATCCAGTAGCTTATATTTACAATATTTGCAGTATTGAAGAATCACTGCTTTTTGTATAGAAATTATTGCAATTCTGGACATGCTCTGATTCAGAACTTAATTGTATCTTGAGAGTCTGAAATATGGTCATTTTTACTTTGATAAGAACTAGCTTCAGAGGTTACTCTTTGCTTTCTATAGATTTATTTTGAACTGCTAAAAGATCAGGTTGTAACTAATAAGTTTTTCTTATTTTGCCATTAAAAGAATAATACTTGAATACTTTGTCCTAGAAACCTGTAAATATTTTAAGAGACTAGATCAAAGACTAACAGCTTCTAAATAATCTCTTTTCCAGTATGCTTTTTTGCTCACTGAACTTGAAACTTTTTCCATTAAAAATTCTTTCAAATGTGTACCAGAGAAGAAAAATCTGGATTTTTTTTTTTTCCTTTAAAGTATAGTTACTGCTCTATTGAGGCTGTATTTCTATTAACCACAGCTGTCATTTTTTTTTTTCTTAGCACATACAAAACTCGCAACTCTGAGTCAAGAGAATGTTTTACACAATCGAGACATACTTTCTGAGAAATTGTAACACATCTTGAAGTTAAATTTACAATAACAATATTCATTTTCTAAAACTTAAGTTGTAGTATCTTTAAAATATTAGAAGTATGGAAAAACTATTAGACCACACACATATCCATATTGAACAGTCTATATATACATGGATTCAAAAACATTTCAAAGCATTCAATTTTTAAATGTCAAAGAAAAGAAGAACAAGTAAGGACAGAATAACTGAAGGAAGGTCCACAAGAGAGACTCATGAAAAAACCTGAGCTAGGATACCAGGTGACATTACTGACCTTCCAGACTACAAATCACGCAAAGAAAACTTGGAGTTATCACAGTGTCCTATCAACATCTAGACTCTAATATAATTTATATAACAGTACTTGAAGCTGAATAAGTTCTAGAGAATAATGTTCCTTTGTACAAATGGTAGGTTTACCCCCAGGGACATACATTCTAGATACAAGTGAGAAGAATAACAGCCACTGTGGTGGATCAGAATAGCCTCTTGTATCTTCTTTTTTGAATATTAGCACTCTTTATGATGACTGCTATACAGGGCTGGGCAAAACCAGCTTCCTTCCTAATACTAGTTGTAGATTGAATACTGCACTAACAAGGATACAGTTTTTTCTTTCTACAGGGTAAATGCAGCACACTAAAATACAGGAAATTCTGAGGAAGGACAAGCTACCCGTTAGATGATAGTAGGAAATAAAAAATACCAAAAAGGGCAAAAGCAGATGAGACTTGGAAGTATGGATTCCATTCCTGACTGAAGCGATGGACAAAAATTCTTTTCTTGGTATATTTGATATTTTACCTAGATTAATTTAGTGTGAGATCCTTCCTGCTACTAAGCAGTTTTCTGTCTTTATCAGAAGATCTTACTTCATAAAGACTATTTTTCCAGCCACCGGGAAAGGAGGAGTTTATCTTTCTGTTACCAGTCACAGCAATGGCTGTTTCCTACTTTTCATAGCTTTCCTGAACATAAGCCTGAGTTACAGTTACAGTCTAAGAGGCACTTCAAAGATCCAGGCACTCAAATCATCCATTTAAGAAACAGATTGTACAGCACTTGACTACAAAAAAATCAAAGGCTCATGTAGAATTTAAGAGCAAGAATAACTTGACAGTTTCATACAGTCAGTTTCATTTGAAAAATCTTATCTGTAGACTTGCCAGCACATTTATCACAATATTTGTGGAAATTTACTTATTCCAAATAGGATACACTGGAAGCCTCCAGATATACAAGTACTAAGGACATCAAGCATCTGTTTTTTAGAGATATATAAAATCTTCTCTCATTTATAAAAGTTGAGATGTAAAGACAGTTTGCATTAAAAAAATGTAGACAAAAAGTCATGCCACATGATTTATCCTAATGTTAAGAGGCTTCATACATGATGCACAAATAGGAAAGGAAAATGTTCTAATCAACAATACAGGCTCAGAATTGTAAAGGACTCCACAAACCATGATTTTCAGTGGTTCTTTTACAAGGTCATGCTTGAGTATGTCTAAGTAGAGAGAGCTTATCACTAGGTGTTTGAGTGAGATTCCATACTTCAACTAATATTTCTTTTGGAAAGAAAATGTATTGAAAACTACTAGTACCAAAGCCAGTAACAATCTAAATTCTCAGTTTTGATCATAATCTACTCTGCAACTTGGAAACATCTAGTTACAAAGATAAAGAACACCATTATATACTACAGATATATAATTTATTGACAGCTTTGGAGAAGAGGTACTCCTCAAAGAGCAAATTGGTCAGTCACATTACTGATGAAATTACTCACTGCACAGAATTTTTTATCTGCCACAGTTACTATACCTGCTGTCTCTCTCTGGGATTTCTTTAATAGCAATTCTGACTTGATTGCTCAGATCTCGTCCTGCATATACAATGCCGTAAGTTCCTTTCCCCAGAATGACTCGCTCTCCATTTTCATCATATTCATAGTCATACTGCAAAGACAACAATAACATTAAATGAAAAAGAGAGGTAAGATTGATTCCCTCTGAACCTGTGCTCATAACTAAGGCATGTAGGATGCTAGTTTCCTTCTCCAGGACCTGCAGAAAGACACTTCAAGACGACAATTTGGATACCATGCAGACATGCCTGTATTTCTCCACTGACTGCTACAGGAAGCACTGGCTTCTAAGGTAGCCATTGCAGGTAAATGCATAAAGCTAAGCTAGCCTTGACATGTTCTACGTAGCTACAATCGCATGTCTTAATTGAGAGCATCTGCAATTCTGCTGGCAGGTGCTGTAAAAGAAACAAGAGAAGACAACAGAGGGCACCCTGCACCAAACAGAGAACTCTAGCTCCCATACAGAGAAAGCAAGGCAGAATACACTTAATTTATACCAGATGTTCTCCTGACCTGACCACATCTTCCAAAACCAGCACAACCTCACTTTTGCTAGTGCCAGGTCAGCCAGTAGAGTATGCCAAAGAATGTCAATCAGTGTATTAAGTGTGGTTTCAGTTGAATTTGAATTTCAAAGAGTTTAAAGTCAGCCCAGAAACAGTCATTAGACAGATTATTTGATTTATTCTTATGAATAACACATGCAATTTCACATCCTTTGTCTCACGTTAAACCCAGTAGTTTATGCCTAGATAGAGTATCTTTTCCTCCAAATAAAGACTGATATCTTTTTATTAAAAACAGATTCCACTACTTTTAGTGCTTTGTTTCAGGAAATAATTACTCTCATGGTTAAGTCATGCCTCTTACTTCAAATTTCTTTGGTGTTACTAATCACATGTTCTTTAGCAGTTTAAAAAGACCACTAGCATACTCTAATTTTCCCTATAAAAATACTCATCCACTGTAATCAAGTCACCCACTGCCTTTCTTTTTGCTAAAATAAACAAATTAGGCACCCTAAGGTTCTCATTATGGGGTATTTTTCTATCCCACAAGTCACTTTAGTGGTTTTTCTTTGTCTCGTCTCTGATTTCAGATGTATTATAAAATGCCAACATCAAAACTGGGACAGACGGCTGTCTGTGTTCATTATGCAGCACTGACTCTTTCAGCTAATTCTGGATGTCTCTAGAGCTTCAGATCACCAGATTTTCATGTGATAGGACATATTCCATCCTGTTCCCTGCCACCTAAAAGAACACCTAAACTCCCTAAGTACTGCAGTGCACTCAATGACCTCCTACTCACTTTTCAGCTACATGTACATGCAGACAAAAACCCAAGGTTCAGCTAACAGAGGTAAAAGCAGAAGCAGGATGAGTTCGTGGGCTAAAGGTATAAACAGACTCCCAGTTGCAGCAACAGCATTATCTGATTTGAGTTTGCTCTTCATTGTGCTTGTCTACAGATGGTAAAAAGCAAGAACATGCTCTCCTCTACTACAATTGTATCCTTACTTGTGCAGACGACCTGCCAATAACTCAAGTGCACATTATTCCAATGATGCACTAAACAGACAGACAACAAACAATCTTTAAAATTTAATGGGATGATAATGCTGCCTTACTATGACTATACTCTGAAGTCATTGTTACAAGAGCCATCCTGTCATAAGCACGAGTGGAGAATTCCAGAGTTGAGTACCTTCTCAAGCAAGTATGCCAGCCAAAACAGGACTTAGCTATGCTAGTTATAAAACACAAGGCCTATTAAAAAGAATCGTTATTTTATAAACAGTAAAAGATAAAATTTGACTGACTTCTTCCAGAGAAGGGAAAAGTAATTTATTCCCTTCAGTGAAATGCTACACTAGAAGTCCAAAACTCATAGTATGCTGATAAAAAAATACCTCTAGAGAGTCTCCATCACATTCCCCTTCTTCTGTAGTCTTCCCTATTTCTTCAGTGATACTGTTCACCATGTCAAAAAACCTGTTAAAAGGAAAAAAAAAGGCAAATACACACTTGAGACATTAAAAAGATATCTTTTTTCTAAAGAAATGAATGAACCAAAAGTGGACTTCAGTATCATATAGACTCAGTCTAAAAGTTTGTTATGAAAACCAAATAAATGTTGTGATTCTGTGACTGTTTACATGGAGAATTAAGTAAAAATCTGCAGTCCTCCTACTTCTTTCATACACTCCTCTTACATGCACGAGACATCCATGATGTCTGAAATTATGAATGGAATACTAACACTTTGAGATCTACACAACGATTGTAATTCTCATCCTATACCACCATTTCTTTATGTTCAATGAAAGCACTGAAGCATCATGAGAAGTGCCTACAGGTTTTGCCTGTATTTGGAGAAGATTTTTTAACACAGGAAGGCTTCCAATGTTTTCTTGAATGAAAAAGGGGTCTTTGCATTAAAAAAACAAACAAACAAACAAACTATTATATATGACTTCTACTCCTTTGAAAGAATAAGTACGAACACCATATCAAGCTAAGGTATTGCTTGCTCATCTTTTAAGTGCTCAAAGTGAATGAACATCTTAAAAGAACCTATATGAGCCACAACGGATAAGAGAACAAGCTAGGAACTGGGCTAGGAAGTGGCCACGGCCATTGATATGGAAGACTGCTGTGATTTTTAGTAAAGTTGCAGTCTCTTTTAGCACAAAAATACATAACATTTCCTCTGGCAATGCCTTCTGGATTCATTCAAGACCACAGCTCTTATGGAACAGAAATACAGCTTAGAGAAACTGAGACAACCCTAAATTTGTGCAACTAACCTTTGACACACTTCCTGCAGGGATACTGGTATGATGTCACTTATGTAAATATGATGCTAATGGGAAGGAAATAGAGTGTGCTTCTTCAGAATTGTAAATAAAATTTTCGTTACAGTAGAATAGAAATCTTGACCAGACCTTGTTGTTAACTCAAGAGTTCTCACTCCAAAACATCCATGTGAAGTTTAGGATGCTTTGCAGCTTATAGCTTCTTATGAGAAGTATTAGAAAAATAATCTCAACAAAGTATATAAAAAAAATTATCATATTTGTTTCCAATGTTTGACTGAGCCTGCACCTTGAACCTTTGAACTTCAAATCTCTCCAGGACACTGTAGCACCAAGCTTTTGCATGAACGATGGTGATCATTAAGGATGCTCAGATCAGCTTTCACTACAGTTCTGAAATAGTCAGTCCCTGTTGTACACACAGACACCACTTATCCCACCACAGGCTCTGGGGTTGGTTTTTTTTTTGAAAAAAACAACAGTGACATACCTTCTGCAATGAAGTTCTGTGCAGAAGTAGATTTGAAAGTCATCTGAGTTGTGTAGAACATATAGGAAACAGCATCGTTCTTCAAACTTTGAAATGCTGAAAGAACAGTCAAGCAGATCACATTATAGGAAAGATGCATTTGGACTTCTACTGCCTATGTCAAAACATATAGATCAACCCATTTAATATGGCAAAGTATTAAATTAAACCTCAGATGCTATAGTTTTTCCTTATTGTAGAATTACACTTTTGTCCTCGAAAGTTCATTCTTCTCTGTGCCCCCCAGTCCAGATGTTGCTCCCATTCTTTCTTAGGCAAATAAATTAATAGGATTATTTCCACCGACTCAGGTAATTTTTGTCTTCAGTGCATTTAGGTAAGGCCCTTAATTTCCACCTCTGCAGCCAGGACCAAATATCCTTTCAGGATCATATTAGAAAGGTGGCCTTTGAACTTGCATCATAACTTCTTCTTGCTTTAGAAATCAGCCACAGCTCAATCCTGAACACAAAAATTTCTGACCAGTTCCTTGTGAATTGATACTTCGATACCATGTTGGAATTTTTTTTTTAAATAAGTGTCAAAAATTTAGGTGAATGATCTTACCACTCATGCCTTTTTTTTTTTTTCCAGTTTTGGTTTTATCCCCTACAACAGGAGAACAAAGATAACTAAAAAGTACATAGGCCATTTTCTTATGGTTGCACAGATGTTTCAATAGAAGAAGTGTAAACAATGGTATGGTTGTCAGTTTTCTACACCAAGCAGGCTACAGCTCTTGCAAAGATATTAAATTCACCTTAACTGTTTCACATGCCTGTCATTACTGTGCTTCTTATAGAAAATATTAAGCATTATTTGAAATAGCTCTTTCTGTATCTTTGTCACAAGTTGAGAGTCAGGTGTCAAGCTGATGCAGTATAATTGACGATTACTATATAAGAAAAAAAAAAACAAGATTGCTAGAGGTTTTTCAAGGAATATAACGTAGTATTTGATAAGACATATTAAGTCCCCTTATTATTATTGTTAAGATATAGGAAGAAAAAACAGGTTCCTAGCAAAATCAATTTATTTTACTAAGATCAAGATAGCCATCATGTTTTTAATTAACTTACAGTACAATAAAGTGGAATGATATGTTATGTTACACCAAAGGACCAGTGACTTGATTAACAATTTTATTTTAACTATCAGGAAGTACTTGTAATTTTCACAGAATCACAAGGGTTGGAAGGGACCTCAAAAGATCATCTAGTCCAACCTTCCTGCCAGAGCAGGACCACCTAGAGTAGGTCACACAGGAATGCACCCAGGTAGCTTTTGAATGTCTTCAGAGAAGGAGACTTTACAACCCATCTGGGCAGCCTGTTCCAGTGCTCCATCACCCTCACAGTGAAGAAATTCTTCCTTGTGTTTCTTTCAATCTTCTTATATTCCAGCTTGTACCCATTGCCCCTTGTCCTATCATTGGATATCACAGAGAACAGCCTGTCTCCGTCCTCCTGACACTCACCCTTTACATATTTGTAAACATTAATGAGATCACCCCTCAATCTCCTCCAAGCTAATAGCCCCAGCTCCCTCAGCCTTTCATCAGAAGAGAGATGCTCCACTCCATCATCTTGGTGGCCCTGTGCTGAACTCTCTCTACCAGCTCCCTGTCCTTCTGGAACTGAGGGGCCCAGAACTGGACACAATATTCCAGATGTGGTCTCACAAGGGCAGAGTAGAGGAGGAGGAGAACCTCCTCGACCTACTGCCCCACAACCCTTCTAATACATCCCAGGATGCCATTGGCCTTCTTGGCCAGGAGGGCACATTGCTGGCTCACGCTCATCCTGCTGTCCACCCCAGGTCCCTTTCCCCGTACTACTCTCTAACAGTTAATTCCCCAACCTGTACTGGTACATAGGGTTATTCTTTCCCAGATGCAACACTCTACACTTACCCTTGTTGAATTTCATTAGATTTCTCCCTGCACAACTCTTCAGCCTGTGTAGGTCTCATTGAATGGCAGCACAGCCTCCTGGTGTGTCAGCCACTCCCCCCAGTTTAGTATCATCAGAAAACTTGCTAACAGTGCCTTCTGTTCCCTCATTAAGGTCATTAATGAATATATTGAACAGTACTGGTCCCAACACTGACCCCTGAAGGATTCCAGTAGACACAGGCCTCCAACTGGACCCTGCCCCATTGATCACCACTCTCTGCCTTCTCCCCTTCAACCAGTTCACAATCCACCTCACTACCTGATCACCAAGCCCATGCTCTCCCAGTTTTGCTGGGAGGCTGCTGTGGGAAACGGTGTCAAATGCTTTACTGAAATCAAGATAAACCACATGCACTGCACTACCACCATCTATCCACCTGGGTACATCTTCATAAAAAGCTGTCAGCTTGGTCAAACATGACTTCTCTTTTTTTCAATCCTTAATTGGTGTTTAAAGCTATCAGATCCTTGCTTCCCTTCATGATTCATCTACTGAAGAGCTCTGTGACTTTTAGTAAGGAAATGGCTCTTTAGTCAAGCTGAGGGGCCTGCCTTTCTTAAAGCTATTGATGAGAAAAGCCTGCTCTGTTATGAGAATATTTGTCTTTGTGTATGGTGACTCATTTTACGTTAAGACAAATTCTTAAGTGCTAAGTAATATACACGTCTGGGAACACAGTCACTGCCCCCATTTTAGAAACTAACTTTTCATTCCAAGTTTTTCAAGCAGATATGGGTAACCAATATTAACAGAGTTGCTCACTCATTCCAGTGAGTTTAAATGTTTTATTGAATAAACTGTTAGTTTAAACCTGACATGCACAGAAGCCACTAACACAGCAGTAAATACAAGGGTAAGAATATGGAGCATACACAAAGGGTAGGCAAACTCATAAATATTTAAAGCCCTTAAGTGAGCATTTACAGTGCTTATATGTTGCCTTTTTCCATGAAATAAAAGTTTTTAAAGTGAAAAAAAAAGGATGAAGGAAAAATAACAAGTTATAAAAAAGGACTGGATAATTTGCTCAGGAAATGCCTCATTCTGACAATTCCTGAGCACACATAGCACCCACTGCCTTCTACACATTAGGATTGGGGTCAAATTCACAAAACCCTAAAAACAAGCAGGGAAGCACGATGTGGCGTGGCCTTGTGTCCAGCTCTTCTGCATCCAGAACTCCCCTTAGTCAATGAGAAATACAGGAAAATGCTGTAACCACTGCTAATACTTCCAGAAGAAGCAGTAGACGACAGTGGAACATTGGCAGCAACCACAGAAAAGCAACTCTGTGGAACTTCTGTCTGTTTTGTAGACATGTAGCAGTATAGACACTTCCATCGTCATAATTAAGTAGTGTGACAATATTTCAACTCCCAGCAATTTGGGATGACCAATGAGTTTGTTAAGCTAAACCAAATTACTGACTCCCTACAGACAGAGTGTGATTTAGTATTATGCTTAGTTCTAAGTTTAGTACTATGCTAGTTAGTTCTATGCTTAGTACTATGATTTAGTTCAGAGAGCTCTATAAACTTTCCAATTCCTTTTATAGTCCTTGAGAGTTGAACTCTATTACTCATGAAATAAAGATGCTGGTTGCACTGGCTGGTACATAGCAAACAGAAGAGGTGAACCCTCAGCCACTTCCTTGAAGTACTTACCAAAAACATTAGCCATTTCAAGACTAGACGTCTCCTTATGTAACAGTAAATATTTATGGAGGCGTTTATCAAAAAAGGGTAAGACCTGTGGTGTACAAAGCCTTGCTTTGTACTTAAGGCTGCACTTCTAAAGGTGGCTCTTAATAGTCTAGAAAGGATAAGAATCTTCAAAGCTGAGAGCTTCCCCTTCCTAGACTGTTATAAGTCTAGAAGCTTCAAAGGAGACTAAAATAGTCTTAATACAAAAATAGATTAGAAAAGGGCCCGATTCTGAAGCCTGTTCCACTCCAAAAAATACCTGCCTTCATGAAATCAGGAAGTAAAAACATTGAAAAATTAATTTATCAAAAGCTTGATTATATTTGGAAGGAAAAAAAAAAAATCAGTGTTATACTTGTTTAACATAAATTTCAGTATACAGCTCCTCATGGAGGCAAGCCAGAGAGTTTTCTAGGGATTCACAGTCACTGTAACATCTTCCAAGTTGTTTTGGACATCTGTTTGGAAATTTAGTTGACAAATTAAATGACAATTGACAGCTTAACTAACAAATGCAGGAGGGTACATCAGAAACAGTACTGACCACAGCATGGTTTAATAAGGGAGGAGGAAAAAAAAAGGACAATAAATAAATACTTTTCTTTTTTTAGAAGCATACAAAAACATATTGTAATCAAAATCTAAGACAGACTGAACTAAGTGTATGATTGCCATTTTAGCCTAAAATAAACTGAATCCCACAGGATTGATTTTTCTGTGGCTATTGATAGTTTGGGTTTTTTAAGATACTTTTCGGAAGGGAAAAGAATTATCCATCTGTGCAAAAACGTCCTGCAGACATAGCAACAGCTTTGAGTGTAGGGAACAGTTATTATTAGAACAGAGAAATGACTATTTTAAAAAAAAAAAAAACCTTAAGATTTACCGAGGGTTATTTTTAATTACAACTAAAAGCAAACACCAAAGTGGAAAGCTGAAGGATGACAAATTATAGATAAAAGCGGAGTGGAGGGAGGGGAGGAAAGGACACCAAGATGAAGAATTGAACCAAAGAGGTCACAGTAGCAGTAGAACGCTACCATCCTGCTATCATCAGAAGATACAAACTGCAGGGCTGGACCCCACCAAACAGGATGTACACTACATTCAACCTGGGCTAGCAGAGCAGACACACTAGCTCTGCTGACAACATGGAACACAACTTGGTAAAAAAACCTATCCCTTAGAAGTCTCCCTAATAGAAACATTGTTCTCTTCTAATCCAGTCAAGCCAGTCTTGCACATGTCAGTCCTGATCCTATGATTTATTTAACCTATTCCTCACAAATCTTTGGGAGGTTGGAGATTGCCTTTTTTTTTTTTTTTTTGCCTCCCCTCTTCTTGTATTGACTCCCTTTCTTTTCTCTGAAACAATCTTCAAGTTTTCACTTTGTGGTCTACCTATCACCCTGTGTGGACAGACTCCTCTCCTCATGGGCCTTTTCTGAAACAGTTTTGCTGCTGTATCCATAAACTGACACAGAAAATCCCCAACTGTACACAATCACACCAAAACCCAACAACAGGTAAGCAATTCACAGGTATTTTGCAAGACACTCTGAGCTTGTCATTTCCTCATATCCTCCCTCTCTGCATCCACACATTCCTTCCTGGCTCACATATTCTGTGTGCCAGGCAGCTCCTGGATGTGACAGAACTCTGGTGAAAGGACAGGAAACATTGACAGTTATTTTAATTTTATCTTAATTAGCATAAGTGACTACCAACTCATAGAAAATACCAGTTCTTTAATTCAGTGGCCTACATTTGCTAATTTTTCAATAACAAACTCTGCAAGTGGCCATTTCCAAATCCAGATTAAGAATCCTGAGGCTTCGTGTAGAGCAGGGTACAAGTGAAAGTACCTGAAATACTCTGCTCCATTTCTCTGTTACTCCAAGGTGCACAGCAGCAGCTTAATACAATACTCAATAAATCTTTTAATTTCAGAACATGAGATGGAAACAACTTACCTTACTCCTCTGATAGAAGCAGCACTAAAGTTCCACTCATGGATACCTTTCTGTAACATACAAAAAAAAAAAGTTAATGTTTTCTTTCTTTTCACAAAGGAAGCATCAGTAGGTGTATCTTCTAGATGAAAACTCATGAGATGGAAACACTTGAATTACAACAGCCTATTACCTTTTAAAAATTATTTTTCATAGCATTTTTTTTCTACCCAAACTCAAAGCAACATAAATTCCAGGTTTTTTGTTTCTTTACTGTTTGCTCTCAAAACATAATAAACTGCTTTAGAAAGTATGCAAAACAGCAGATAAGAAGGGTTGACACCGTAGCCTGGTCTCAATGCTGACTTGGAGTGACCTGCAAACCTCTATAAAGTTAGGGAAAAACAGACTCCACCTCTGAGAATAACAAGGACCTGCGCCGCATGCTCAACGCTCTAGCATGTGGCAAGAGAAGGCAGAGAGAGCTTCAAGCAAGACTTGGAGCACAAAGTGGGAAATTCTTGAGAAGCCGAAGAAATTGTTCAGCGAAGGAGCAAATCTGAAGGCCAAGTGCTCAAAGAAACAGAAAGGAGACTATTTCCCTAGGAATCCAGAAGACAGTAGCAAGAACATACCAAAAGCCCTAAGAGCTGCTGCAGTAATAAATAAGTTTAGAAGTAAGAAGACACCCTATGAAAACACAAAGGGCCAAATCTCGCTTACGTTCAGATCTTTTAAATTTACATCTGTCCCATTCAGCACAACCGTGTTCTCTCTATAGACCATCATATTGCTCTATGTTTATGCTCTACAAAACTTTACTGTAAGAAGCATATGCCTTTAGTATCTTCTAATGAAAACATTCCCCTTTCAGGAAAAGGCAAAACTATACCACCTCAAAGTCCTGGCAACCTTGGGATCTCACCACAACATGCAACATATTTGAAGAACCTCTGCTTTCTTGAGTTGAATTTCATGTGACATTTTAATGACCTGAGTCACAGACACATTTTGGTGAGAGATCATTTATAACAGAAGGGCATAATGTCAAAACACAAACATAATCAAATATATTCCAAATGAAGATATAAAAATGTGTAGCTTATAAAACATTTAAAGAAAAGTGAAAGATGTAGAAGTCAGAACAGATAAACTGCCAACACAGTTGCACAGTGTGCAAGAAACAATAGAGGAAATTATTCTCCCAGCTTTAACAGCTTTCTATAAGGCTTATTACACTTGTCTTCGCTCTAATTCTTTTCTTCCTGCTCAAATCACATTAAAGACTGTAATGCTACTATAAAATGCCTAACATAATACACCAAAAATACAAGCAAACATCCTTCTTAAAGCACAGGCTTCACACTACTGCAATCAAAAAGTACAAAGCAGTAACTCCAGTATCTCGTCAATGTTAAAGGAGGCAAAGGGTTTTTTCCAGTGGGGTACAGGGACAGGACACTGACATTGAGAAAAGGTGACATTGCACCTTGAAGTAGAGGTATTCACTAATGTTAGTATGAAGCATTAGTGAAACTATTTATTCAAAGTGCCTGATTCTCTTGCATGAAGAAAAATCATGAATCACCAGTCCCTCTGTTAACAAGGAGGATATGTCTGCATTGTCTTTTCCTCCTCCCTTCATACATGAACTGCCACTTTCTTGTTTAACATGCTTGGAAATTCTCTTCAGAGCTTAGCTATCGGTAACTGTTCAATTCCCAGTGCTGGTAATAATCTAAAATCTAAATAAGTTAAAATACACATCCTGACAAGTTAAAATGCTCAAGTAGCATGACAAAATGTATGTATTGTGGGTTTTACCTGTCACCTACACGCAACTAATCTCTTACAGGTTCACACATCTTTTATTTACCACACAAGGTTTTCAGGCAATGAAGTAAAAGTTATGTCCCTCATGATCTTGCCAAGTTTTGAATACATTGGAGTAAATATATCAGGCAGGCTATCCAAATTCAGCATCTGTTCTTTGGTTAGGCAAAAAACACACCAACCACCCAAAACAAAACTCAAAATGGATTCAGAAGCCAACATGAAACAGAGACAGGCTGTTCTATTTCAAACATGCAAACAGCACTACTGCATTCCTCTAACCCCATGTGGAAAGGGCTGCTAAAATTAAGAAACTGCAAGGCAAAGGTAATGGGCATTCTGCAAAATATAATGCTACTTGATTTTTACAGGCATTTTTTTAAGTTAAACTTCATGTAATTCAAAGCATAAATGTTAAGATATGCTGCTAAATAAGTCATGGAGAAAGAAAAGGCCACATTATTTATCCTGGTATTGACTGTAAATTGCCTATCACAAAATAGCCAGCCGCAAGCTCCAATGAGTTCCAGTTTGGACTTGATACAAGAATTGTGCATAAAAGGAAATTAATACACCTTGTAAATCACAACTCTTGCACTAACAATTTTGGAAAATACACAGAACTATTAATTTATGAGCCAAAATGAACTGAAATATCAAGTGTGAGCTGGGGAAGCTGTGATAGAACTATGATAGGCAGACTGAAATTGGATATGAGTTCACCATGAAATACTGGTTGCGGAACATGAGTGCACAAGCTTGAAGAAGGTTAATTTGAACAAGAACATAAGTCATGGCATTGAGATGCTATATGTGGCTGGTACACCAAGCCTACTTGTTTTGCCTAAAATTCCCCTATGCATCCCCTCCCCAAACTCCAACAAAAAAAAAAAAACCACTAAGTAATACTAGGAGTCTTCTTAAAAATACTGTAAGAGAAACACGAGAGAGAGAAAGGAAACACTTCACATGAACACTATGTTAGCAATAAAGAACAAACAATTATGAAGTAGCAACAAATTCAGAGTGCATGCTAGAAGGTTTAAGTAACTGTCTTCTACCTCAACAGTAGTATTCCACTACAGGCTCTTCTAGAGGTGCACTGCATTCTCAAACCACTTTCCAGTACAAAGTCATTTGTGAAACCTACTCTACTATTCAGACAGAGCTTTATCACTCTATACAAAACATTCTATAGAAAGATTGTCTACACAGAAGGGAACAGGCCTCAATAGTCCAGAAAATTCCTTCTAATCTTATGTTCCTTCTTATACTATAGACAAGCATGCAAACGAGGAGCAGCTTAACAAAACAGAAGAAAAACAGGTACATGTACTTTCCAAATAGACTAAATTCTGAATACAGAAATACTTTCAAGAACAGACAGCAAGGTTTACTCTAAAGTATCAACAAATCATTATTTACTGTGCGGTAAAATTTTGTTTTGTCCAAGAATTGCACACATTTATTTTTCCTATTGTTCTCAGAGGCTGAGTCTACCTGGAAAAACATGAGTCAGAATAAGTCACAAACAAAAACAAATTCATTGGTCTAGGCAAACATTTCAGTTTGTGCTCTAAATACACTATTTCAGCTACTGTCCATTTACATTTTCAATTGAATTCACAACAAAAATTATAAGCGGTACAGCCTCACATATTCTGCATGCAAAAGTGTTTCTCCTTTAACAGTAGACAAGTACAAAAGCTGAACGTTAGCTTACTTGAAAAATAGATTTTCACTGTCCTACCTTATAAGAAAAAATATGCTGCCACTGAAGAATGAACACTGCTTGTTCTTACAAATAGCACTGTCTCCCATGTGTGTTCCTGCAGCTGACTCAGTCTCCATTCACCTGTTATATACTCTTCCCCATGTTTCCACGCTCCCGTCCTTTGAGGTTCTATGATGTCCTGCCCATCTTCACCCTTACCAACATTTTGCTTCCTAAGCATCGCAGAATGTAATACTTATTCTAGGTTTTGTTCTCTCCTTGCACCTCCAGATCTTCTGAGCTCCTTTCCAAACATAACTGGCTATTTCACACCATAAGGACTACCTAGCTTTTTCAGTTTGAAGACCTTCTGAGCACCTACCTATCCTTCTGCCAAATATTTCTTTAGCTTTTGATTGATTCTGCTCTTATTTTCAAACATCACTCCCTGTTAATTTCATATTAAAGGGGTATTTACCACAGCTGACAGGTACAGAAATAAAATAATTCTGTTTGCGTAAGTAATTTTATGTTACATTATTTGTACAATGACAGTGTATTGCAAATTACTTATGAAATCTTCAGCAACAGACTTGTCATATATTACACTCCAGTTTAAAACAACCTAGAAGATGACACAAATTATTTTAAGAAATTATGGAGACAAGAGACTACTGAACAATAGGACAAGCTTAAAGAAAAAATGAGGAATGCCATAATAATTATTTTAAGTCATGGCAACATACATCCACAGTATTTTCCTGTTTGTTACTAAAATATGCTCCCTTGCAGAATGCATCATCAGATGCAACTGTTTCCATGTTACATGCTTTCTGTGTCATACATGTTTTTAAGCTGTGGGGAAAAAAAATGTTAAAAAGCACAGACAACATTACGGTATACCTTATCATCAGGCAGCACATGCCAGATAGACACAGTCTTCTCCTCGGCTTCACCGTTGATGGAGAGATATGAGGGCTGATAGATTTTTGTTGGTTCTAAGATTAAAACCTTGTAGAAAAAAAATAATTTTTAAGAGTTAGTACAAAATATGTAGAATTTTAAAAAGTATCAAAATCTGTTAAAATTTAATCTGTTAAACCTCTAGTCATACCATAGCAGGGAAAACATGGGAAACAGAATGAAAGCTAAAAATTTAGGTACAAGGCTAGTTTAATATGGCTGACAGTAACTTCAGGTTTTTTTAAGGCAATTTTAATTCTTTTTTTATTTAGGGCTATTGTAAGTCAATTGTTAGCACACATCACACTTTTCCAAATGATTTCTCTGACACCTATCAGGTTTTGAAATCTTTCTGTCACAAAATTCATTCTCTTGTGATGCCATTCAAGAATATTCATCTCCCAAGTCGACAGGATTCATAGTATACTCTTATCATCCTTTGGTAGAAGACCATTTGGGTAAATCAGAAAAACACATCAATCTAGAGCTAGACTGAATTGCTTATGATTTAGACTGCTGTGAACTGTAGCCATCAGATCAAATTAATTTTACAAGGACCTCTGCAAGAGACTGACAGATAAACATCATAGAAAATTTCCTGGAATATGTGAAACATTCTAGAATGTTCACGTAAAAGAGATGGGATGCACATGAGCAAGATTTGGTCTAACATAACCAGTCAGTAAATGAAGCCAGTCACTCTGTCATTTTTAATAATATTCTGCCAGAATTCCAGATTTTAAAAGCTTCTGGCATGCTTTAAAAGGAACAAGTCAAAGTCTGGCTATTTGAAGAAGTGTGGTTTCTCATTAGAACTATTTATTCATTTTAGGTTTTCAATGGTTAAAATCTGATATTTAAAATACCGAATCTATCTTGCCTGTCTTGAAGGCATTCTCATTCTTCAGAGCGAAACGTATTGTTATTAAAGAAAAATACTCTTCCATAAGAAGATTCCTAGACCTCAGACATGTATAAAATAGGACCAAGTTAAAGATGGGAAACAAGTTGATAATCCTCTTTCCTTTCTTTTGCCCTTCCCTCTCCTGGAAAAGCTCCAAACTTCACTTTCTCTCATTTCAAAATGAGAGTTCAAATAATTGCTTTAGGAAATAATGACTGATTGGGGAAATGTGGTCTACATCTATTTTTAAAAAACAAAACCCCCCACATTAACAACTAAGCAGAAAGTCTTGGAAAAGGTCATGGCTTAGAATAAAATCTAAGCCATGTCAACTCCGTCAGAGTCAATAAGAACACAGACATCCTGGAATAAGTGCCAAGGCCAAATTTGGAAGAGTACCTAGAGATTTAACTCTGTAAATGATGACCAGTGGGATTTCACATGGGTTGCTTGGCATCTCCAGACACATATAATTTCTAAAGTCTATTTTAAACCATTTCATGCATTGAGGTCTATAGTCTATAGCAAGTTACATCACACTATATCACTTCTTCCTCTAGAAGTCAAAAGTGGGATAATCATGCTGATGCTACCAGACGAGAGAGTAACTGGCAGCTAAGCTAGTATCGCTGGACAGTGAAGTCCTTCAGTTAAAGCTCTGAGAACAATTCACAATAAGGAAATCTGAAAAAAAAAATTTTTAGAACTAAAATTATTTGCAAGACTCTGGGAGAAAGGAGGGAAGAGAAGGATACTTTGTTTCATGTAGTTGACTTGTTGAATAGTGTGGTTTTCTTTCAGAATGGGTACAAATAAAATTTTTGTATTATGAATGATCATGTATGTCTGTCTGCCACATCAGAATAGTTCTCTGTACAACACAATCAAACTACGTAGTCACTGCATTTATATTTTGGCTCATGCTATTGCAATGATCAGTTCTGGTTTGCTTCTTAAGAAAAATCCAAACTATTTGGCTCAGATGATTTTATGTCAGAACGTCTTAAGTATCTAATTACACCATTTCATCACCAAAAATGTAAAGACAACATGGTCTTTTCTTTTACAAATAACAGATTATTCAAAAGATTCTTTTGCTTCCCTGCAAAACTTCATTCCCCTTCACCTTGTAGGAGGGCTGTCAGACTCCCTAAAGAGTCTCACATTGCTTTCACTTTACTGCTTCAAGCTGTTGCTGTTCAACACTAGAGTCGTCCTTACGGTTTATTATCCCATCTACACATGGAAGCCAGAAGAACTGTACAAAACAACCTGTATGCACTTCAAGTATCTAGGAGGCCATAGCAACTGCTATTTAAAACAAAAAGCTGTATTTGCTAATGTTTAGCTAAAAGGAATACCAAAGACATTACTTCCCATGCATTTAGAGTTAATATGTACAGGGAACAAAGACCTTTTTACAAAATACCTACAAAACCTTGTACAACACCAGGTTATCCAATAAAAATTTTCAGCAAAAGGTTTGTAGAATAATTCAGAAACAAACATATAGGTATGCACGTATATATACTTTGAGAGCAATGCTGAAATATATTGTTTAGTAGCTGGAACAATAGACTTCTGACTGCTTGGGATGATTTTTAACCTCTAACAGAGCACAGGCTTAATTAGCAGTAGGGTACACAAAGCCTGCTGAGCTAGAAAGAGACTGAAATTAACTATCTTTTCTTTAAACATAATACAGTTAATATAATATCACCTGGAATCTAAAGCAAAATTTTGCAGTGTAAGGATACCCAATGGTAGCAAACACTCAACAGCAAAGTTCTGTCTTG
Source organism: Urocolius indicus (assembly GCA_013401255.1). Classification (NCBI taxonomy): domain Eukaryota; kingdom Metazoa; phylum Chordata; class Aves; order Coliiformes; family Coliidae; genus Urocolius; species Urocolius indicus. Next base: position 245,978 of record WBNH01007418.1, read on the forward strand.
ACTTTTTTCATCATTACTTTCATATGGAATACACCAAGCAATCACATTGTAGCCATGTGCAATCAATTACAACCAATCCATTATACAGACCAAATACATTCCTTCTGGACAAACAGTTTATTGACTATCATCCTAAAAACAAGCAGTATGTTGTATTCATTTCCTTCATGTCTTATTGACTCAGTAAAAACCAAAAACTACAACAAAACAACCACTTACTGGAAATCGAACTACAGACACATCAGTCTTTGTGGCTTCTACAAGAAAGTCCATCCAGAAGTCCACAAGTTCCTGTTTGGCTGTATGCTGTTCTGGAGTCAGTTTCTTAAAATGCTGATATATCAAAATAGTCTCTACAATAGACTTCAGGTACCTGTGATCATCCAAGCATACATAAAGAGTAAATTTAATACAGTTTGTAAATAATAATGTCCTTACTTTTAATCACAACTGAAGCATTCACCATTGCAACACCAAGGCAGCTAGAGATTTCCTCTAGGACTGCTTTTAACAATAGCAATTCCCCATTTATAAGGGGCAAAACAGCTGCTCTATTAATAACCCAAAACACCAATGAGTTCTGGATGCTCCTTCCTGCATGTATTCCTGATCTTATATACTGTCTCCTATCCTAAATCCTCAAGTTTCAAGAGACAGCTAAATCTTTTACCTACGGACCAAACTGATTCCACATCAAACTCATTTCAGTAGTGACCAACATCAAATGAGAACTCAGGTGAAAAGTCCACCAGTTTAACTTCCTATACTGTACTGTTGTCTGCATCGTATTATTGGCAGCTATTTAACACAGATTTCTAAAGTATCATCCTTCTGCAATTACCCTAAGATGGTAACAGTTATTCTAAGTAATGTCAAAAGGCTGCCAGGGAAGGGCAACAGTGGTGCTGAATGTCTCCCCTAAATGCAGCTCACCCTTCTCTGCTGTTCTGCTTTCTGAGGATGATTTCTGAGGCTCCTCATGACATTGCCTGCTCTTGGTATTTTTGAAGAAAAAAAAGAAAGTCAAGGTTCTTACATGATTTTTATTAATACTACAGCAACGAGATATACCTGCTTAAAGAGGACTTATCACAGCTATCACCTTGTCACAATAGACTATTCAGGGAAGTTTTGTTTCTAGGCTGAAGAAGGTATAACTAACTCAGAAGGCCTTTAGGGAACAGTTCCACAGCTCTGCATCTTCCAACCATCCTTCTTAGGCCATGGGGATATCCAGCCTAAGGTGTTGCATCCCCTTCGCATGAAGCAGGCTCTGCTGAACAGCAAGCCACAGGCTGGGAAGGAATTGCTCAAAGGAGAAATCCTTCCTGAAGCACAAATGAGTGTGCTATATTTTCAGAGTTTACTCCACAGACTTAAGTCCCAAAAGCATTGATGCATAAAATCCTGACAACCAGGCATTCACAAACTCCAGCAAATTAGCAGGAGACTTCCAGAATATGCTATCTTGCTTCTCAAACACTCACATAGTAAAAACGGAAATCATTGTAGATAAATAGACTGTACACAGCATTTATAAAACATGTGGTCAGAAAATCAGAGCTCTCAATTTTTAGTTTCCTAAGTTATTGTCATGGTTTAGCA